>JAZKJV010001240.1:0-600000 GCA_037367405.1 Ottelia alismoides
TCGGGCGGTTGGTAATGGCTTTTTGTAGGACCACGTGCACGGTGATATCTCTATCGCCATTCTTCAATATGCTGACGATACAATTATATTTGTTAGAATCAAACGCACTAAGCACACACAAATATGGAGACACGGATTTACGTGGAAAAATTCTACGGAGAGGAAAAACCACATGGACTCTCAATCCCTAATCCCCCTCACTAGAGATTAGGACACTCTTCACTAAGATAATTTTTCAATGAGAAGGGATGAGTACAATATATAGAGAAGGCTGGGTAAACGGTCCCTCATCCAAAAGAATCTATTTACCCATATAAGTATGAACTCAACACCCCCCCCCCTTTAGCTAAAACTCGTACGATATTGTCCCGCAGTTTAAAATTCTAAATAGTTCACTCTAGCTAAGAGTTGCTATTTTACGTCATACATGAAGTTCAGCCCACCTAGCACAACCAGTCTTGCACACACAAGAAAACGCAGTCAGTATCGCTCGTCATAGGATGAAGGGCGAGCATCCCCTGCTTGGGCGATCATATGGCCCAAGCCTGTCTGTAACCACCGCCACCTTCGTAGCATGTAGGACCCCCGGCACTGCCATCCCCAACATATCTGCCACTGCCGCATTTGGCACTGCTATCCCTATCGTATTCACGATCCCAACAATAACCGTTCTGGGGATATCGATCTGAACCTCGTACTTGTCACCAGAATACCTGTCAACAACAGCACCTGGAGGCATACCTGTCATTGGCATAGCGGTCATGACCGGCACCATATCGTCCATCCCTGCAGTCAACATGATCCTTGTCCCTGTCACCATAATGACCCCCTTCATAGCGGCACCACTTTCATAACGACCACCGCTTTTCATAACGACCCCCATCATAGCGATCATCTGTGTACCGATCGTTATAACGACCTGAGGCACCAAAATGATCACTACGAGCAGCCCCACCACCACTTGGCCCACTGAATCTCGACCTAGAGAGAATTTTCCACCGCCTCTGCCTCCTCCAAGAGAGGGGCATTCCCTGGCCCAATGACCAGCATGAACATACTTGAAACATTCAGATTTCCCAGGAGGCAGAGACATGTCGTAAACCACCTCCATATTCTCCCCTGCTCCCTGATGGATAGCCTCCTCTACCACCGCCTCCATTGTAGCCATATCTTGGACCATCAGACCCAATTTTAGGCTCAACCTTATTCACAGAAATTACTCAGCGGTCACAACAAGTTGGGCATGGTGGGCATGTATGCCCCACTTAAGGGGTGATGTTGAGTTCATACTTATATGGGTAAACGGATCTTTGGATGAGGGAACGTTTACCCATCCTTCTATATATAATGTACCCATTCCTCCTCATTGAAAAAGTATCTTAGTGAAGAGTTCACTAATCTCTGCTGTGGGAGAATAGGGATTGAGAGCTCCTGTGGGTTTTCCCTCTCCGTAGGGTTTTCCACGTGAATCCGTGTCTCCATACTGGTGCGTGCTTTGTGCGTTTGATTCTAACAATATTCATATCGACATGGGCATTGTATTGGACAATTTTAAGGAGCTCGCAGGACTGAGGATGATTAACAGACAAATCCACATTTTTTCCTTTGTACTTCGATAGGTAGAAGTGGTAGATTGTTATGTGCCATTGGCACTGAAATCTTTGGATGAGGGATTGTTTACCCATCCTTCTCTATATATTGTACTCATCCCTCATTGAAAAATTATCTTAGTGAAGAGTGCCCTAATCTCTAGTGAGGGGGATCAGGGATTGAGAGCTCCTGTTGTTTTTCCTTCTCCGTAGGGTTTTCCACGTAAATCCGTATCTCCATAATTGTGTGCGCTTAATGCGTTTGATTTTAACATGGTATCAGAGCCTCATTGAGGTATAAGATTGAATCTTCTGCTGCTTGAAGTGCTGGAATTTTGTATGCACTATGCTGGAATTTCATTGGTGGTTGGTTTTTTTTATTTTTCTCATCGTGGGTCCAACATTTTACGTTGTTGGCAATCACTCCACGGTGTTGTGGAGTTAAGGTGGAGGCCTAAATCCACATGCAGGAGGTTGTTACTGCTGCTATAGTTGTTTTTGGCATCCAAAATTGATCCAAACTCCATTGGCATTGTGAGGTAAGTTCCCTGGTTGTTGGGGGAACAACCCTTGGTGTGAGTTGTGTACTCTTGAGTGTTATTGTGGGCGTGTAGCTCGTTTCTTGGAGATATTTTCTGCCCCTATATTGTAGGAGAAAATTAGATTGAGTATTGTTGTCCGCCAAGTGTTCGACAAAAAGCCACAAAGATCCGCTTACCCATATAAGTATGAACTCAACAGGCACTGATGTTGGTTCTCTATCTATGCAGTATCCGAGATTATTGCTTGATTATGGAAAACTTAGGTTGGCAGATTAGTTGCCAGTCATTGAGAAAGAAGAATGGAAGCTTTCCGGTGGGACAAGTTTGTCACGAGGTGGCCGCCTAGCATGGCCTCAAATTTCGGTCGAATTTCGATTTCGGTTGGTGACCGAAATCCGACCAAAATGGCCGATGTCGACCAAAATTTAGGGGGATTAGTTCAAAAAACAGACCGAAATTTCGGTCGAATTTCGACCATTTCGGTCAGTCTCCGAAACGAAATCGAAATGCGGCATTTAAGGCCTTGCCGCCTAGTACTGGCAAAGGTGGCCCTTGAAGCTATCCTCATTTTCTTTAAGGCATCGAAAGTTGTACCTGTAGGGATTTGACGTTGTTTGAAGATGATTCTGAGGAGATTTTCCTGGAGGTCGTTAGGTTAGAATGCAAGGGGAGTCCACCTGGAGAAAGAGAGCATAGTTACAGTCCCTAAGGAGGATAGGGGCCTTGCCATTCCTATGCTGGAGATGATGGATCATGTAGTATTTTTGAAGTAGTTGGCTAGAATTTGAGGAGATAATGAGGACTTGTACTGCAAATTGGTCTGCAGCATTTACCGGGCACACTGGGATCACTGGAGATGGTAGGGTGGGGAGTTTACATTGAAATAAGCATATGGGTAGTGGATGCACCACCACTTCCCATGCCTCGAGAGATGAATCGTGATTGCAACCTTATTTGGGACATGCACAACGCACTATGGTCAAGATTTTTCTACGATTTCTGCAGCGGAGGAGGCTGATGATGAAGCAGTTGCTGAGCATTCGCTTGAGTGATGATACTAGTTGCCTTATTTATTAAGTTGAAGCAGAGACGGTAGAGCATATTTTCTTAATATGTAACTAGTTGAAGTAAATTTGAGCTGATCTAGATGCATCGTGGCTAGGGATGCAAATAGATACGTATATATTCGTATCCTCCATCGTGTTTGTTTATATAGTTTTGAGTCTTTTGACATATGTATACGTTTTAAAATGGATACTGATATGGATATTACTTTGATATCTGCAAACATGAATCTGTATCTGTATAATCATTGTCATACGTAAATATAGTTGTAGATTTATTTTTAACCATATATAACATAATTGGTATGCCTTTTTTCGTCATATTTGGTATAATTATTGTGATATAAGGATATTTAGTATTTTTTTTTTGAGCCAAAAAAAGGGGGATACACTCAAAGGTGTTCACTGTTCACCCAATATATTAAAGAAAGAAGGTCAGGGATACAAGCAAGAAAATAAAACTAGCGACCCAACGAAGGAGGCAAGGAGCCTCCAGAACTGGGCACCAAGAAATAAAAGAAACAAAAAAACAAAGACACTAAACACGACTCCAGTCAGCCACCAAAGCCCTAGCGCGACATAGCACGTTCTCCAGATAGAACCGCTGCGCAGAGAATATGGCCTCGTTGCGAGCCAGCCATATCGACCATAAACAAGCCACCGGTGCCAAGAATCGCCTTCTCTCCATACGCCTATTCAAGAAGAGGGAATCACAGAAGGTCTCCACATCACGAGCATGCACCCAAACCACGAGGGGGTCATCCCACAGCCCCCTGACCAAAGGGCATAGAAAGAGTAAATGGTCCAGGGATTCCACATTTGATTCACACAGGACGTAGATATTGGAAACCGTGGGCAGCAACCTGGAACAGCGATCGCGCGTCAAAAGCCTCTTTCTGCAGATGAGTCATAAGAAGAAGATAATACGCAAGGGCAGGCCCAAGCTCCAGAAGAAACCACAGTCTCTCACCAGGGAATCCGATCGAGCAGGCGAAGTATCAAGCAATGATGCGTAGGCCTTCCGAGTCGAGAAGTCACCATCCCTCCAAATCCAGTGATCCAAGCCCACAGAGGGAGAATCCGCTTGAGCAAGGACGTTCATCAGAGCAAGGAAATCCAAGAACCTCTGATCCGAGAAGTTCCCCAGAAAGCGAGGAGACCAAGACGCATTCACCCAGCACTAGCAGCAAGCGACGACGACATCCTTATTTTCCGCCAGAGCAAAGAGACGAGGGAAGCGGATAGAGAGAGGCTCCCCCCCCAACCAGCAGTCGTTTCAAAAAGAGAAAGCACGGCCGTCCCCCAAAACAGGTTTAAAGGACGCTCTGTTCATCAAAAATACCTCCTGAAGACCCCGCCAGAACGGAGAGCTCGCAGCCACAACCCCCGAATCGCCCTCGCCAGCCCACTCTCTCCCATGAAGCTCCCTCAAGATCTCAATAAAGAAGCTTTCATCTCTTCCCCACACCCTGCTTGCCCACTTAAGGAAGAACGCATCATTGATCAGCCTGAGGCGCCTAACCCCCAAACCACCCGCCAGCTTCTCCCTCACCACCTCCTCCCAAGCGACCAGGTGAATCTCACGCCCTCCGATACCCGACTTCTCCCATAAGAACCTCTTGAAGCAAGACTCAAGTCTCTTGCAAATTCCAGCAGGCAGACGTCGAGTCGACAAGAAATGAATTGGAATGGCGGCAAGGACTGAACGAAGAAGAATCAATCTACCTCCTTTTGAAAGTAGCGCCGCGCGCCAACCTGCCAATCTCGCATCAACCTTCTCCACCACCACACTCCAATCCTTAAGTCTTGGCCTCCCAACCACCAATGGAAGGCCCAGGTAGTCAAGCGGAAGGCTGCCCAAAGCAGAGCCCAGAATGTTCGCAAAATCCATCGCTAACGACTCCGAGAGTCCAAAAGGAATAACCTTAAATTTGTTACCATTAATGCACAACCCCGATAAATCGCTAAAGAGGTCTAACGTCACTGACATGGCCGCCACTTCCGTATCACCCCCTTCAATGAAGCACAAAGTGTCGTCCGCAAATTGAATTAGCGGCACAGAAATGGCCCCCTTTGAGAAGCCCTTGGAGAGGCCCGCAGCAACCACCCGATCCACCATACGAGCCAAGACATCCGACGCAAGCACGAATAGAAGGGGGGCCAGAGGGCATCCCTGGCGCAGACCCCGACGCGGTTGAAAGCGCCCCCCTTCCAAGCCGCCATTGAGCAAAAAAGAAAAGGAGACGGTAGTCACGCAGCGCCGCATCCACGAAATCCACAACTCCGGGAAGCCTCGCCGCTTGAGGAACGACCATAGAAAAGCCCAATCAATGCTATCGTAAGCTTTAGCGATTCCAAAGCACTCCTTGACGCCCCGACGCTTTCCAATCGGTCACCAGTTCCGACGCAACAACAATACAGTCTGATATTTGTCTCCCTTTAATGAAAGCCGCCTGAACCGGGGAGACAAGCGAGTCCAGCACATTAGAGAGTCTCCTAGCCAGGACTTTAGCCACGATTAAATAGATGGCGTTTGAAATCGAGATGGGGCGAAAGTCCCCAATGTCCTCCACCGCATCCCTCTTTGGAATCAAAAGTAATAAAGCTCTATTCAGCCTATCAAAGCCCGCATTTCCTTCGCAGAACTCCACTATCACCTCGAAGACTTCATTACCCACCAAGTCCCAAAAATCCCTAAAGAAGGCAACCGAGAAGCCATCAGGCCCCGGGGACGCATCAAGATTAAGATCCCACACAGCCTCTTTAGTCTCCAACAGCGAAAAAGGCCTAATAAGCATAGCACAGTCCACCTCCGAAACTTTGGGAACCCCCAAACCCAGCCACTTCCAACAGCGCGAGGAACAAGCCGACATGACACCCCTGAAATGCTCCATAATGACGGAGCCCATAGCATTGTCCCCAACGAAACGCTCCCCATCAACAGAAATAGCACGCAGAGTATTGTTTCGTTTCCTCCCACTAGCAACCCTGTGGAAAAAAGCCGTATTTGCATCGCCATCTTTGAGCCATTTGAGCCTGGAGCGCTGACGCCACTCAATAGCTCGCTTCTTGTCCTCCTCCGCAACCTTTTTATGCGCAGAGGATCGCTCCTCGAGTTCGTTGACAGTGAGATTCCTCTCATTCTCCTCAGAATCAAGTCTTGAAATAATCTCCTCCGCCTCCTTTCTAAGAGCCACCCGCTCCTGCCGCGTCTCCCGTTTATAGCGTGCCAATCTTTTCCGCAAGGAATCAAGCTTCTTACTAAGTCTTGCAGCCGCAGAACCCTCAACAGAAGAGGAGACCCAATGGTTGTTCACCACAGCCCTAAAGGAAGGCTCAAGGAGCCAGCAACGTTCATATCTAAAGAGGCCCTTCAGAGATAGATTCTCACCAGAATCCCATAAAATTGGCGAGTGATCGGAGAAAGCCCTGGTCTAGAAGAAACCGAGCAGGAAGGGAATCTTTCTATCAAAGCTCCCGAAGCCAAAAAGCGATCAAGGCGGGAACGAGAAGTACCGCTCCTCCAAGTGTATTTAATATCGGATGCCACCAAGTTCTCCCGAGCCAAAGAGTCCACAGTCTCCATAAAAGATAAAGACCCCGGGTCACGGCCGCCCCTAGCCCGAGGGCGATCAACCGAGTGAATAGTGACATTGAAATCTCCCCCAATGATCCACGGGAGGTCAGCAAAAGCACGCCCCCCGTCACGCATGTCCTCCCACAGTTCAACTCTTCTGATATTACAGCAGGGCCCATAGACATAAGAGACAGCAATAGGAGAGGCCAAGTCTCTTCTAACCAGCACTACAGAGAGCATATGCCGCCCCATCAAGGAGGATTCAAGAGTAAATAAAGTCGACTTCCATGCGACGAAGAGACCCCCCGCCGCTCCCACCGCATCCAACGCCGTAAAGCCACTCAGAATCCCCGCGCCAAAGGAACGCCAAAGAGCTTCATCCAGCCCGCGCAATTTCGACTCCTGGATCAAGGCAACATCACAACCCCACTCCGACAAGCGGGCACCCAGAGCCTTTCTCTTCACGTCGTCCCCCAGCCCCCTCACGTTCCAGGAAAGAAATTTCATTAAGAAAAGTGTCGTCTCCCTCCAAAATGCGCAAGGCCAGCCGCCTCCGCCACAGAGTCTCTCAACGAAGCACAAGTTAGAATTGGCGCGAATCCCGTACGAGATCTGCTCCTCCTGTCCTTCCCTCGGTTGGGGGCTCGAGCCTTAGTATATTTATGATATGTGTTTCATCCAATACATGTTTATATAAGCTAATTTATAGACTATTTCTAATATTATCCTATGTGTTTAGTATCGTATTACATTATATTCGTTTTTAGGATATGGTAACATAGTTTTCATATATTTCAATATATGTATCAGCATCCATACTCGTATTTAAAAATTAATAAGTATATGATAACATGTATATCCTATATGATAAAACACATATACGTATATGTCTGTTTACATCCTTGGTTATGGTTGGACATCCAGAATGTGGAGCAAGGTTCTAAAAATCAAACCGAACCATCTGGTTCGAACGGTTAAACCAAAAACTGGAAAAAAAACTGTCCAACCGCCCAATTTTTATTCAGAAAATAAAAATCGATCAAAACTTAATTGGATCAATTAAACCCGATTGAACCAATTGAACCAAACTACCAGTTCAACCATCCATTTTTGATAAAAAAAACTATTTTTTTATAATTTATTGAAATGCAAACTTTTAAAAACTATTCATAATTTAGTCTCGTTCTAACCCATGATATATTACTCCTTTATCTCTTCTCCTTTTATGTATGCCAATGGCGCATTTATCGCTTCTCCCTTCCTGTCATGCGATCATTACCTCTCTCTTCTCACATTGTGCATGTGGTTGTCTACTTCCAACAACGACAAACGAAGAAGGCAATGTCACAGTCATACTACGAGAAGCTGTAAATTTACAACACTTGTCATGAATTAGAGTTCAAATAGTTTTAAATTTGTTAATTTTATGCATCACATATGTATTTATATCAACAACAACAATAAAGCTTCTTCACACAATTAAGTGGGATTGGCTACATGGATTTTTTGTCTCCAATATGATCCTCAAATATTTGCATCTCAACCACATTATCCTTCAAATCCTCACAAACAATCACTCCTACACCACTTCTACCTCTAATTTAACATGAATACATATGTTTTTTCTTTAAGTTTACAATATATGTTATTATAACATTTGAGTTTTTCTAATGATATTTATACCACTAACTTTTTAGCAAGTTCATGTGTGCTCCTATATTCTTAAAAAATTCATAAGATTATCCTTATGTTGGATCTGGTATAACATAGGAGCACACGTGTACTAATAAAAGACCACAACTATGCATTTTATAAAAATATAGGGGTACACATGTGATTGTAAAAAATATGGGTATAAGTGTTATTAGATTAACTTGGAAGGAAACCTGTGTACAAACATTCTAAAGATATAATGTACCATTTTTCATATTTATTTGTGTAATATACCGATCTAACTCAGTTCGACCCGATTAAACCATATGATCCAAACCAGCAATACAACAGTTCGGTCTTTTCTGATTTTTATGAATTGTTGATGTTATCATCGGTTCGAGTGGTCAGTCCCACTAGTCTGACCATAAAAATCAAAAAATCGATACATGCTCGGTTTGACGTCCAGTTCGGTGTTTAAAACCTTGATGTGGAGTACAAGACCATGTTATTTGATAAAGCAAGAAAATGCTTAAAGAATGGAGGAGAAGCATCATGGCGCCTCTTTATAAGAAGAAATGAGAAATTCTTCTTTATAGATGTATCAAGCTGATGAGTCATACTATGAAAATTTGGGAACGTGTGATCGAAGGAAAGTTGAGACAAGTTTCCAAAGTAAAAGAAAACCAATTCGGATCCATGCAAGGCCACTCAACTATTGAAGACATCGACTTGCTGAGGAGAAGAATAGATATTTATAGAGCTAAAAGGAAGAACTTCCATATGATTTTTATAGATTTGGAGAAAGCGTACGATTTTGTCCCACGGGAGATATTGTGGAGAGTTTTGGAAAAGAGATAAATACATGTCATGTACATTAACCTCATGAAAGATATGTATGATAGAGCTTAATCTTGTGTAAGGATCTATTTTGGGAAGACTGACTATTTTGACATCAACATTAGCCTGCATCAAGATTCAGCTTTGAGTCCACTCCTTTCTACTTTGATTATGGACGAGTTTACGAATCACATTCAGGATAAGATACCTTGGGGTATATTATTCATTGATGATATTGTGTTGATTGATGAGACTAGAGATGCAGTAAATGAGAAGTTTGAGATTTGGAGACATGCATCAAAGACTAAAGGACTTCGTATAAGTAGGGCTAAAACTGAATATATGGAGTGCACTTTGATGGAAGCAACGGTGAAGGAATCGAGGTGAATATTGGTGACGATAACATTCGGAAGAAAGATTATTTTAGATACTTGGGATTTATTTTGCAACATGATGGGGAAATTGATGGAAATGTTATTCATAAAATAAATGCAGGTTGACTACAGGGGGAGGAGCCTCGATTGTTTTATGTGATAAGAAAATTCCTTTGAAAATCAAACGAAAGTTTTACAACGTTGTTGTGAGACCATCTATCCTCTATGGATATGAATCTTGCCATATAAACCATTGGCATATGAAGAGAATGGCAATAGCATAAATGGAAATGCTAAGGTAGATGTGTGGACATACACGTAAAGATCGGATTCATAATGATGTAATCAGAAGGAAAATTGGTGCAGCTTCAATTGAGGATAAGATGAGAGAAAACTACTTAAGGTGGTTTGGCCATTTGCAAAAGAGGTTGGATAACTGGTTAGGAATGCGAGTTCTGGGATGTTGAGCCGACTAAGAGAAGGCAAGAAAGGCCCGAGAAGTGTTGGAATGAGACTATCCGAAGGGATCTTAATTTTTTAGATCTAAGCCTGACAATGGCCCAAGATAGATCTAAATGGAGGCAAAGAATCCATGTCTTCCCCTTTGTTATTCAGCTCAGACTGGTAGCGTTATAAAGGGTATTATAGCAGGTTTGAAATGGTGTAATCTTTCATGGAGAAAGCTTTTATTCGGAGAATATACTTCATCATACTAGGACTCTCCTCGAGTCTTGGTTTGCATAAGTGTTGCTAGTTTGCTAATACAAGTTTCAGACAGACATTTTCTTGCGTTTCTCCCTTTTTGCCTCAAAAAGATATATGACAAGATCATGTTTTTTTTTCGATTCCTTTCCACTCTTTCAGTCCTCGTTGGTCCACTATGCGGTGCAATCATCCTATTACATATTTTCTTTCTAATGAAGCTTTACATACTCTTGAGACTTCCAACTTCTCGTTGTGTGTCTTATCTAAGGTGGTAAGCATCATTTTTCCTTTTGCAACACGAGGAATCACTATGCAGACTACACCACCTAATATACAACTCATAGGGAATGGATAAGATCAATAACAAACAAGTTAAAATTGATCTAGAAACATTAACACACACAATCACACAAGACAAGAATTTACAGTGGTTTAGCGATGTGCATACTTCCCCTTTATTCACACTAGGATCACTTCTCATATTTCTCGAAAATAATATGTGAGGGTACAATAAATGGCTGCCCCAAGGGCTCCCTTATCCCACGACTCTAGGATCAGGTTACGAGGAGATTTATGTAAAGTTATCAACATACTAATGGAGAATCATTTAGGTTTACGTGAATTATCAATATATCAATGGTGCATTTGAAAGATTGAGAGTTTGATTGATGCATATACTTCGTCAATCATTCTTCATCTGAGAAAACCTAAAAACAATACTATTATCTTTTCAATTAGTTCAACAGCGACCCTCTACATCCAAAAAAAGCTTCCTTTTCCACTACTAATTGAATGATACCCAGGACAACAAACATCGACATTAAACTCAACTTCTGCGCAAATTAGTATGTTCAGGGATAAAAGAAGACCAACAAATGGCAAAAGAACCACCAAAATCGCATTTTACTTAAAAAGATAACAAATTTCTCACGAAGGAGCGTACCAAGGGGCCTTTCTTCGACCGCGGATCCAACTCCACCCAAAGATTGCTGCTTCGGCTGCTGCTGCTGATCTCCGTCATCGGAGGCGGCACAGCAGACGAGGCTTCGCGTGCGAGGCCTCGACAATGGGGGGAGGGTTGAGTGGGCAACTCTGTTGGTGAGACTCGAAGGTCGGTGCAGCTTAAGGGTCGGAGATGGGCGGCGGACGCAGGTGGGCTGTGGGTGGAAGAGCACGGCGGTGCTCCCCATCTCTCGCGCTCTTAGCTTGGTGGTGTGTAATCCTGTGATAGCTAATAGAGTGCGACGGTGGATCTATTGACAGATATTTTCTTTTGCCCGAAGAGCTCCCTCAAATACTTGTATATCCCAATATTTTTGAAATCGAATTGGGCACATCACGATGTTATTATTATTTAAAATTAGACTAAATTAGATCGGTGAAAAAAATTGTTGAATCAGTTAATCAAACTAAAATGAAAGAAAATTTATATAAAATAGACTTGAAATAGAAATAAAATATATAGATAATGTATATATTTCACACTATACGTAAAATTTTTTTAGGGTTTTTATCCTTTATGCCCCCTTTGAGATATTGCAATATCAGTTATATCCCTCCTTTTTTTAGGAATATCAGTTCAGACCCTCACTTCTTCCACAATGATCACTTATGCCCCTCATGTTAGTTATCGTCAATCCTCGTCTTAAACGGTCATTCACTTTGGGGACATAATGGTAATTAATTGAAAATTGAAGGGTAACAATGTCTTAATCTTCCTAATTTCTTCTTCTTCCCCCCTCCTCCACCTCCCGCCTTCCTCCTCCTCTAATCGACCCTCCTCCTCCAGTTCTACCTCCGTCGTCGTCCCTTCGCTTCCAGGCCATCCTTCGTCATCGCCCCTCCCCCGGCAGGCCCTCTACCGTCGTCACCCATCCCCTCCTCCTCTACCACCCTCCCCATCTAGGCCCTCATCCTCCTCCTCTGCTCCTCTTCCTCTGTCGCCCCTCCACCTCCAAGCTCGCCTCCTCCACCGCCCTCTCCCTCGAGGCCCTCCTCCTCCCCCAGCGCATGTCCTCCTCTGATGCCCTTCCTCATCCAAGACCTCCTCCTCCTTCTCCCCTCCCACTCAAGGCCCTGCTCCTCAACCGGCCATCCCCCTCTAGGTTCAGTCATACTCCAGCGCCCCAGCCTCGCCCACGCCCCGCCCCCTCCGCCCTCTAGGAGTACGCATGGCTTATCATGGTAAAGACCTGCATCTGCAGGAGTGGGAGCAAAGAGGATGCGGGCGTCATCGTCTGAGGTGGTGGAGGTGTCCTGCTAAGCTGGGGAGAAGGGGAGGATCTGGGGAGGGAGAGGGGGTCCGAGGATGGAGGGGAGGAGCTCGAGCATGGAGGGGAAGAAATGGGGGGGCAGGGAGATGAGCTTGGGGCAGAGGGAGGAGCTCGTGGCAGACAGAGAGGCGCAGGACGGAGGAAGAAGCTCAGGGCGGGGGGAGGAGCTTGGGCGTGGAGGTGAAGGTGCCATGACGAGGGGAGGAGCTCGTGGTGGAGGTGAAGCTCGAGTGCGTACGAGCTGGAGATGAATGGGAGGAGGAAGTTTGGAGTTGGATGGTTATGCCCCTCTTAATCAAACCATGGTTTTGAGGAAACCATGGTTAAGTTCAAATCATTGACGACTAAAGTAACGTAGGGGCACAAGTGATAGAACGACAAGGAGTCAGGGGCACAAATGATATTCCCCAAAAATGGGGGCATAATTGATATTGCAATATCTCGGAGGGGCACAACTGATAAAAACCCTATTTTTTATATGCACCATCAAATGTCATATATAATATCCATTTTTGGTTCATAAAAATCAGTTCGACCGGTCGAATCGATGAATTAAGACCGGTCCGATCTTTTCGGGTCAATAAGAATGATGATGTCATGTTGACATCATCGTCGGTTCGATCGATTTGAACCAACAGTCTGACCCGATCAGACTGAACTGAGGAGAAATCGGTTCATTGTCCAGTTCGTGTTTAAAACCTTGTAACCAACTACTCTAACACAACTTTTTACATGTAATACGTTTTAAATATAACCAAACTACTATTATGTTATATAGCATCTAGTCTAAATATAAGCAATCTTTCATTAGAAGACTTTACTTTTCATTCAACATACAAATAAGAAAATACTATATCACCTAATACTTTTAATTTAGATATCAACTTACAGTCTAGTATAGATAAGAATAATAAAATAATCCAAAAAGTGCATAGTTTCATAACATAATTCATAAGAAGAGAAATATACACAAGGTCCATTTCAAATAGACAACTACACCAAGAGCCTCAAAAGTCGAAACATGAATCCTCAAGATCATTAATCCTCGAAAAAGAAAAACATGCATAAGGTCCACTTAAAATAGACAAATGTTACTCTAAATTGCAAGAAAGTTTGACATTCTATCATCGAGATCATCAATCCAACCTTAAGTCATCGGTGATGGATACTTCTGCTTCTTCTACCCAATCTCCATATAATTGCATGTCTTCTAAAAATATTGGATCAAGTATATCATTTTTGCATTTATTTTTTCTCCTATAAAAATAGTATTTATAAATCATGACAGTAATAAATTATATAAAATATCAAAGAATAGTATATGTTAATTTCAAGTCAAACCTGAGATGTCGATTAGCATGGATAAAAATCAATTGATTTAATCTTAAATGATGAAGTTTGTTCCTCCGTGGAGAACGAATTCACTCAAAAATATTCCAATTCTGCTCACATCTTGATGCAAAACAAGTTTGACTGAGAACACAAATGTCCATAGCATGCAATACTAGAGTTACTCCACCATACATTTTCCATCATTCAGCTATAGTAAACAAATTGTGAGTTATACATGAACTAATCAAATTAGAAATATTAACTATGTACTATAATTGTTTATTTAAATATTTGAACTATCTTTGTACAATATCGAATTGTGGGTGGACGCCCAAAATCGCCCATAACATTCCTATACAAGGAGAACTCCATGGTGATAGAATCCATTTTCTCTTTGTCATTATGAAATAAAATTTTGACAGTGTCATGAAAGTCAGCCATGATATTGATGATTTAAAGATAAGTTTTAATCATTTTAGAAGAATTCGGGGTTCAAAAGTAGTCCAGATTTGTGTAGGAGATGACCAAGCTGTCTATACCACTTATCACCAAAGATGTCAATATATGGCTTGTATTCAGTGACATTGTTATTAAACACATTTTTGATAGATTCCCTTGCTCTTTTCATTGCCTCATAAAATATATCCCATCGATGGCCTCTCACCACTATCAACAAGACGCAAAAACCTTGCCACCGGCTCAGCTATACCAACAACCACTGCACATGAACTCCAGAATGATGTGTACAAAACTATCTCATGTAGATTTTTTCCCATAGTGATTTACGAGATTTTATGGTCAAGTCATTCTCTAGATGCAAAGAAACCAAGCCATCTTTTTTGTGAAGCAGACTTTGCATAGTCAAAATTTTTGTTGCAAATTTGGTTGCAGTGGGCCAAATAATCTCAAAGTTATAAACATTTTGCAACAATTGAAAAACAAAGTTGTGATTGTAAATAAACTTTGTAATCTTTTGTACTTCTTCAATGACGTGTTTCACTCTTGCAACTTGATCAAACTTTTCTAGAATCAAATCAAGACAATGTGTTGTACATGGACTCCTACCATAGTACCTTGTGATCATCTTTCCTGCAGCCTGATAGTTTGCAACATTCTGTGACAAAGTGAATTACAATAAGTAAGTCGTCTTTGAATGCATTGAGACATCAACTGATTTCTAAAAACAGTATCATCAGATGAGTAAACAAGAAAATTTAATGTTTGTTGTCTTCGATCCATCCATCCATCAACCATGACTGTACATCCATTCATTTTCAAGATCTTCCTATATGTTTTAACATATTCTTTCACTATCATCGTCATTTTTTCATAAGAGGCATACGAACGCATATGTAGTTGGTGCTTTATAACCATGTTCAACGGAGGCGATACCATCAATCATCTTTTGAAAACTAGGAATGCTGATGGAATGGAAAGAAATGGCAGCATCATACATCCAATCAGAGATGAGTAAAATCCACCTCTTCAATTTCGTTCTTCCTCTACATGACGGGCTTGATTCCAGGTTGACTATCAAATGTTAGTTCCAGAAGGGAAATTTTTTTCAACTTAGATGTGGAATCCTCAGTTGTTGGACTACCTTGCAAAGTTCTCATTCTTATAAGACAGCTATCATTCATTTCCACATTGTAGGATTTGTTGGATGATCAAACTGATTTTTTTTCTCTTTTCTATTTTAAATTCAGTTAGTTTCTCTTGCGTCAATACTTGAATGTGATTGGGAACTTTTTTTACATCCTGTCACTTATCCTTTTTTTACAGTTGCTCTTTCACTATATCGATTCCTCCTCCTTGGAAAACCTTCAAACAAAAAACACATTTTTGATCCATCTCCTATCAAAGTGACGTATTGCCATGCTATATAACTTTTTTTCCTGACACCTGTTATGATTACATCATTTGACCTGTCTTCAACAACAATACTCGTTAAATCTGAATGCACATTTTGATCATCTTCCATTTAAAAAATATTCTTTATGTTATGATCAATAAAATATGACAAGAACATAGAAACCTTTATATAACACATCTCAAAAAATATTCTTTAGGTTATGATCAATTAATATGCACAAAAACACATGAGTGGGATCTTCTATACAACATTATTCGAGACAGGTTCATGCATTTCTCAGATAATCCAATGCCTAATTACGGAATGTTTAGAGCAGGTCCTCCAACCAAATAAAATCAAAAAATACTAATTGAAATTTCTGATTACTACAATAAATACATATTAGAGGTTAGATATCAACACATGGTTCATATCATATCGTTCATAGAAAGAGAAGCACATATATGGTCAATATCAGGTAGACAAATATATCGTGAGTTTCGAATATCATCGACATCATCAATCCATTTAGATATCAACTACATATTATTCTAAATACCAAGAAAGTTGGATAGTCAATTACCGAGATCATTTTTCAGCGGATCTGTTAATTTATCTCCTTTAAGCAACCATTGTTAGCACTTCAAGCACTCATTAGCATCTCTCCTAAACTCCTTATGATGTAACTCACTTAATAAGAATCCAACTCCATCAAAATTGGTCATGAAAAGCTGCTAGGCTATGGATCTATGGACATCTGCTGAACAGATTTGACATATGAAGTCAGAAGGTTATGGATCCATGGACATCTACTGAACATATTTGACATATGAAGTCATAATAATAGTATAGCTCTAGATCTTCTCTAAATAAGATTATCGACTTCCGAATTTCTCTCAAAATTCAAGGGTTCCCAAATTACTTTAAAGTGCTCTCAGGTCTCAACCCAAATATTCTGCTAAATCACATGAAGTCATCCTTCAAGGATATGTGAGTAGAATTACAGACCTTTTGCTACAGAAAATGAAATGAAGAAAGTCAGAGCCATTATAAATTATAATGGTGGGTACGGAGAGAGCTTTGTCCATAAGAGGAGACAAAATCATATTTTTAAATCGCAAGTGATGGGAGGAATTAATAGAAGCACTATCACTGTATCACGAACTATAAGCAAGAGGAATACCATCACGTTTCCTAAAAAAAGAAATGGAATCGAGTCCTCAAGAGATTGGATATGGCGAAGAAATCAAAGTTGATGACAGTGACAGCGAAGTAGGCGATGAGGATTGGAGGGGACGGCGACATCGTTGAAGGTTCGGCGTTGATGGAAGAACTGATGGCAAGGGTTAGGGATTTCCAAAAGCGGTGCAAATGTATATTTTTTTTAAAATTGTGTGGATATTAAACCACCAAACCGGTTTCGATCCGAGCTGAACCGATTCGATCCAACGGTTGAACCCGATTTTGTTTTCTTTTTATTTTGAAAATTATTTTCATAAAATCGGGCGAAACGATCGATTCGGCATTGGTTCCCAGTTGGATCGGTCCGACCGACTAGTTCGGTTCGATTTTTTATACACTGGCTGGTTAGGAGTTTAAAATAGATAACTAAAGTTCATAAGTTCAACTCCCACTACTAGCATTATTTTTAAATAAGTTAAAAATTAAATGCGGTTCAACTTCGGTTGAACCTGATTGTGGGTTAAAAATAATAGGTTGAACCGACAAATTTATTAAAATTTCAACATTCTAACCGAATCGACAAGAATCGATTAATCGATTCGGGCCTGATTCACCAGATCGATTGATCAGGACGGTCCGACCTGATTTTCAAAACATTGGTATATGCAAAGTTGTTGCAATTGTTTACCATATTCTGTTGATTTGACCTCTTAGTGGTAGGGTGGCTAAATAGAATAACTATCTCCGAGCTGATAATGACAATAAAACATAATATATTTTCTCATACTTTTATTAAATGTAAAGTAAACATAAGTTGTGTACAGTTTAGTTGTAATCCAACTGATGCTTTTATCTTATTAATGGATAACCATACATGTATAAGTATATAAGATTGTTTCTATTAGACGTAATTCTCAAGTAGAAAGACAAGAGGTATCTCTTTGGGAGTAGGACTGTCATAAAATTCTCAGGTTCGACATTCGTTCAGATTCGATTCGATAAAAGTTTGATTCAGAATCGATTCGAAAAATAAATGAACCGAATTTGAACACGAGTTTGGGTTTGATTAAATAAACGAACCGAACCTCAAAACGTAGGTTCGCTCAAGTTCAGTTCGTTAAAAATGTGATTATATACACACACACACATGCATACATACATACATAAAAGTATATATACATACATATTGTGTGTGTATATATATATAAGGAAAAAGACTTTCTATCATAACATAAGGGTTATTCCCTTATTTTCTCAACCCATCCAGTCATCCACTCCCTAAGTTTTTATTCCATATTCTCGAAACCCTCATAGAACCCTTCCCTGCATACTACGACGCTGTCCTATTCTTAAACAAATCTTTAACGAGCCGAACCGAACCTTTGCGGACCTTACTCGAGCCGAAACGAACCTGATTACAATTTTTCATTTTATCGAGCCGAACAGAACCCGAACCTGAAAGGAAGCTAAACGAACCGAACCAAGCCTGGGTTGGTTCGCTCAAATTCGACTCATTTACACCCTTATTTGGGAGATCATACTACTAACATGCATCGAACCTACTACCGAGGGCCTTTATTTATAAAAGAATCTGAGGGCTTTTTGAGGCAACTATTAAGGTTAAGGATTAATGGAAATAATCAAATCATTGAATGGATCTATGGTTGAGATTAGAGTTGATTCAATGGATTCAAAGTTAAAGTTTTCTTGATTTTCCAATTAATTTTTTAATTGAATATGGATCTGTATATTAGACTCCAAGCAGAAAGGATACATGATTATCGATATTTTTGTTAGTGGTTTAGCTATATTGAATGGATAAGAGATGAGGCTGGCACATAGATCTCAACTAAGTGGTTTGTAATGAATACATCTTTGATGCACCAAAAATTATATGTATAGAACTGATGAGGCACCATTTTTCATACATTTTAATGATCGCAATTGTGTTATATTTGATATTAATGCATATACACTTTTGGATACATTCACTTTTTTTCATTAAAATATGCATGCATCTTATTATTCTCATATTCTGCACAATCTGATGCCTTTCCCAACATTTAGTGCAGTTGTTGGTAATTTTTAAGAACTTCAAGTACCTATTTGCAACTATCATACACGATGGCATGCTTTTTAGTCAAATGTTTGAGAAAACCACATCAAGAACATGAAAATAAGAGGCCCAACGTGTAAAATACATATTGAGGAATATTTAAAGGGGCAAAATACCATGTTGTTATAATTCCAAACTGAAAATTCTTAATATACGGTAAAGAAATATTGAATATCAAAATTCTAGGGTCATAATGCAACTAAACTCATTCAAGTCAAGATTGAAGGCTCAGATGATCAAGATATGAAGATTCCTGAGAAGAATACAATTTACAACAAAAAGAAACTTAGTGTCACCTCTTTTATATATACCTGTAACTTCAAAAGTACTCAAATATATTCAGATTGTTATTTTCAGACATCATCAACTAATTTTCTATCTCAAAAATATACTAGAAATCTAAGAGCCCTAATCACATTAGTCATTCCCCTTGAAATTCAAAAGTAATTGATAGAGTTGGGATCTTTTCATCACAATTTTTAGTCCATAATTTTAAATAGGAAAAAAATGGAGCTTCTCCCATCCCTATTTTTCTTCAATTTTTTATTTTTTTGAAAATATCACCATGATATTCATCTATATATTTTTCCAACATGTCATTCGAATTTTGTCAGAAACAGAGACTCCTATGCCCTCCATCCGTAACATGTAATTTAAGCGAGCTAAACATTGTTGTAATCGACCTCTTCTAGATGGAGGGCATATGAGTCTCTGTTCATGGTGAAATTCAAATGATGTATATGAGGGATATATAGATGAATATACACGGTGATATTTTTGAAATAAAAATAAAAATATCGAAAATAATGCGGGGGCAACCCATTGAACCTTTTAAATAATATAATTTAATAGAAAGCTAATTGAATGAGCTATAATTTATTTTCCATGACCAACTACTAAGGATGAAACGTTCGGATACGGATACAAATATTACTGTTACCCTTATCCTTTTTAAAATGCGAACGAATATGTAAAATGTAAAATCATATCCTCAAAATACTAATATGAATACAAAACGGGTATTGATAATTAGAATACAGATATATAACAAATAAATATAAATTAATATACAAATATTAGCCATGTTCATATTTACCTAAAAAGATATAAGCATTTTAGGTTCACAACACTTTCCAATATATAGAAAGTGTATTGAATATTAGAAAACGTAACAAGATAGCTAAATAATACAAGAAACCTTACCCTGCTTATTTGTATGTGTGTCATATAAGTATTGGTATCATCAAGAATTTAAACATCCGTATTCACATTCCTATCCTACAAAAACTGAATCTTTGTATTCTTATCCTCGAACATTTTATAATTCATATGCATATTCGCATTCGTCAAATTTGAGGATATTATATACGTACTCATATTTATATTCGTTAAATGTTGAATATTTGTATTCATATTTGCATTCGTCGGATATGAGAAAATGCCATCTATTTTCCATATTTGACGAATGTGGATACGAATAAATACAAATATATTTCTATTCTTTTTCGTACCTACCAACTACCTATTCTATCATGAAGACAATAGAAAATTTATTTAAGCCTCATCCATGATGAAGATTCGTAATGGGAAAGTGACTTGCATCCCAAGTGTCTGTGGCTCTCGAGGTCTATATTAAGATCCATGGAAGACCATTGAGAGGTCTAAGCATCACAAGATGTCTTTCTCCTTCAAATTCTATATCTTGAATTCAAGTATGTGGTTTTATTTAAAGTTGTATGACTCTTCAAGTTGGTTATTTATTTTTTTAATCTTATTTTTTTTCATAAAAATCTAGTTTATCTTTCATTTATTGTTCTTAGTGTTCACAAACCATCTTCTTAAGTAATTAAGGTTGTGTTCTTTTTTATTGCATTTTTCTAAATGTATTTCTTTTTTCCCCTCTCTTAGCAAGTTATAAATATGCAAATAACTTCAATCCATTAGTTGGAAACTGTATGGAACCAAAAGTGACTTATTAATTTGGTGTTACGAATGTTAAAGTAGTTGAAAGTATTTTTAAAATTATATTGATTTATTTTGTATTTTTATGTTTGTATTGATTTGTAAGTGTTTATGGACTTCTAGTTCTAAATTATTTATTTGTGGTTTTTCATTATTAAAAAATCAATTAAAAATTACATTCCAATTTGTGAAATAGTTTTAATGTTCTTGAAAACTTTGGAGTTTATATATAATTTTATATCGAATTTCAATTTTTTTACATTTTAAATTCTTTTAGGTGTTTCTAACATGTGAAATAATATATGTATTATTTACAAAGTTATTTCGATAGTGTGATAATATTATGTTGAATTCACATGTATGTCAAATACCCATCACATGACATAATCTCTCTCTCTATATATATATATATGGGTAAAATGTATATGCCCCCTAGGGGGAGATAACTTAGCTCCCCCACCCTATTTTATCCATATTATATATATATATATATATATATGAGTGATCATGTGAGAGCAATGATTCTAGACCACTAGATTGTGTCTTCTCTCTCCTGGTTGAATCTAATGGTCCTGAATCACTGCTCTCATGCTCTCACATTTTTTTGCTCTCGCAAGACCACTCCTATATATATATATATAACAACCTCAGACTTTGGATTATGAAATATTACGCAGATCCTCAATTTTGGAAAGGACTCAGTATATCCATAGAGAAGGTCATGTATACAAAAGGGGGGGAGATGGCCCCGATCCCATTTTTCCGCAGATTTTTTTTTGAAAAATATCACCATGTATATTCATCTATATATCCCTCCAATATGTCATTCAAATTTCATCAGAAATAGAGACTCCTATACCCTCCATCTAGATCAGGTAATTTTAACGGTCTAAAGATTGTTGTAATCGACCTATTCTAGATGGAGAGCATAGGAATATCTGTTTCTGACGAAATTCGAAAAACATATAGGAGGGATATATAGATGAATATACACGGTGATATTTTTGAAAAAAATAACAAAAATGGAGCGGTCCATTGAACCCATAAAAAATGTTTATTACATCTTAGTTCTTAACAAGAATCAATCAAAATCTACGGAGATATATAAAATTGTGATCACACTTTTCAACTATGAAGAGCATTGGATAAGAACTTCTTGAATATGTCGAACTCAAGAGTAGCATCCTGATGCAGGAAAATGACCGATATGGCACTGAACCCTTGCTTGTATATGGATAGTGGATCCCTGAGCATCGCATGATCCCTCGGGTACCTGTTGATCAAGGGAGTGTGGATCCTCTGTTATACCACATCAGGTGCAGTAACGCATAGGGCCATCCGATGGGGATCAGACGGTCCTCACAGAGGGCCGACTATCTCCGCCCCCCTATGAGGGTCGTTTGATCCCCACTTGGCTTATGACCCATATACAGATGGACGATCTGAGAGGGCTATCCATATACTAGAGAACTTACTTCGAACTTGTGTTGTGGAGTGGAAAGGATCCTGGAAGGATCACCTTCCTTTGGTAGAGTTCACATATAACGACGACTATCATTCCAGGATGGGCATGGCTCCTTTTAAGGCCCATTATGGGGGAAGATGCACTACAACTTTTTGTTGGTGGTAGCACGTAGGAGACAGCGCTATCTACACCAAAAATATCATTGAGGAGACTGCTATGGTTGTACATATGACAAAGCGGAAGTTGTTGATTGCTCAGAGCCATCAAAAGAGCTATGTCGACTAGTAGCATCGAGACTTGAGTTTGGGGTTGGGGACTTTGTTTTCTTGATAGTGTCCTTGATGAATAGTATTTGGAGATTCGGTGCCAAGGGCAAGTTGTCACCTCGATTTGTTGGTCCATCTGGTATTTTGGCTCGCGTTGGATAGTGGCATACCAATTGTTCTTTCCCTACATTTGGGGGGTGTTCACGATGTATTTCAAATGTTGAATCTGCAAGTATATCAAAGACCTCAGACACGTGAACTTGTGAGGACTTAATCATTGAGTCGAACCTTTCCTTTCTTGAGGTGCTTGTGCAGATACTAGACTGTACAATCAAGAGGCTATGGATGATGGAGATTTCCTTGGTCGAGGTCCTTTAATAGAGCCAAAATGTTGACGAGTAGGTGTGCACGCAGATAATATAAAATATGTTATCTGACCCTATCTAATGCTATTTGATTGGATTAGTTTTATCATTCTAATGGATCAAATCATATTGGAATTTTTAAAATCCATTAAAGTATGGATTGGATCAGACATTATCAAAATTTGATCCGATCGAATTCATTAATCCATTAACACACACAGATATATACATAAATATGTGGACCTATTTTGAATTCCCTGTAAGACCTTAATCAATGTCATTCATGTCATTTTTCATATTAATCTTTGATATAAGTCCTCTTGATATCACCATTTCTTTTCTCTTGAAAAGAAAATGTTAAATCTCGAAAATAATAAAGTTTGGCTATAACTTTTCAAATTGTAATCCATGTTTAGTTATTCCCATCACGGTTCCCTTTCTCTCTTTGTGTGCGTGTCTCATTTCACTATTTACCGTTAATATTCCTTCATGTTCCCTCTAAGTCCATTTCGATGATGCCCCCGTCCTGCACAATGTTATTCCCTTCCAACACAATGCAACCCCCATCCCTTACGATGTTGCCATCCATCTCAAACAACGTAATCCACCTCCACATGATACCATTTGGCCTTAGTATGTTGCCATTCATGATCTTCGTTAAAGGAAAATATATTTGGGGATAATTACGTAATAGATTTGTGAGATATTTTTGACCTTTTTTATTCTTACATTTTACTTACTTTAGCTTGCAACCTTATTTTAGGATCAAATGTACCACACCCCATATGTGAGGAAATAAGCATCACTTATATTCTTATCATTTCTAAATTGATATACACTTTTTATTTATATTTTTCTTAAAATTTATATATTTTGACTATAGGTCTAATCTTACAAATAAATTCTATTTCAAGTTCATTTTAAATGAGGTACATGATGCCTAATTAATAGTTTGTATTTAAGTTAGTTTTGTTTTGCATGCTAAATCTAGTACAAGTGTTCTATGATTCTCATTTTTTAATGATATATTATAGATGCTTGTTTTCTTGAAAGTAGTTGGGCTTTGACATGGCTTAACATTTTAAATTAATCATGGACTTCATCAATATCTTATCACAAAGATTGCATTTTTTATTTATCTAAGTTGTGTTTTGTATCCTTATTTGATAACCCGTATTGTTCTTATTTGAATCATTTAGTGGAAATGAATTGCAAAAAATAAACTAACATATTATTTATAAAAAAAAGTTAAAAATCAAATTCAATATAAATTTTAAATTTGATTGTGTGGTCTTCAACTTTTTATAATAGATTAATGGAACTCTTCAACTTTCATTTGATTATATGATTTTAATTTTTTTACATCTATTCATATATCATTTTTTAAGTCATTATTCAAATGTTGAGGGCTAATGTTCTGTAAAGTATAAACGTGAGAGAGAGAGAGAGAGTAAACTATTGAGCGGGGAATAGTTTACTCATCTCTCTAATTAATAGTAGCACAATTTTGTCCACTACAACAAATTAGTCACTCTTCTATTTTGCACTTGTTTTGCTACTCTCTTTATTTTGTTGCTCTCTTGCTTATTGCTCTTCACTTAATGCTTACTCGATGCCTCTACACAATGGGTCCAAGGTATATCTATAGTTGTGTTCTAATGGCCTTGAAGATTATGAAACTCTTTGGAAAATTAGTGTTAAATGAAAAGATTCTAGAGTTAAGAGTTAAATCCTCATTAAGAAAACTCTATATAATGGACGCCTCATTTTCGCAATAGAACTCTAGAAGCTTAGAGTACCACTTACTCAAGAAATTTCTCGAAGTTGGTGGTACTAGGTTATAATTTTTTTCCCTTTTTTTGAAAATCTCTTGTTGATTCTCTATTATAATAAGTTGTAACATTCTCCACGAACCCTCTCTATTCTCCAGGACCTCAGGAGATCAAAGAAACCATAATTGTCATTCGAAGAACCCAATTCCGTGTTTGCCCAAGACTGCCTCTACACATTTTCTCATCTCACCCTTTCTACCTACAAATCCATTACCTGGATTGTGTTTGGATAACACTTCTCTACTCATGGTTTGATCTTCGATCAAAACCATATAAGATCCTTCTTTGACCCATCTTTCTATCCTAGATCTACTAACTCTCTAGTAGACTCCATCCTCTATCGTGGATCTTTACGCGAATCTCGTTTATTATTTATTATCGATTTAATAAAGGATTTCACCTATATTTTTTTGTTGGTCCAAGTGGACCAACCATAGATCCTTCTTTATTGACCTAGTGGGTCAACTGTACAACCTCCCCACCTCCTTTGTCAGAAACACGAGGAAACCTGACTTTCCCCATTTTGTCCTTCCTCCACTATGCTATTGCTCTCAAGTAAACCACCTTCTTGAAACCCGCATCACCCTACCCCACATAGTCATCTAGCCTCCACATGCCACCTCTCTTCCTCACGCAATCTCTTCCCCCCTTTCCTCCAAAAGTCCTATCTATAAATAAGCATCACCTTCTTCCTTTTTGTTTTTGATCTCATTTTCCCCCCGTAAACCCAATAAGCTCGTGGTGACAACTAGAGTCCAAGCCTTTTTGGCATGGATAAGAGGTGGATGAAGGTGATCCAGGACATCATCAGAGCACCTCCGGTGAAGGACTCTCTACTCCCTACTTTCTACAGGTTTGAGATATTTTCTTTCGCATTTTAGGTATATTTTCAATTTTGCATGGTAGTTTAATCTTTCATTTTGGCATTTAGGTTTTAATGTAACTTAACTTTTAGATATTCGACTGGTGGACCATTATGCTCCAGCTCTAATTCATCGTCATGCATCTGTGCTCGATACACCTAAACACCCCATTATCGTTCCCCTTTCGTCTTCTCCATCTTTGATTTATGTTCCCCCTTGATACTGCATGGATCAAGGCTGATCTAAGCTTCTCCTCCTCCATTCATCGGAGCTCAATTGCCCCTTCATTCCTCGCATGCTTTCAGTTTTAAAATAAGTTGAGGAGACACCCTCGATCTAGGATAACTTTTTGTGCTAGTGAGGAGACCCAGGAGTACCCGAGAGTGAAGAATCAAAGAATTGTAGAAGCTCCAGGCCGAGAAAAATGTAACAAGCTCCAGATCCCCTCCAATGGGACTTGGAACCCATTGATGTCACCTGCAGGTGTGGGAACACCCCATGTGTCTTTTGGGTCCGTCAGAGAAGAAAATGGTTGTCATAGCTTAGAGATATCAACGATTGAAGCAAGCCACTCTGGCCGTTCTTGCATGTTCTTGGAGACCCATAGAGTACTATTGGATCAAGAGCCCAACCCAAATTTAATCTGGGTTGTGTATTAAAACCGAAGCGGTACACATGCCCGACTATCAGATCCGAGTTAGTAAAGCCACATGGAGCGTCGTGCATTGTCGACTAGAGAGTTATTAGTGAGTAAATTACATACATCCCCATTGCACTATTTTGTATTTATTTTTTGGTCATATAAATATCTTATAGAATGTTAACATTTGTGAAAAATTTGTACAGGAACCCTTAAACTTTGTCTATATTTCACTTTGGTCATGTGCTAGCTCACCCTCACATGCATCCACACATGATCTGGGCTATTCCACACCTAAGCCCCTCTGGCTTTATGTATTTATTTTTAGTATCAAAAATCACACACACACACACACACGTATATATATATATATATCAAAAATTACAAAACCCTAAAATCTTATCAAAATCAATAAAAATATTTAAAAATACAAAAAATATTTTCTATTTCATATTTTATATTATAATGTATATATTAAAATTAGTTTTTGAAAATTTTGTCACTATTATCTATTTTTGGTACCTAAAACAATTCAGCCTATATATTATATTCGCTATTTTGATATATCTAATACATTAAAAATGCATAAAAATTAGCAGAAATTCCATATAAAATCTCATGAAAAGAGAAAAATATAAAAATAAAAAACATTTTATTTTCTAAAAATTGGTTGTATATATTTATTTAAAATTATAAAACATTAAATTTACTATTTATCTTATAGTTCTTATATACTAATTACTATTATTATTATTTAAATATGTATAGTATATTTAAAACCTTAAAAAAGAAAAAGAGGTGTTCATATATATTTTAATATACATTTATTATATATCTTATATATTATTTATAATATCAATAATATTATTATCACTATATATAAATACACAATATACTTTAAAAACAAACAGAAATTAAAATGAGAGTTAAAATTTAAAATATAAAATAATTAGGCATTCATAAAAAAATATAATTAAAAATACATAAAAAATCAGGAAAAAAGAATAAAAGGTACAAAAATATTTATTATTGATTACTATTAATTAATAATAATTATACCTATCCACTGTGCTCTCAGTGGTTCGAACCCTTCTACTTTGTCACTATATACATTTTGTAGGGTATAATAAATTTCACCCTGTATTTTATTCATTGTTTAATCTATATCTTGTGTTGGTTGTTTGTCTGATCGGATTGATCACATGTCAAGTACCGAGAGAGGGTCGATACAACAATTATTGGTCGGACATCGCAAGCTCCACCAAGACCGGATGTTAGGCACCCCTGATTGATCTCATCAACACCAGGATGGTAAGAGATCATGAAATCATAGTTTGTTAGTAATTCTAACCATTCATTGTCTTTGTCTCATGTTCGATTCGTTTTAGCAAAATAGATATTTTAAACTCTTATGATCAATAAAGTCTCAAAAGTGATACCATAAAGGTGACGTCTCCATGTCTTTAAAGCAAAGACAACTACAACAAGTTCAAGGTCATGAGTTGGATAGTTATGCTCATGTATCTTCAAGTGCAGTGATGCATATGCCACTACGTTATCATGTTGCATAAGCATTACCCCAAGTCAGTGCATACAGTGAAGTCCTCAATTCCATAGGACGAAGTAAGTGGGTACAAGTGTTAAATATTCTTTCAATATCTAAAATTTGGTTTCACAAGTATCAAACCATACGAATGGTACCTTTTTCTGACTTAACCTAGTCATTCTTATTATATATACAACATGTTATTCATTGTTAAGGTATCCCTAAGGAGGTAGTATCTAGTAGAGCTCATATTTCACCTCGCACTATTGGGGAGAGTTCATGAGAGCCATAAGTAATGAGTTGTGTGTTATTTTGGCTTATCACCCACACAAGATGAGTGGTCTGAGAGGACTATCCACACACTAGAGGACTTACTTCAAACTTGTGTTGTGGAGATCACATACAACGATGACTACCATTCCAGGATGGGCATGGATCCTTTCGAGTCCCTTACGGGGAAGATGCACTGCACCTTTATGTTGGTGGTAGTAGGTCAGAGACAGTGCTATCTACACCAAAAACATCACTGAGGAGACTGCTAGCATCGTACATACAACAAAGAGAAAGTTGTTGACCACTCAAAGCCATCAAAAGAGTTGTGCCGACTAGTAGTGTTGGGACCTCGAGTTCAAGGTTGGGTACTTTTGTTTTTTTGATAGTGTCCTTGATGAATGGTATTCATAGATTCAGTGCTAAGGGATAGTTGTCACCTTGATTTGTTGAGAATTTGGCTCGTGATGGAATGGTGGAATACAAAGGTGTTATTCCCCCACATTTGGTGGGTGTTTACAATGTATTTCATGTGTTGAATCTACAAGTATATTGGAGACCCCGCATACGCGATATCGTTTGAGGACTCAACCATTGAGTCAAACCTCTCCTTTCTTGAGGTGCTTGTGCATATACTAGACTGCACAGTCAAGAGGCTGTGAAGGATGGAGATTTCCTTGGTCGAGGTCCTTTGATGGATCCTGAACGTTGAGGAGTAGGTGTGTACGTGGGTCATATAAAATCTATTATCATTTTAATGGATCAGATTTGATTGAATTTTTTAAAATATGTTAATGCATGGATTTTTGATCGTATATTTATCAAAATCTGATTCGATCGAATTCGTTAATCCACTAACACAAACACACAAATATATATATATATATATATATATATCTAAATATGTGGACCTATCTTGAATTCCCTGTAAGGCCTTAATTGATATCATTCATGTCATTTTTCCATGTCAATCTTTGATACAAGTCCTCTTGATATTGCCCTTTCTTTTCTCTTGAAAGGAAAATGTTAAATATCCAAAATAATAAAGTATGACTATGACTTTTCAAATTGTAATCCATGTTTAGTTATTCCCATCTAGGTTCCCTCTCTCTCTCTCTCATTTCACTATTGACTATCAATATTCCTTATAGCACAATGCAACCCCTCTCTCTTGCCCTGTATCCATCCATTTCAAACAACGTAATTCACCTCCCACACGATACCATTTGACCTTAGTATGTTGCCAGGCAACTCTTCTGATCTTCGTTAAAACAAAATAGATTTGGGGATAATTGCCTAATACATTTGTTAGATATTTTTGACCCTTTTGCTTCTTACGTTTTACTTGACTTAGTTTGCGACCTTATTTTAGAGATGAAATTGTATCAGTTACGTGATTAAATGTACCGCATCCATCTAAGAAGAAATAACCATCACTTAAATTCCTTTCATTTCTAAACTGATATACATTTTTATCCATATTTTTCTTAAATTTTGCATATTTTTACTATTGGTATAATCCTACAAATAAATTCTATTTCAAGTTCATTTTAGATGAGATACATGATGATTAACTAGTGGCTTATATTTAAGTTAGTTTTGTCTTGAATGCTCAATTGAGTATGAATGTTACATGAATATCATTATTTAATAATATATTATAGAGGCTTGAAGGTTGTTCTTGAAAGTGGTTGGGCTTTATAATAGATTAACATTCAAAATTAATCATAGACTTCATCAATATCCGATCATAAAGATCGCATTTTTTATCTATGCTGTGTTTGTATCCTTATTTGGCCCGCAGTTGATAAATGAAAATTCTTTCTAGGAATGTGAGGAGCCTGGGTAGGCCTGAAAAATGCATGGGCGTAGGGAACTTGATTCACGATGCAAAAGTGGACATCTTCATGCTCCAGCATACCAAGATGTCTCGCAGTATAATTGAAGTTGGTCGCGACTTGGGCATTGGAAGTACTTTTGAGGTCACAGAGTTGGAGGCACATGGAGCAGCGGAATGCCTACTCACTGCATGGAGTAGAGACAATTTTGAGTTGGTTGCTAGATGGATGTCATAGTTCTCGCTCACAGTGACTAATATGTATGGTCCTTGTGGTAATGTGAGGGGTCAATTAGCGGCTGTACCCGAGCCTCTTTGATGGGGTATGGCTGTTGGGGGAGATCTCAACATTACGCTACTACCTAGAGACAGAACCGAGTGGGGGGGGGGGGGGAGGGAAGGACATCGATTCAGCGGAGTTCTTGGAGCTAGTGCATAATATAGGCTTAACAGTCATGGATGCAATGGGTTACGCTTACACGTGGTGTAATGTGCGATCAAGGTTGAGATTGGACAGGTTCCTTCTCTCAGTTGAGGGAGTGGAAAGATTCCCACACTCATATGTTTAGGCTCTCCCACGTGTCCATTCAGATCATACACCTATTGTTTGGTCTTCTGGAGAGGATGGAAGAAGTAGGTTCTTTTTCCGATTTGAGCGGTCGTGGCTGATGGAAGAGGGCTTTAAGGAAACATTGGCAGACTTGTGGAGGGGTGGACTCTGGTAGGCTTGGCAGTTTATAAACTTGCATCTAAGCTAGAGTTGCTTAAATTGTTCTTAAAGGGGTTCGGGGGGAGGTGAGAAAGAAGAGAAGGGAGAAGAGAGGTGATGCGTACGTGGAGGTAACACGTCTAGATGGGTTGGACGACCTGAGAGGGATGGACTAGGAGGAATGGGCAGAGAGATCCAAGATGCTGGAGGTGATTTTGCTGGAAGATCGGAAAGAAGAACTGGAGTGGAGACAGAAATCCAGACAGAAATGGCCACGGGAAGTGGACGCGAACACCATATTCTTTCACTCCATGGATTCAGGCAGAAAGAGAAGGAATCGTTTCACAGAATTACAGGCGGGTGGGCAGAAGATATCTGGTGAAACGCAACTCAGCATTACGTTGAGATGTCACTTTGTAGAAGCTTCATGGAAAAGATGAGGGGAAGGATGGGGTTGGTGGTGGTGGGGGGGGTGAAATCTCTTTCCTCGGAGTAGGCTGCAAATCTAGTGTCACCCTTTTGAAGAAAAAAATATAGACTGTTGTTTGGGGTTTGAATGCGGATGGTGCCCCGGAACTGGATGGATTCCCGATCTTCTTTTATAGATAGTCTTGGGACTTACTGAAGAGTGAGATTGTGGAAATGCTTAAGGAATTCGGAGAAGGGAACAAGGGACTTGAGAAGGTTAACAAGACATTGTTGTTCTTGCTCCTGAAGAAAGACCAACCGACCAGAATTGAAGACTTCGGAATGATTGCCTTATCAAACGAGATCTACCTTATTGTAACAAAAGTGTTGGCTAACATGCTCAAGGGGTCATGGATTCTATTATGACAGAGGCCCAATCTACGTTCATTTCGGGAAGGCAAATGGCTGATGGGCTAGTGTTGGCATCAGATATCTACCTTGATTGGAGAAGAAGGGGAGCAAAAGGTGTGCTATGGAAGATTGACATTGCAAAAGCTTATGATTGTGTGGGCTGGAGATTCGTTTGGCTATCACTGAGGAGAAGAGGATTATTGATTGATTGATTAGATTGCGTGGATGAAGAGGTGTATTAATACATCTTTCCTCTCTATTTTAGTGAATGGGAGGCCGGAGGGGGGCTCTTTCGAGCCGCAGTGAGGCGTGCAACAGGGGTGTCCGTTGACACTCATTCTCTTTGTGTTGGTGGCGTGCACTAGCAGTAATGTTCAGGCAGGAAGTTGATGGTGGACGGTGTGAAGGTTTTCGGTTGGACAATATATCTGTGCCGTTGATGTAGTATGCTAATGATAGTGTGCTCTTCTTAGATGGAACGAAGGCAATGATGGGTAGATCGACTCAGTTGCTTGATATCTTTAGCAGGTTATCGGGGTTGGAGATAAACCTACAGAAGTCAATGGTCATCAATTTTGGGTTACAGTATGAAGAGAGGATCGTGATAGTAGAGATGCTCGATTGTTCGTTAGGTGAGCTACCGATTTCTTACCTAGACCTTCCGCTGATAGCAGGCAAATTGAAAGTGGCAGATTGGGATGCCGTGATCCAGAAGATAGAGAGTAAGCTGGCAATGTGGAAGGCGACCTCCTTATCTAAAGGTGGGAAGTTGGTTTTGTTAAAACATGTCCTATCCTCCATTCGGTTTCTTTTTTTCAACAAGATTGCTGCCGGCGAGGATTAGAAAGAATATTGAAAAGCTGATGAGACATTTCTTCTAGTTAGATAGAAAGCAGCACAAGGCAGGCATGCATCTGGTGTCCTGGGAAGAAATCATGAGATCTAAGGAGTAGTGAGGTTTGGGTATGTGAGATTTGGAATAAATGAACAAGGCTTTGCTGGTTAAAAGCGTGATACGAATTTGGGGTTCGTCTACAGACCTGGCAACTAGATAGCCAAGGAAGATTTATTGGGTAAAAAGGGCTCTGGTGGATGGGGTTACTCAATTTGAGGCTTTTTTATGGCATGAGGTGCGGGAGGTGCTGATGCACATTTTCCACATGCTAACACCTCAAATGGGAGATGGAAGGGATTTCAGATTTTGGAGAGATAATTGGATGGGGGAAGGTGTTCTAGAGAGGTGATTTCCAAGACTCTTCACGATGGCTGCATTGAAGGAGGCCTATTTAAGAGTAGATATGCAAGGTGGAGAGTGGAGGATACCTTTTGCTGCTACCCTCTTGGAGAGAAGGGAGGAACTTGTTAGTATTTTGGATGCGGCTCACTTGACAGGTGATCTCTCTACGATCAGAGACCGTTATATGTGGTCTGGTTCTAGATTCTCAGTCAAACAATTATACGACGATTTGAAAATGGTGGATTGGAAATAACCAACCCAGAATTCTACAAGGATATGAAGATTATATGGACGAGCAAGATACCAAGCAGGATAAAAGTTTTCATGTGGTGCTTCAAGGAAACTTTGTGACAAAGTTAGGAGGGCAAACTTACTTGGGGACACATGATGTGAGCTGTGATAGGTGTGGTGAACACGCGGAGACCGCAAAGCATCTTTTCTTCAAGTGCGAGGCTTCGGTGAAAATTTGGACAGAGATGGCTTTTTCGTGGGTTGATGTGAGCGGATCGATGAACTTTTGGGAGGCAATCAGAATGGTGGGAGGAAATTCCACATACGACGTCTCAAAATGTTTTACGGTGATTTGGACAATTTGGATAGCAAGAAACGAATAACTCTTTAAGAATCAACTTTTTTACGTAGAAAATGTTGTGCTACATTGTAGGGCTCTCTTGAGTACGTAGGATTCTAGGTAATGATTGGTGTAAATTTGATTTTATCTATATAATACAGTTTTTTTAGTGGTGATTATCAAATTGGGGATCACCCCCTTTTGCATCAAAAAAACTTGTATTGTTCTTATTTGAATTATTTTATGGAAATGAATTGCAAAAACTAAAGTAATCCATCATCTATTTAAAAAAACTTAAATTTCAAATTCAATATAAAATTTTAATTTGATTTGTGATCTTCAACTTTTTATAATAGATTAATCGAACTCTTCGACTTTCATTTGATTATAGGGTCTTTAATTTTTTTACATCTATTCATATATTGATTTTTAAGTCATTATTCAAATGTTGAGGGCTAGTGTGTTGTAAAGTATAAATGTGAGCGAATAAACTATTGAACGGAGAAATTTAAGTGCAAAAATTCGATCCAATATGATTCAATCCACAATCCAGGGGATTGGATCGGATTGGATTTATATATTTGATGGATTGGATTGGATTGGATTTGAAAAATAAAAAATACATTAAAATTGGATTAGACATGGATTAAGATAAAATTCGATCCAATCCGATTCATGTACACCTCTAGTTTAAACTATCTAGTGGGTTATTTTCAGGCATGCTATGTTGAGGATACTGAAGATGCGAGGCCCATTAGATTTCTACACCCAACTCTCTACTTTCATGCATGCACACTTGACCTGGGAGCTACTTCATCTCCGGTAGAACGTATGGGGACGTTTGTTGGCTCCAATCTGAAATCGAATAAACTGATGCCCATTTTTATTCTAAAAAGGATGTGACGAAGACAAGCCCTAGCAGGGATTTTATCTTGTGGGTGTTTTCTTGGGAATATGATTGCAGATCTGACTACATTTGTTTTGTGTCAAATTCGTCTCTCTGCTACTCCAGACTTGTGTCATTTGTACCCCGCGCATGTGCGGGCCATTTTGCAGCTTTGATGTTGATCCCCAATCTTTTAGATGAATGATATCTGATCTTGTCTTTAAAAAAAATATCTTTTATTTCTCAGGTTCTCTTACTTAAGAAGCATTGAAAATACATTAAAAAACGTCCAAATTAAAATGCTGATAATCAAAATATAGCAAGATATCGGCGGAAACTCAACATTCCCCTCAGAAAGTCCTGATGGATATCCACTCCATTCGGAGAACATCCCACCAAAGGAGTCCATTCTGCCTGAGCTCGAGCACGCAGCCGCGCTTGCACCGGTTGCGATCTCCTTCATCCAAAGAGTCGTAGACAGTGAGAGGTTTGAGCCCGTGTCCTTGCACAATGCAGTTGTTCCTATCCCACAGCCAACGCGGCGGTGAGACATCGACGGGCACCGTCGCTTGCGATGCGTACGGGACTGCGTACTCCTTCACCGTGACTGACTCGTCGTTGTATCTCCGGCAAGTGACGGTCACATCTCCGAATCCCGTGCATCTGTTCCTGAGAACCAGCTCCTGCGCTAGGCCGAAGCCGGTGAGCTGCAGCAGGAGTAGGGCAAGCAACGTCAGCCGGAGGAGAGACGACATCTTGATTGTTTCTGTGGGTGAAGGATACTTACTGCTCATGTTTATAAAGAGGGGATCGGATGTTACTGAACGTGATATGGAAACTGCAAGTGAAGTAAATAGACCCATCAGAGTTTAATGGGGATTAAGAAGCCGTTTCATGGAAACTAATTAAACTTACGTACACCGCACCACGATCAGTTTCCTTAATTAATGATTAAGTTGGCAGGATAATTTACAAACGGAAACGGTTTTTTTTAGTTTAACGGGGCTGCCCCTTTGGACAGCTAACAATGGTTGTCCCCGTGCCATTTTAGGCATATTTTTATTTTTATTTTTGAAAAATATCATCATTTATATTCATCCTTATATCCCTTCATATGATATTCGAATTTTGTCAGAAACGGAGACTCCTACGACCTCAATCGAGATGATGTCGATTTAAAAAATCCTGTTACCGTTAAAAAATGATTGTCTGGATGGAGGCTGTAGGAGTCTCTGTTTCTGACGAAATTCGAATGACATATATGAGGGATATAAGGATGAATATACATCACGATATTTTTCAAAAAAAATAAAAATGCCGAAAACGACGCGGGAGCAGCTCCATTAAACTCTTTTTTTACAATCACCTTTTGTCAAGATAAAGTTAAAGATGCTCCAGGGGCCTTCTTGTAATTCTGTTCGTATTTTTCTAAACTTGTTCGAGCCTTCCCCTCCCCGCCCCAGCCGTTGATCTTGATTGAGTGATTCACATGAAATCAAAATTTTTGTGGACCTTTGATCAAAATCGAGCAGCTTCTGAGGCAGGTTCCGTTTACAGCAATTCTCTAGTGTACAAGAGAGGATGGGTGGGTTGTGTATACAAAATAAGGATTATTTTATTAACCTTCCCAATGCCCAACCAAGGATAAAAAATCAAGGATAAAAATCAAGGATAAAAAATCAAGGAATCTAGAAAAAAGCCCCGATCACCTTATGGTCTGGTAGAAGTATTGAGCTCCCACTCCAAAAATCAAGGATAAAAAATAAATTAGTTATACATAAATGTTACTTTTTTGCGAATTCGATTAAAAAATCCAATGGTATAAATTGAATTTTTTTATTAAACCTATAGCTCCACATATTCACATTTGCTATTTTATTATAATGGTCAAAGGTCTGGTTCTATTTTAATGAATTTAAGTTGGTTAAATGTTAAATGAACTTTTTACCATTAACATAAAATAATAAATGATATTGGATTTTTTTGGAATTCGTTAGATATGCAGAGAATTAGCTAATGATTCAATCTATACGGTTGGATTTTTTTAAACAGAAAAGCATAACACTTAAGCATATGTACTGTAATTCCCGAAACCTTGTGCTATCTTAGTTAGACTGGGTCAAATCGTTGCTAAAAAATAACTGGACCTGTGATAATGTTAGCTTCCATAAAGATCGGGAAAAAAATTTAGAACTCATTTTCCAAGGTTCGGACCTATTTGATCTTTCTATAAATCGAAAAAATCAAGGTTAATAAATAACAGTAAAGTATACATATACTGGAAAACAATATCACGTGGAAAAGTCATATATGGAAAAAATGTGCAATATAGAGTCAGTATGAAATTAATGAAAATTATATGAAAATTATGTAACATACACGAAATCAATAACTTATTCTTTATACGATCAAATACAAAATGTAATACATATACGTGGGTATGATAACACACCTATTCTATTTGCCTTCAATGACAATAAAAAGTACATTATCTGTTACTAATTCTTGAAGTAAAATGGCAATTGCGAATGTTGATAATGATATTATTAGAATACTTGACTCAAATAAAGATGATATATTGTAAATTGTTACTCCAAAGACAATACACACTCACTACCTAATATAACAGTCATTTAAATCTTTACTAATACAATCTTACGAATTTAAGCACTATCTTTACCACTACATCAAATCACTCACTTTTCTCTCTTACTCGCTTTGTGGCTATCTTCAATTTCTTGCTTATTGCTCTTTATTTGATGCCTACTTGATATCTCCACATAATGGATCCAAGGTCTATATATAATTGTGTTCTAATGACCTTGAAGATTATGAAACTCTCTATAAAATTCGTGTTGAAATAACTAAACGAAAATTTTAGAGTCTAAATCATTTAAAAAAACTCTATGGAAGCATTATTATCTAAAGAGATCTCTAGGATTTTTAGAGTACCACCTACTCAAGAAATTTCTAGAAGTTGGTAGTTCCCTTTTTATTCTAGAACTTCCCATAACTCCTCATAACACCATACTTTGTTGCATCCTTAAATATTGTAGGCTATCAAAGACTACACTTCAATACCTTGGATGCTGTCCAATTTCTTAAATGATGTCCTCCTGCTTCGAACTTATAACAGTGCTCGAGGACAATAGTGTATTCTTCTTGCTGATGCACCCTTTCCAGACATAATATGCGCCTTCCCTGAAAAGGTACGGATCTTCCCATTGATAGAAATGGTTATCAAACAAAAAATTATCATTCTTGTATTTGTTCCAATCTCGTGGGACTACCCAGAAATAAGATAGTTGACAATATCGATATACCTAGGGAGTGAGGCGACACTCAAGATCGACTCATCTGGAAACGTGTTCGAGATTGGTGCATCACTCAGGGGAATAACTAGGCATTCAATCCTAGTAAGGTGATCTGCCACCACATTTTTGAATCTACGTTTGTCTCTTATTTCCAAATCAAATTCCTAGAGTAAAAGTATCCAACGAAGCATACATGATTTGTCATTCTTCTTTTGTTGAAGATACCTGATGGTAGAGTGGTCAGTGAAGATGATAACTTTAGATCCAAGAAGATGTGATATGAATTTCTCTAAGGTTAAAACCATAACCATCAACTCTTTCTCGGTCACAGTGTAATTCTTTTGGGCCTCTTCTAGAACAGCCCCACCAACGAAATCAGATGCGTCCATCACGATCTCAATTGGAAGAGACCAATAAGGTGGCTGTAAGACACATGTTTGAGTAACCAGGTTCTTCAACTAATTGAAGGATAGGTGGACTTTATCATCTACAACAAAATATGCCTCCTTGCTCAGAATTTCTGTCGAGGTCAGTCAATCCTGCTGATGTATTGGATGAATCTTCTATAAAATCCAGCATTCTCAAGAAAAGATCTCACATTCTTCACATATTTAGGTGGCTCAAGGTTGGGAATTACATCCAACTTTATCAGGTCGACCTCCATACCTCGTTTGAAGATGACATGGCCCAATACAATCCCCTTGGTGACCATAAAGCGACCCTTTTCCCATGAAAGTACAAGATTCAGCTCACAACATCTTTAAGCACTTGATCTAGTTGCGAAAGGCAAGCATCAAAATTATAGACAAAGAAATTATCCCTAAATACTTCAAGAAAACTAACCACCATGTCGACGAACATAAACAACATACACCTTTGGAATGTAGCGGATGCATTACACAATCCAAAGGGCATCCGTTTAAAGGCGTAGGAACGAAACGGAAAGTGAAAGTTTTCTTTTCTTGGTCTTTCATGGTGATTGCCACTTGGTTATCTCTCAAATATCCGTCCAAAAATCAAACGAAATCTTTCCCTACAAATCTTTCAAGCACTTGATCAATGAATGACATTAGAAAGTGATCTTTCTTGGTAGTTGAGTTCAGGTGTCTGCAGTCAACATAGACGTGCCAAGGGTGTTGGACATGCGAGCCCACGACGAGCCATTATGCAATAAATGTTATTGCAATTCACTCCTTAAAACTGAAATAAAGAGTACATAATTTGCATAATAGGTCCCTTAGTACAATTAGGGTTATGTACCATGGCCATCTTAATGATCATACAACCATTGATTCAATTATTGAATCATAGAGGCTGGTGCTTAAATGAATATCTAATGAGTTAGATTGAGGACTCATCGAGCACCGTCAAATGATCGTTAAGAGATGATCTCCAGCCTGAGTAGGAGATGGCAATCCTTATCTTTAAAGGCTGATATCTGACCGACCTCTTGATGCAGGTCCTCTGCATAGGAATAGAGATTCGGAGGTGTCATATTAGTTAGGTCAAAGAGTTGACTTAACGAGATCGAGATAACCGAAGTCCTATATCATATGCTGTCATGATATAGGCACGCATCCTCTGACCGGAGACAGATGTGTTACTATATGTCTGAGTATGTACATTTGGCAGACCAATAGGTTGATGACCTAATCAAGGTCTATACACCGGCGCTGGTGTGCATGTAAGGGTATATGAGTAATACGATCTCTCAAAGGGAACATACAGGTTCATTCACTGAACCGGAAAACATGAGCTCACTCATGAGATATTGGGAAGAATCAAATTCCGTGTGCAAGGTCGTCTCGTTTTGGATTGTAGGTTTGATATATACTTTTGGAAAGTATATGATCAAGACCTAGGTATGATATATGCTTTTGGAAAGTATATGATCGATACCGACTCCCAATGATCGAATGAGAAACTTACTGATAAAACCATGAAGTAGACAGTATAAAGTTGATCAAATACTTCAGGTTTAATCTACGTCTTCCAGTATACAGGATGTACAGGTATTGGGAATACCTGAGGGTGACGTGATCTTAAACGATTGTATAACCATGACGGTTCCATTCCTAGGGAGTGTTGAAACGGGTCTGGATTTTAGTAACTCCTCTCAGTAGAGAAGTGATCTAATCTTGGTCCAAATGTTGGACATTGATCTGAATGTGATTCAGATACAATAAGAAGATTAGATTTACAGTCTTGATTTGATCAAGCATCTATGGGAGGCCCGCGATCTGGATTTCAGATACGATCTCAATATCCAAGTCACTATACATGGAACAATACAATCGCCCTGTCCTTATCTTCAAGTATCTACGGAGAAAGCGCATTATCCTTGAAAGAGTTCAGGGATAATTCTATTGTTGTTATATGTATCCTAGCATTGAGAAAATGGATAATTAAATGCAATTTAATTATCATGATTAATATGAATTTGATTCATATTATAAAGAGAGCTATCTTAGATAATTAAATGTGATTTGATTATCAAAGATGTAAATAATGTGAATATGATTCATATTATTTGAACACAAGAGAATAGAGATCCAAGATGATTAAGTGTGATTTAATTATCATGGATATGAATAATGTGGATAGCAATATCCATATTAGTCATATATATTATAAATGTGATTTATAATATATAAGAGAGAGATGTTTGTAATTTACATTTATTAATTAAATGTTAATGTGAATTGGATTCACATTGAATATTAAATTGAAAATATAATTTACATTTTATTTTGGGTTGTGAATGTGATTCACAAATTTTTAATGGCAAGATTGCAATTTCTACAAAATAATTGTGAATTATTTTTGTAGAATAATTTGCAACAAAAGTTGTTGCATAATCTTGGAGACTACATTAAAGAGATAAGAGCCACCTTCCATGTATATGGAGTGGACGACCACCACTCCTATTTGGAATGTGTGGCCGTCCCCTCCTTCCAACATGGAAGGAGGCACTCTCTCTCCTATGATCTCCAAGAGATCTTGATTTAATTTGGTAATTAAATTATGTTGATTTATCAACATATATTTAATCTAAATTAAATTAATTGTTGTTGATTTTACCAACACAAATCTTGACCATTAAAAGAAACAAAATCAATGAGAGCCATTGGATTTGTGTTGTCCCATGGATTGAGATACATGGATCTTAAAACCCTATAAAAGGAGAGGCACCTCATTGCTCTTCCTTACACACAATGCTTGAGAAGCATATCTCTCTCTCTTTCTCTCTCTCTCTCCCTCTCATGGCCGTCCACCATGGATGCCCTAGAGAGGTTCTCCATCGCCGCAGCGTCGTCGTTATACTGCCCGATGGTTTGCTCGTGGAACTCTGTCTACTTCAGCATGCCTTGCTCGTGAAGAAGACGTCGGATCTCGTGTGTCGAGATCAGGAGATCCGTCGCTTGGATCATCAACATGGATTGCGAGAAGCACACGGTTCATCCCCGCGCTCGCAAGCGTCTCCTCCGTCGAATCGGACTTGAGACAGTAGGTCTCTTCGTTTAGAGACTCGATTGCAACCACGCTTCAAGAGGTAAACCTAATACTTGTTTGAGGTTTAGACGAAACGATCCGAGAAGTGTTCTTGGATCATGTGGTTTCGTCACATGAATTTTTTTTTAATTTCCGCTGCATAGAACAACTAGTGCGACTAGTCGTTCTTCGTCGTATTTGATACGACGCCCACGCTTCCGTGATACGCTTGAGGATCTAACCATATCCTTCAAGTGGTATTAGAGCCAGGTTGGTGGTTTTGGATACGATCCATAAACCGAGGACGACTTGGGTTCATTAGGGTTTCCGAAAGTTTTCTTGCATTTCATTTTCGCATCTCTGTTTTGATATTATTTTTTGCACTGTTTAAATTATTTAAACACGAAAATAATATTTGCATTTTATTCCTCATTAAATAAGGAAACCGTAGGATCTGAGTTTGCGTGATTTCGATTCCGTTTGCTCTAGATATGCTCATTTTAGTGAACATGTATCCACTGTTTCGGGGATTGCAGATCATGACGTAATTAAGATGTTAATTGTGGATTTGAAACGCCTTGAAATGCATGCAAATCACTTGGGTTCTGTTGTAAATCAAGTTAGTAAACTATAGAAGTTTACTTTGCTTAATTTGGATTTAAATTGATTGAGATATGGTATTTTTAGTAAGTGAGGGTCACTGCTGAAAATACTTTCCTAATCAAGAATCTAGTGATTGTCATTTAATTAATTAGTGAAATTAAATTGTTTAATTTCCTGGAATAATTATGCATAAATATTTGTGAAATATTTAATGATAATTATGTCCTTAAATGACTTTGACCTAACCAACAAATGATTAGATGTGATCTAGATCAAGATTGGTTATATGATCTACATGATCAACATTCCAACAAACATGTTGCTTGAATAGGATTTGGGATTTGTTTAGCAAATCTCATTATAATGTTAATCAAAATTATTTTGATTATTATTATATGGTATAATTTCGGTTGAAGAATCGATGATCATCTCAAGTACAAAATGATCTATTTTGCATTATCCTTTCTCGAGGTGGATATGGTGTCTAGTCGGAGAGCATTGGAGTTGCGGGTTGCAACGTATGTGGTCCGTCCCACTCTCGTCGGTACTGGCCATGACAGCGGGTAGGGTTAGTATAATGCTTAAGAAATCATGATGTATTTCTAATTATTAAAATTCGAAATAATACATATTTGAGATAATACCATAATTCAAGTAACAATTAAAATTGTTTGTTGGATATTAATTGGATCATTAATTTAATATGATTAGATTAATTAGAATCCAATTAAAATTAAAACACTCTATGAATAGAGATGTTATTTCCCTTGGAAGAATTAATCATAATGAATATGATTCATAATGATTAATTAGAATTTGAATATGATATGGAGGATCACATAAGTGACATCCATGGTCTCCCGTCAAGGCGAAGGGTTCCGTCGCCAAGGATTGTATGTAGGAGACGCCTGTCCGAAGTGAGCTCCTGTATGCAAGCGCATCTGGATCGGGCTCTTTGCTTCTCGAAAGAGTAAGGCCGTATATGTAGTGACCCCAATATCGGATCCTCATATTATTGGGGCGATATTGGATTACGTTCGGACGCTCGAGCCTACGTGGCAAACTGGTGAGGCTCAGGCTCACCTTAACCTCGAGGCACGGCGGGAGGTTCGGACACGTAGGGCTATGGGAGTTACTGCCGTGGGTGGCCGCACACCTGGGTGGTGAGAGTGTAGCGGTGGTGGAAGGGGCTCGACCGACACACTACTGAGGAACTGGAGAGCGAGGCAGAGGTGGCGGTAACCGGGGCGAATGACTACATGACGGGGCCATGCCGTCGCGTGTTGGGGTACATATTAGCGGCCGATGGCAGAGCAGACCTGACAGAGGGGAGATGATAGGAACGGTCGGTGACGACCTGAAAACACGAGCGACTAAGGGTAAAATATGTCACTGGTCATTGCGATTTCAACCACTCGGATCGGAATCGATCAAGAAAATCAAGAAAGACCACCAACATAGAAATCAAGCAAGCAAGCACAAAAATAGCGGTCTCGCTATTTTATTTTACCTGGTATAGCTACCAGGGTCGAACACAAGGAACACAGTATGGTAAACCTACGAAGTAGTCGGAGATCTAAAAACAACTATTCTTGGTGGATTTTATGTTTTTTAATTTTTTTTGGGAATTTCAATACGAGGAAACGCTCAACAAAACCACAATCCAACAATTATTTCACACATAAAAAATATTCAAAAAAATCGAACAAAAATATTTTTGAATTTTGGGAATATTCAGCTATTTTTGATATTTTTCTTGGATTTTTATGATTTTTAGTTAATTTTATAAAAATGAAACAAGTCCGAAAATACAAAACAATGTGCATCCAGAATCTAATGACACTTTAAAAATACCTAAAGTACCTATAAAATTCGAGCAATAATTTTATTATAATTAAAAATAAAACTCTAACTACAGAAACTGGAAATGCAATTTTTTATTTTTTTTGTGAATTTTTAATGATTTTTCTAAGTTTTTCAATGGTTTTCAATTTTTATGTTATAAATCCAAATACAATGAAAATTGGATAGAAGTGAAAATACAACAAAACAATCAATCAATTTTTTTGGATTTTTTAAAGGATCTTTAATATTTTTAGTTGATTTTTATACTTGGACAGAAGAAATTTTTAAGTTTTTTGAATTTTTAAAATTATCAAATGAAACAAAAAGAGCCTAAAAATTCACAGAAATTTTTACACCATGACAGGAGCCATGTACCTAAATTTCATAAATTTTTGGACGAGATTTGCTATTTATTCAAACCAATCAAAAAAGCATAGCACACATGGACCTATATGCAAAGAAAATAATTTCCAGGGACTAAATGATAACACGTGTCAAAAGTCCAGAGGACCTACTGTAATTTTTACACAATATTTAACACGTCAAATCTCCGCACGCACAGGGGTATAAGTGCAAATATTGAAACTAAAATATCAAGGCATAACACCCATTAAACCCAGGGCTATACATGCAAATATCCCAGAAAAACACGTGACGATGCACGTGCAATCACAAAGGAAGGACTGAACTGTAAATACGTAAAACTGCAGGGGCATAAATGCTAGTAGTCCACAGTGCAACTTTTATTTTACAAACTAAATTATAAAAAGAAATAACGCAAGGGAAATGGAGCAAATTACCCAGGCTAGCTTGCGGGTCACGTGGTGTGACAGGTGGCGTGCTCCTTATGGATGGCGACGTGCGGCTCTGGTGCTGACACCTAGTGGATCCAACGATTGTCCAGATGACGTGAACGTGGGGCATACGGGGCCATTAGATGTCAGATCTAACAGCCTGACAGGCGCAGGCGATGGACGGCTCCAATGTGAACTAGCGACTGGCGATGATCTGACGGTGGAGAAGGATGCTGGAATAACTCCATCTAGGCAAAGTTCACCGAAGAGCCAGCAGTAATCCGGGCGTCCGATGAACGATCAGGCAGCGGGGCTCGACTAGCAAGTCCCCTCCGCGTCGAGTGGCAGGGTCGGATGAAGCATCTACCTGTCGGATCTTCGGGAAGGTGGCTGTGACGAGATAGCTCCGACGAAGCTAGACGGAGGTGATCTGGGGTATCTCCACGCGCGACTCGACCTGCGGGGTAAAGCTCCTGCTCGGAGGCGTGCTTCGGCCAAGGGTATTTGACCTAAATCAACAGAAGGCAACGACGAATGGAGGTTGAAGTTCTGACGATGCGACAGAGGAACTTCGATCCAAATCTTGGCTGTCTAAGCCAAGTCTAGGGTGATCAGGCTGCGGGGGAAGGATGACGGACGGTGAACAGGGTAGTCGATCGAAGCGGGTGGATGTGACCGATGGAGCTCCGACCGCCGGGTCGGATTGAATGGACGAATCAAAATAGAAGGAACAAGGATCAAAATGAGGTATACCTGATGGTCCGAGATGAATCCTCAGCTCCAGGGGGTGAGGTCGGTCTGGGTCTTCGCCTCTACCACGCTGCGGAAGGCAGGGAGGCTCAAACGCGGCAGATCTCCGGCCACGTGAAGCGAGCGTCGGATGCAGTAGCTCTTTCCAACTACCAAAGGGCTCCTTCGATTGCTGTCACCAAGGGGAAGGTTTCTAGGGTAGAAGGAAGGCGTGCGATGCGAGCTACGACTCTGGGCAATGGAATGAAGCTTTGATAGGTCCTCCCAGGAGGCGAAGAAGATCGGACGTGGGCGCGTAAACCTAGGTTGATCCTCCACTGCCTAGGGATCCGCAAGGGTAGCAGGTCCACTAGGGAAGAAGCAAGCGGTGGAATCGGGGCATGAGCGAGTCAGATCCATTCCAAAAAATTGGAGAAATCGGGCGCGTGAGACATATCCACGAAGAGAGGGCCCGGGAGGGGGAGTTGACCGGGGTCAACATCCCTCCTGGACCAATCAGAAAATTCGATGGTCAAAATTATTTGTAAAATGAATAAAAAATAGAAAATGATTTTATTTTAAAATATGTTCAACATGAAAAATGTTTATTATTTTTCAAACTATTTTTTAGTGATTTTTATTTTTTTATGAAAAATAAATTAAGGTATATACATTATATTACATTATGTACATGTATAAAGTATTTATTCATTTTTATTTTTATTTTTATTTTGTTTATTTTTTTATAAATACCCTAATTTTATATTTTATTTATTTACAACGTAAAATTTGGAGTATAAAATAATTTTTATTTTATTTTTGTGAGTTATTTATAAGTGTTAAATAAATATGGATATAATACATATATACATGTATTATGTACAAGGTTGTAAAGAGAAATTATTTTATTTTATTTTTCTAATTTTTATTTTATTTTTAGAATATATAAGGTACTGTAAACACATTTTTATTTTGATTTTTGTAAAAATAAAATATCTATAGATATATACATATAAGGGGAAGTGTACAGGGTTGAGTGGCCCTATCTCTCTCTACTTATTTTATTTGGCGATCAGGCCCATGTTGGGCCCTCTCTTGGGATTAGGTCACTCAATATTTATTCTAAATATTTCCCTCTTTTTCTTTTATTCTATATTCTTTTATTTTTGCATAAATACATGCTAATTATTAATATTTACAAATGCATGCTTATTGGTAAGTTGTTATATTTACAACTATGTACTGGTGTTTTGCCAAGGTATTTAGCTAAAATAAAACACTACAGGTGGGTGGGTCTAAGGGGACGGTCAAAGACCGTCCCCTTTGTAGGTATAACCGTCCCCTTTGCTCAAAGGGGACGGTTTACAAACCGTCCCTTCAGACACCGTCTCATTTGATTAAATGGGACGCTTCTGACAACCGTCGCATTTAATAAACCATTGGGGATGGTTGTAACCGTCCCTTACACGATTACTATTAGGGACGGTTACAACCGTCCCTACTACATGTTGTATTAGAGACGGTTCACAACCGTCCCTAATGGTCAACAACATTTTGAGATGGGCCCAGAAAACCTTTGGGGACGTTTAACACCGTCGCCTACGTTAGGGTTAGGGACGGTTGTGACCGTCCCTTCTACTTTGCAGGCCTTTTGCAATGCCAACAGAAGCCTGGAAGAGTCTATAGCGACGCCAACAGAAGAGTATTAGGGACGGTCGTAACCGTCCCCTCCGCTAGTAGCGTCTATAGCGACGCCAACAGAAGCGTATAAGGGACGGTTTAACTGTCCCATCTGCACTCTGTTAGCGACACCAATATTACCGTATTGGGGATGGTTATAACCGTCCCAAAAGTCTCCGTGAACTGTTGGCATTGGGGGGATGTTTCTGTAGATCTATAGGGGACGGTTACAACCGTCCCCAATACACCCTGACAGGAAAAAAATTCCTAAATTATTGGTGTCTTCCCTACATCCTCTGCAAAAACAAATAACCACAACATTCAACAACCAAACATTATGAATATCATAAACTCAACATGAATATCATAAACTCAACATTCAACAACACAACATGAAGAATCAAACAACACAACATGAATATCATTATGAAGAAACACAATCATAAACTCAACATGAAGAATCATAAACTCAACATGAAGAATCATTACAATCATAAACTCAACATGAAGAAACGTTATGAAGTCTACATAATGTTAGGCATTAATAAAAAACATTACATTAAAAAGATCAAAATTAAACTAAAATGTACTACATCCATGTTATCTACTCAGATGCGCCACTCCCGTCACTCTCGTCACTCTCATCGCTCTCCTCCTCACTCTCCTCATCGTCGCCGAGTTGTGTAGGTTGTACAGGGGGCGTGGCTTGGCTTTTAAGACGACTTATTAAGGACATGACATTCGCCATGTCCATACGCATCTTGGCCATCTATGCATTTTGTGCAGTCATCTTTGCCTTTACTTCGCGCAGCTCCCTCTCCATCTCTCTTTCTCTCTGGCTTCCTTGCGAGGAAGACTGCGACCCACCTGCACCACCCATTCCGTACCATGTACGGATCGTTTCGTCACGTCCTCCGCAACGGATGCGTCCACTGTGTTCTGGACCAGTGGCTTGATGGAAGGCATCATCGGCCGTCCACGGGGGAGTGCTCGTCCCCGTGCTATCCAGCGAGGAGGTGGTAGAGAGCCTAATCATTTCTTCCTGCATTTAAAAAAATATAAAATAATTTTAATATATTATCATAAGTAAATCTATAAATAAAAAATGCATTTATACTTACATGAATTGGTGCGTAGGCGTCATCAAACCACTGCACTTCTCCTCCTAAGTCTCGGCTCTTTGACCCAGCAAAAACCTCTATGCGGGTCATTTCTCTTTCATTTTCCCTCAACTTAAAAAATAAAAAAACTTCTTAAAATGAATTTAAGACTCAAAATTAATAGTTCTAAACATTTTTTAAAAACTTACAAAGTTGTCCTTCAGTTGGTTGGTGTTCTTCCTTCCCATCTTATGCGTGGACCTAAACCCTTTCGAACGATTCGCCGTATTCTTGGAAGAAATCGACTGAAATTTAAAAAAGTCAGTATAAACATAAACAAATAATTAAGAAAACTATATACATACCGCAAAATCCTCACTGGACCAAAAATGAATCAGCTCCCTCCATTGCTCTGGCGTAACACCAGGTGGGACATTCTGCACAAGCTGCTCATATGGAATCTGGGGATTGAAACACTGAAAATGGAGAAATAAATATCGTCAATATCTAAATCTTTTGATATTAAAATATAATAAATTTTTACCTTAGCCTTTATGCGTCCCTTATATCGACGCAACAACTCAGCAGCATGAGAGAGAGTCTGAGAATCGACATGGGTATTTCGTTCCCATGTAAATACAGCCTGATACAACAAATATAATAACGATTAGCTCAATAAAATTAAAAAAAAGTATTTTTAGATTTTAGAATACCTCCAAATCAGAAAGTATGATAGCCTTGACAGCATAAGGAAGCTGTCGGAAGTCGTGGGTAGTGATGGGGACGCGCGCACGAGCAACCTGGCCAAGGTAGCTCTGAAACTCCGTGGAGTTCTCTCCTACCGCATCTCCGCCAACAATGCGTACCTGTAACATCTGGCCGGGTGCAAGACGGTCCAAGAATCTACACTGAGACGGTCCACGCCGTCTCTGTGTACCTCCACTACCTGCATCAGAAGAACCTCCCTGTGGCTGCTGAGGAGGTTCAGGAACGTCCCGAATACGTCTAGGTCTAGGAGCCATACCTGCAATTCAAAGTGGTTATTTTAAACAAATTATTTACATATATCCGAATAAATTCATCTATTTAAAGAGAAATAAAAATTAGCTAAAAAATTCATTACCTAATGTTGCTTGTGCCAATGTCGTTGTCTAATACTTCATTAATAAATTCAGCTGAGTTACTTTGATATGCAACATCATTGTCTACGTAATCTTCCTCTTCGTTAACATCGAAGAAATCTCTCGGGGTTGTTCTAATGGGTATAATCCATCCACTAGCTGAGTTATCTTGAACATAGAAGACCCGTTCTACCTGACTAGAAAGCGTATACGGCTCATTGGTCTGCAAACGACCTGTTTGCTTCAAAGAGAGAACTCCATTTCTATCCTTCTTGTAACCTAATCCAACACGACCCACATAGAACCATATGCAATGAAACAGAACACATCTTGCATCATGTGTAAAACTGATTTCTAATATATCAATAATCTCGCCATAGTATCCGTCAATTTCACCACTAAGATCGGCCTTCACAATTACTCCAGAAAGCTGTGACATTTTATTTTCATCAATTGACTTTTTTCGAAATCTGAATCCATTCACAATATAGCCGGAATGCGATACTACTAATGAGTACGGACTCTTGTGGATTATATCGAGATTTGTGTTCCACCGTTCATCTTTGGTTACTTTAAATAATTTAATTTTATCCCCGAACCATTTAATGAATTCTGACTTGTTGTTGGTTGTTGACTGAAACTCTTCAAAGAAAGAATCAACCTCGTCTACTTGCATCAGAATATAATAATGGATAAGGTCTCTTTCATCGTCTGAAATACTTCGACGAGTACTCTTTAAGATAGCTCGTCCATTTTGTTGAAAAATCCAAAGTTTGTTTGGATCTTCTGTCCACAATTCACCATCGTTATTTCATTCAAACCAGTCGAATCTAATACTGTTGCCGTCATCCATATACATGTCACAAAATGTGATACATTCTTCACATAAATATCCCTCGGCAATGCAACCTTCAGATGCGGCTTTGTTAAACACCATATTCTTTAATTTCCGTAAGTATCTTTCAATTGGATACATCCAACGATACTGTACAGGACCACATATTCGAGCTTCGCTGGCAAGATGAATAATAAGATGTACCATTATATCGAAAAATGTAGGTGGAAAGAGCTGCTCCAGCTTACATAAAGTGATAACAATATCTGTCTCTAGTCTGAACAATACTTCAGGATCTAAAATCTTCGAACACAATATTTTAAAAAACTGACTGAGTTCAATTAATGGCTGCAAGACATCGGGATGTACAACTCCTCTAATAGACAACGAGAAATGAACTTGCATCAATACATGACAATCGTGACTTTTTAATGACGATATCTTCCTTTCAGCTAGATTTACACATCTACCTATTTGAGATGAGAATCCATCTGATACTCTAATTGATTTAATAAAATTGAGTATCTTATCTTTGTCAGCACTGGATAAAGTATACACTGTTTCTGGAATTATAATTTTAGAATTCTCTGACTCTATCGGATGTAGTTCGGGACGGATACCCAACTGTATTAGATCGCGTCTGGCTCGCAAACTGTCTTTCGCAATACTAGAAATATTTAAAATCCCCAAAATATTTTCCATAACATTCTTCTCTATATGAATCACGTCCAAGTTATGACGGACCTGTAAAGTATGCCAATAGGGTAGCTCCTGAAAGAATATACTCTGTTTTCGCCATCCACCGGATGCCTTCCTCTTAAATAATCGACATAGAGAGTGGTTGCCCAAATTTTGTTGTTCTATCCACAATGCACTTCCTGATCGGCGAATCAGACTTAACCGACGTCCAAACGACTGTCCATCAGACTTGAAATTGTTTTCACTTCTTAACCATCTATGACTTACGGGTAAGAAACGACGATGTCCAAAATAACGATGCTTCATACTCGCTGTTAGCCATGTCAAATGTGTTTTATCCATACAAATTGGACATGCGAGTTTACCCTTCGTACTCCATCCCGATAAATTGGTATATACGGGAAAGTTATTAATTGTCCATAATAAAGAAGCACGCATTGTAAAGAACTCTTTCTTTGTCGCGTCATACGTACGCACTCCAGAATTCCACAGAATCTTTAATTCATCAATCAGCGGTTGCAGATATGTATCTATCGCATTACCTGGCCACTTTGGACCAGGTATCAATAACGTCATCATCATAAAAGAAGATGCCATTGACATCCATGGTGGAAAATTATATGTAACAATTATCACTGGCCAAATAGAGTAACTCGTACTCATATTTCCGAATGGATTAAAATCGTCGGAAGCAAGACCTAAACGTACGTTTCTTACTTCTTCAGAAAACGATGGATACATTTCATCGAATTTCCTCCACTCTTCTGAATCAGATGGATGTCGCATAACACCAGTTATATCTTTCTTTTTGATATTACTGTGACATATCATCATTTTAGCTGTCCTTTCATATGATTATAATCGCTGTAATATGGGAATCAAAGGAAAGAATCGTAAAATCTTCTCTGATTTTTTCCTTTTCGAATCATGGCCCAAATTTTTATATCTGTTACTTTTGCAGTCAGGACATGTATCTAGATTTGAGTAATCCTTCCAATATAAAATACAGTCATTCGGACATGCGTCAATTTTCTCGTAGTTTAATCCAAGTGCATGAAATCTGGATTTAGCATCCTTCCAACCCTTTGGAAAATTTTCTGGATTATTTAATAATGTCCTAATCAACTGTAAGACATCTGTCATCGTAACCGCTGTACACCGATTCTTCACTTTTATCTTAAACATTTCCAGAAGAAAACGCAACCGAGACATTTTGACTCCGTCACATAATGGCTTTTCTGCATCTTCTATTTTTTCAAGTAAGGAATCCGGAGGTGAATCCATCAGTTCATCAGTGTCGTGTCCTCGAATGTTATCTATCAACTCAAACATAGCATCACAGTCATGTACTCTTTCAGAGACATCTCTTTCATTATCAAATTGGTCATTAATTTCTTCGTCCAAAATAATTCCTTCACCATGATACGTCCAATTTGTATAATGGAGCTAAAAACCATTTAAAATCAAATGTTCGTAAACCATGGTTTGATTTTGTGTCAAAGTGTTCTTGCATCTTATGCACGGACAATGTATCTTATCTCCTTCACCTCCTACAATATGATAGAGCGACTCAAATCGAAATGCCCAGTCTAAGAATCCCATAACCCCTTGGTTATATGTCCGATAATCATAGAATCTTTTATTCATCCAACTTTTGTCTATTGCCTATAGGTAACATCCAAATTAATAACTATGTTTAATCATAATCAAGATTAATCTACTATCTTAAACATTTTTAATAAGCATTTATCACTAATAAGCATTTTTCACAATTAAGCATTTATCCACTATTTTTAAATCTACTATCTTAAGCATTTGACTAAACTAACAAGTATATTAAAAAATATGCAATCATAAGCATGATGAATATATAAAAAAATAATAACAAAACTTACAACCAAGTAATGCGGCGGGCAAGGCGGCGGACGGGCGGCGGGCGGACGGGCACCAGTTGAGGCCGAGGAGGAGGGCGGCGACGAGAGGGAGGAGGAGGTGGATGGCGGCGGCGAGAGGGAGGTGGAGGAGGGTGGCGGCGAGAGGGAGGAGGAGGAGGGCGGCGGTGAGAGGGAGGAGGAGGAGGAGGAGGGAGGCGGCGAGAGGGGGGAGGAGGAGGAGGAGGAAGAAAGCGGCGGCGAGAGGGAGGAGGAGTGAGGAGGGCGGCGGTGAGAGGGAGGAGGCGGCGAGAGGGAGGAGGAGGAGGAGGACGGCGACGAGAGGGAGAAGGAGGAGCAGGAGGACGGCGGCGAGGAGGCTTTGGAGAGGGAGGAGGAGGAGTCCAGTGAAAATGAGGAAGACTCGCATCCGCCGGAGGGTATATGACCATCGGGGACGGTCACACAACCGTCCCCTATATGAATGATCGGGGACGGTTATGAGTGAACCGTCCCCTTTTAGTAGGGCAGAGGGGACGATTTTGCAACTGTCCCCTATAACAAACTATCGGGGACGGTTACAACCGTCCCCTATAGTTTTGTATAGGCGACGGACACAGTGGAGTAATGGGGACGGTTATAACCATCCCCTAAAGATCCCGGGTTGACAAAAAACGAACTGGGGCTAGCCTATTTAGGGACGGGTAAAGAACCATCCCTAAAGGTCGCTTAATGGCGACGGTCGATATTAACCGTCGCTATTACATTAGAAAGGCGATGGTTCGGTACCGACCGTCCCCGATACTGTTATTGGGGACGGTTACTTCTTGACCGTCCCCAATAAGCGTCCACAAAGTACGTCCAGTTTGTAATGAAAGAATAAAGAGTGTTGAATGGGGATTCATCAGTCGGCACACATGCTGAGGAGGCATGTAGCAGGGGACCTCATTGATACACGGTCGAGGTAGAAGTCTACTTGAGGGAGGGCGGAGCCGAACGAGGAGTGGGGCCACTGTGGAGGGGCGCACAATAGCTGCACCAGGATGGAGGTGCCAGGCTGCTTTGGGCGTCTGATGCGAACAAGATGGCCGGGATGCGGTTGGTGGAGGGGATGCATAATGGCTGAGATGGTCGAAGAGGTGGTGGTGTTCGCCGGAGAAGTAGTGGGAAGATAAGGGCCTTCCAATGATCACTCCATGCCCGATGAAGAGGTGGAGCTTGGCTGCTGCATAAAGCAACAACGAAAAGGTCGGATGTCTGGCCTTGGATCGCGCCGCGAGGCTCGGTGATGCAGAGGAGCTGTTGTTACCAGGACTTCTGCAGAGCTCACGCTGATGGCAGATGAGGTTGATGGGGGCGGCGTGGAGGAGCTTTATAGGGGAGTTGGTTGGTGTTATGCACTCACGACTGTTACGAGTAGGAGCGGGCAGTGGAGTGATAGCGACGTTGCGAGGAATAGCGGGTGGCGGCGACCGTTTGCGGGAGGAGCGGGAGATCACGTGTCGCGCACGTGCGTGCAATGGGGAAGAAGGAACGTGCGCAGCACATGCAACAAAGGTGAATGGAGGGTCACGTGTTAGGCACGTGACCTGGGGTTGGAGTGGTGAGAGAGTGGGGTGACACGTGGCACGCCCCAGGGCTGCTACGTGTCACCCCAAAAATTCAAATAAAGAAGAAGAAAAATAGAAAAGAAATAGAAGAAGACATCGAATCAAAAAATTTCCTTTTAAAAAAGTGTTTCGTCTCGACGAGATCTACAACTTTCATGAAGGATCCGGGAGCAAAAGAGTCCATATGTACAAAGTGGTATTTTTGGGTCTCTATGTGTATAAAAAACCTGTTTTTGAGATTTTATAATTTTTTTGTAGTTTAAAAGAGGATAAAAATTATATAAAAAATACGATAAAATACAAGAAATTAATTACACATAAATCTTTTTTTATTTTTAATAAATAATAAAATAGGGAAATAAAATAGAAGTACAAACACGTAATTTTTGTACAAACTCACAAAGGACGCTCGGACTCAATTAGTTTCTTTGATTTATGTCTTGATCTAGATTTGGATTTTTATGACACTCAATAAAGCTTTCATTAAAGAACACAAATGAAGAAGAAATAAAATTAAAAGGTTTAATGATGTACATAAAAACTTGGATCAATTAGCAAAACGATAAAATACGCAAAAGAGGCCCAAAACTTAACTTTCACATATGAGCTCCGGATTTTATGAATTAGTCTTGTTTTGAAGGTATTTCAAAATACAGTACTTTAAAAGTGAGTAGACTAAAATCGGATACTATATGAAAAAGATATGCGCATTTTAGTTCGTCAGATGTGAACTTAGACTTTGGGATTATTTGACACTTATTTAAGTTAGTAATTTTTGTATTTTTTTATTCTTGTTAGTAATATCTACACAATGGAAGTGGTTTTGGGTCAATTGGAATTAGGATAAATTACATTTTGATTTTTGGTTCCCTTATTTTATGCAATTATGCATGATGAAATGCGCATATTATTTACACATGTATGAATGCTAATGATGCTATATTAATTATTAAATGCATATGAACTTTGGAGAACGGAGTCTAATTGACCAATTTCAGCATGATGAATACGAGATTCATCATACCCCTATACTTAAACCTTGCTCATCCCCGAGCATCAATAAATGAATGACCTAGTTGGATAAATATCAGACTGTACACGTGAATTTTCAAGGCTCAATTCATCGAAGACCCTTAATTTGAGCGATCTTAAAATTCTAGGCTCAACTTTAATCAAAAGGAATCATACTCTCTATTTGTACATATAATATAAGGATATGACTTTTAGTGTACTACATTCATGCGAGTCGAGTCGAGACATCACCCAAAGTTCATGTCCAGGAAATTCTCCTCCAGACCTAATCCTCAACACTAGGGAATAAGTTGGTTCTTTCTTCAATAAACTGTCGCTTTAGTTTGTCAGACTTGAAATGTAGATGGATGGCCAGATGATGGAGGGTGTATGATTGTGCCTATTTTTCTCTCCCTTACATTGGAAGAAAGGGCCTCTCGAGTGCCTTATTACTCAACACAAGTAGATTTTTAGTTTGTTGGTCAATGTGTTCGTCAAGAGATTTCGGAGCCATCTGCACTTGTTTTTCTGGGAGTACAGCGGAGTGTGTCTTTTTTTAGTATCTAAGATATCTTCTATACCCAAACTTGTATCACTATACGATGCAGAGCCCTTTTATGGTGCTAGCCAGACTCATTGGTCCTAACAGTGTTTGGTCCAACTAGACACTTTGAAAATATTTGAGAGCGCTCGCCATTGGTGGAAGCTCTTTTGAAATTGACTTTGGAGGATAGAGCTTTTTCTTGATATTTTTCTTTCTTTCTTTTCTTTTCTTTTTGGTTAGCTCCATTGCTTTTACCAAAAGTTGGCGTACACTGATCAATAATTATTTATGTTTCATCATACCCTGGCACATAGGTATTTATTAAACGATAACATATGAACTTATTAACATACTGGCTTGGGTTTTGCTAACACTCAGATTTCTTGAAGCCTTTATTATTTTTATCCCATCCTCGAGCATCATTAGATCATGTCTAGACTTAAACTGCCAATCCTAGTACATCAAGTGATAATTAAACTCATCTCAACAATCACGCAGTTCTGAAAGTGATGTGTTGATCATATTCTTTAGAGGGTAGAGATGAAGAGTGCAATATAGCACTCAAATCTTTCAAATTAGGGAAGTGTTGATTATTAAGTTGAAAACTCAAATGACTAAGGTTGGCTAACTCAGACTCTGAAGATCTCAGAAATCAAGTGTCCTTAGAATCCTCAAGCCTTGAGTGATAGTGAATGTGTCGAGAATATATCAACCAAGGAATGCACGAATGTATGAGATGCTTAATGAAATGCAAGACCATGATTGATTTTTTTTTAATTTATGCAAAAGAGTTTTTTGTTTTCTTGTTTGTTTTTTGAAAACCATGTATTATTTACAGAAAGAATTTAGTATAATATACCTAATATACACTACTTGTACCCGTCCCTGATGCTAGATGAAAACAATTAAAGTACGAGTTATGGATAAAGTATGTAGAATATATATAAGCAACCCATATACTGTGCTATGCCCCATGGCACAAAGAGAAATGTAGACATAGCTCGTACTAAGATACATGAGAAAAAAATAGACGTCGACATGCCTCCCTATACTTAGACTTTTGAGGGACTAAGCATGGGAAAAATCATGAAATAAGGAATTCAAGGGCGAGCAGAAAGAATAGAAATGATGTATACACAATGGTATCGGGTCCTCCTATACTTAGGCTCAGGTCAACTTAAGTAGCATTAGATAATTACAGATGGAGAACCAAATAGATTTAAGGATATACAAGGTCAAGGAGGTTTGCGACAGATCTTCTTGCGGAAGTGTGGCGGGAGATAATATGGAGAAGTGGAGGGAGGTGAAGAGGGGGAGGATGATGAAGACCAATCATTGTCAGAGTCGTCCTCAGGAAAATAGTAGTCGTACGCAGAGGATCTCCAACTATTGTCAATCAGAGGTAAGCGCCATTGGATCAGAGCTGTACTTATTGCACTTACCTGATGAACCACATCAAAACCGAATAAGGACTCTTCAGAAATCATAGGTGTTTTAGATCAAAGGTGACTTTCTTGATTGGTTTGTTTCCTTGAGAAGCATTGGGAGTAGGAAGGACAGAGTTCTTCTCCCTTTCTTGAGTAACCGGTCTGGAAATTATGATTTCTTCATCGGACGAATCTCCTTAAAAGTTGACCAATTCTTGTAGGGTCATACGCTGCTTCAGGCGAGGGAGATTGTTCCTGGTGGTTTTGTGAGTTATGGATGGGGATGCTGATGTGACTTCCCAATAATCTTTAATTTTGGTGACATCAGAGGTTTCCAGAGTCGGTTCTTATATGATTCAAGTATCTTGTGAATTACTATCAACTCAAAGATTGGACTACTTAAATAATCGTGGCGTTCCTCAAAAACATGGTCCAACTCATCACAAGCTCCAAAATCTCGAATCTTCAAAGGAGCTCTATTAGGGTGAGAACTAGAGATTTGTACAATAGTTAGTCTTTCAGATGACTCTCCTAGGGTTTGTATCTGTGTGCCGTGAGGATATGTATGATCATGTAAATTGTTTATGTCCTGATCACAATTGTCAGTTTCAAGTCGATTTTCCTCAAAGCAGGTCCTGTCATTGAGGCTTTGTACGTTGTGGTTTGAGTTCGGGAACTTGATTTCTTGAGTCTTACAATCAATGATCGCCTTAGCAGAGGTTAAAAAAACTTTGTTAAAATGATAGGAGACTCAGAGAATCCTCCGCAGTGCTCGATGTCAAGGAAAATAAAGTCCACTTTGTGTTTGTCACCTCAGAAGTTTATGACGAGTGAAACAATCCCCCGTGGTCTTTTGGTGGATCGATCAGGCAATTGAATGATCATTCTAGTCTTTTTTAGTTGTCCGAGTTGGAGTTTGTTAAAGATGGACTTGGAGAGGACGTTTAATGTGGAGTCGTCGTCTAACCTTAAGTGAACGTAGAATCCTCAGTTCACACATAATCCGAGTCAACCACTTGACTTTGCTTCCTTTGGTTTTCCGATTTATCACCAAAGAACTGGCCACAAATAGGACATGATATTTAGTCCTTGATCGTCTTGCCTGTCTTTTTAGGGTTTAGTCGACTCTTCACAAATCTCTTAAGATCGGGCACATATTCTATGGCCTTGATCGATGGAAGCTCTAGATCAGACTTTTGCAAAATGCTTCCATTTTAGAATTGTCCATTTTTTTGAATATTCTATTTTTTCATTTTTTTGGTATTTTCTATGATATGGTCACTATGGACGTCAGAGGTTAGTATCCATAAGGAAGGGCCTCCCTACAATTTTCCCAAGGCACCACGTGCGGGGTACATTTTTGGGCCGGCGGAGGTCATTTGCAAATTCTGGAAACTCAAAGGTTCCTGGTGCAATTTTCCCCCCTACGCACGTGTGTTGCACGTGCATCTGGATATCTGGGAGGCAAACGACAGACTTGGGCATGTAGGGCTGAGGTTCAGACGCCCGAGCCTACGTGGCAAGCTGGTGAGGCTCGGGCTCACCCAAACCTCGCGGCACGGAGGGAGGTTCAGGCAGGCCGGGATGTGGGAGTGATGACCGAAAAATCATGAAGATCTCCCTATGAGTCCAAGGTAAAAATATTCGGTGTCGTTGCGACCCGAATAGAGAGACTCGGTCAACAAGAAAATGATAGGAACCACCAAACAGGGGATAAAACTATCAAAATTAGATAGCGGTCCTCGCTATTTTTATTAACCTGGTATAGCGACCAGGGTCGGACTCAAGGAGCACGGGATGGCCTTGCAGCCTACGAAGTAGTCAAAATCGAAAATAAAAAAGGAAATATTTTTGGTGGATTTTTAAATATTTTTATTTTTTTTTGTGTTTTTAATTTTGTAAGAAAAGGGGAAAATAAGAAAATACAACAATTTATTTAAGCACTCAAAAATACTCCAAAAATTCAAATAAAATTGTTTTTGTGTTTTTATGTTTTTAAGTATTTTTGGTAATTTTATGGAGATTCTATAATTTTAATTTGATTTTCTAAAAATCGAGAAAGGTGAAAAACAGTGCTCACTGTGCAACCAGACTTGAAAGATCAATTAAAAATATATAATTATCTATAAAAGTCCGGAGACAATTTTTATGAAAAACATATATAAAAACTAAATTACATAAAAAGAGTTTGCATTTTTCTGAATTTTATAGAATTTTTAATGATTTTTATAATAATTTTAGGGTTTTTCAATTTTATGGGTTTAACGATTCCAAATAAGCCAAAAATTTAAAAGAAGCTAGAAAACAGTAAAATAACTATCTCTAATTTTTTTAGAATTTTTAGAGAAGTTTTGATATTTTCTTGGATTTTTCAATTCAAACAGTAACAAAAATATGTGTTTTTTGATTTTTTTAGAAATAGCAAAAAGCCTCAAAAATGTCCCAAAAATTTAGAGAAATTTTTACACAGTGGCAAGAGCCACGTATCCAAATTTTACCTAATTTGGCTTTGATTTGATATTTTATTAACAAATAGAAGATCTACAGCTCACATGGACCTAAATGTAAGATAACATAGTTCCAGGGGCTTAAACGTAACACGTGCTAAAACCTTAGGATGGAAAGTGTAAAATTCGCAAACAATCAGCACATGCTCAAATACATTCATGCACAGGGGTATAAATGCAATTTTCAGAAACTAAAACTTCATTTCATAACATGGCATAAAACCCAATCCTAAATTATCCAAAACGCCACGTGTCGAAGCACGTGTCTCACATAGGCAGGGACTAAAATGCAAATAACATAAACATCGGCATCCAATGTGCAAAATATCCAAGAGTGTAAACTTATTTAATAGACTAAACAATAACTACTAAAAGATGCAGGGGTATGGATGCAATTACCCAGCCGAGGCGCGTGAGGGGCGCACATGAGCGCCAGGTGTCGAGGCGTGGTTGGCTGGTGATGCGCGGTCCTGATGCATCCGCATGGACGATCCAATGGTGGAGGCGCGATGACGAACGTGGGGGGAACGTAACCATTAGATCAGAGATCTAACGGCCTGACATGGCAGAGCGTGGACGGTGGATATGCAAACTGGTGCGGTGGGGAGATCCAACGGAGGGCAAGGGATGAGGAAGAACACCTCCCAGGCGAAGTTCCTCGGCACACCGGAGACGATCCAGCAGGCCGATGAACGATCAGAAAGGGGGGTCTTCCTCGCGATGACACTCCGTGTCGGGTGGTGGCCTCCAATGAAGCTTCCAACGGTCGGATCCTCCGGCGAGGGAAGAGCGACCTGGAGGAGCTCCGACGAAGGGGTGGAATCACGATTAAGGGGGGTACCTGCTCTTATTCACCTGCAAAACAAAGCTCTCGCTCGGAGGAGCACTCCGGCGGGGGTTATTAGCCAAAAGGAAAAGGGAAGCGTCGTGAATGATCGAAGGGGGGTTCCGACGTGTGTGAGGGATGGAATCCAACTCGACTTGGGCTTGGATGGCTCAGTTCGAGGTGATCAGGTCGCATATGGGGAATGACGATGAGTCGGAGATGGGATCGGTACGAGTAGGATGGGCTGGCAGAGCTCCGTCCACTAGGGCGGAGCGGGCGGAGTTGAGATGCAAAAATCGGAAATGGACGATGAAAGAGGGTCTAACGGGTCTACCTGATGAGCGTGGTCGACTGTGGATGAGACGCTGAGTCTCTAGGGATCGTAGCCTCGATGGAGCATCGCCTCCAGAGGCTCGGGCGCACCTTGCAGCGGCGCACGACGATGAAGCTCGCCGGACCTAAGCTTCAGACCTCGAATCCTTACTGCAACACCTCCCCTCGATAGCTATCACTCTAGGAAGGAAAGTGGAGGTCTCAGGAGACGAAGGCGATGGCCAAAGGTGAGTGAAAAGTGCGGCGGAGCTCAGGTTAAATAGTGGTGCAGGTCCGAGAAGATGGGGTCGGGCAGGGCATGGTGAAGCTCGGATCCCTAGAATCAACCCCGGGCAAGGGTCTCGGATGAAGGATCTGTAAATGGAGCCTGGGGTTTCGATCGATGATGGTTAGATCAAAGCACAAAAATTTTGAGAAATCGGGTCGGGGCGCAGGATCCGCGGGCGAGTGTTCCTGGGGGGAGAGTTGACCGGGGGTCAACAATCCCCCGTGGACCAATCACATTATTCCATTTTTTATTTCTTTGTAAAATCATTTAAAATTAGTAAATGATTTTATTTCAAAAAAGTTTGAACATAAAAAATGTTTCTTATTTTTTAGATTATTTTTTTGTGATATTTATTTATTTATTTGAAAAATAAATAACATATTTACATTATATTATTATTATATATAGGTATATACACATATGTATTTTTTATTTTTATTTTTAATTGTTTATTTTGTATGATTATTCCAATTTTATATTTTATTTATTTACAACATAAAATTTGGAATAAAAAATATTTTTATTTTATTTTTATGATTTATTTACATGGGTTAAATAAATAGGTTTATATACATGTGTATACGGCATATATACAAGGTGGTCAATGATTTTTTATTATTTTTATTTTTATTTTTCTGATTTTTATTTTATTTATTTACACCATAAAATATGGAGTATATAAAAATATTTTTATTGGATTTATTAATTGTTTACAAGGAGAAAATAAATAGGTATTTTATTTTATATACATGGTCTATGTACACTGATGAGAGAGAATTTTATTTATTTTTATTTTTCTTATATTTTCCCATTTTTATTTTAGTTTTATTTTTACAAATATGTACAAAATATGAGAAATACTTTTTAATTTTTATTTTGAGGAAAATAAATTTATTTAGATACATAGGATTATGTACACCATGATTGACCTTATCTCTCTCTACTTGGGTTCTTTTGCGGTCAGACCCATGCTGAACCCTCCCTTGAGATTAGATCACTCAATATTTATTCTAAATATTTCCCTCTTTTTCTTGTATTTCTTTATTCCTTTATTTTGACACAAAAATATGCTAATTATGTGTATTTACATGATGCATGTGTTTTGACAACTTATGATATTTACACATATTTACATGGTATTTGGCTAAGGTTTCTAGCTAAAATAAAGGAATAAAGAGTGATGAATTGGGATTCATCAGGGAGTTACCGCTGAGGATGGCCGTGCACCTGGGCAGCGAGGGCGTAGTGGTGGTGGACGAGGCTCGATTGACACATGACTGAGCAGCTGGAGAGCGAGGCAGAGGTGGTAATGACTGAGGCAAATGATTGGATGGCGGGCCTCACCGTCACGTGTTGGAGCACAGAGCAGCGACCGATGGCAGAGCTGACCTGGTGGAGTGAAGAGGATAGGAACGGTCAGCACGCGGGCCAAGAAGGTGTGCAATAGGGGCAAGGGAGGAGCTGAACGAGGAGTGGGGCCACTGCGGAGCGACACACGGTGGATCCACCAGGCATGAGGTGGTAGGCTATTGTAGGCATCTGATGCAGATGAGATGGCCGGGATGCGGTTGGTGGAGGGGATGCACGATGGTTGAGATGGTCGAAGTGGTGATGGAGTTCGCATGGGAAGTAGTGGGGAGCTAAGTACCCTTCGATGACCACTCAACGCCTGGTGAATAGGCAGAGCTTGGTTGTTGGGCAAAGCAACAAAAACAAGGTCGGATGTCTGGCCTTTGATCGTGCTGCGAGGCTCGGTGATGCGAAGGATTTTGCTGTCACCAAGACTTCTGCAGAGCTCACGATGATGACAGATGAGGCTGATGGAGGCGACGCAGAGGAGCTTTATAAGGGAGATGGTTGGCGTTACGCACTCGCGACCGTTACGAGGAGTAGCGGGTGGTGGAATGATGGCGGCGTTACGAGGAGGAGCGGGCGACAACGATCGTTTATGGGAGGAGAGGGAGATCACGTGCCGCGTACATGCGTGCGATGGGGAAGAAGGCACGTGCGTAGCACGTACGACAGAGGTGAATGGAGGGTCACGTGCTAGGCACGTGACTAAGGGGCTGTAGAGGTGAGAGAGTAGGGTACCACGTGGCATGCCCAAGGGCTGCCACATGTCACCACAAAAAAATCAATTAAAGAAAAAGAAAAATAGAAAAAAATAGAAGAAACATCAGATTGAAAATTTTCCTTCACAAAAATTGTTCATCTCGACGATATCTACAACTTTCATGAAGGACTCGGGAGTAAAAGAGGTTATCTGTACAAAGTGGTTTTTTTGGTGTATAGAAAACCAACTTTTTGGATTTTGTAATTTTTTTGGTAGTTTGAAAGAGGATAAAAATTATAGAAAAATATGATAAAATACAAGGAAATTAATTACATACTAATATTTTTTGAATTTTCAATAAATAATAAAATAGGAAAATAAATAGAGGTATGAAACATACAATTTTTGTACAGACTCACAAAGGATAATCGGACTCGGTTAGTTTCTTTGATTTCAGTCTTGATCTAGATTTGTATTTTTGTGACGTTCAATAAAACTTTCATCAAAGAACACAAATGAAGAAGAAATAAAATTAAAAAGGTAAATTATGTTTATAAAAACTTGGGTCAAAAATAGCAAAATGATATAATGCGCAAAAGAGGCCCAAAACCCAACTTTCACATATGAGCTCCGAATTTTATGAAATTAGTCTTGTTTTGAAGGTAGTTAAAAATGGAGTACTTTAAAAGCGAGTAGACCAAAATCAGATAACGTATGAGGAAGATTTATACATTTTAGTCCGTCATATGTGAATTTAGACTTTGGGATTATTTGACACTTATTTGAGTTAATATTTTTTTCATAGTTTTTTATTCTTGTTAGTAATATCTACACAATGGAAGTAGTTTTGGGTCAATTGGAGTTAGGATGAATTAACTAAAAATAAGGGAAATTAACAACTTTTTAGGCCAATTTACACTTTGATTTTTGGTTCCCTTATTTTATGCAATTATGCATGATGAAATGCATATATTATTTACACATGTATTAATGGTAATGATGTTATATTAATTATTAAATGCATATGAGCATTGGGGAACAGAGCCTAATTGATCAATTTTAGCATGATGAATATGAAATTCATCAGCATTCTATCATTGTCGTGGGCTATTCCCTTTCATTACACTATTGCGCATCACTTCGAGAAAATAACCTATGAACCCACGTTATTTTATGTATGTCATCAATATGTACGAATTCGAATATTATGAATTTGTGAGATAAAAATCATCATTTTCAATTTACTCAATCAAAATTACATATGTTTTTTAAATATTTTCGGAAGGTTATCTACATTGATATGAAGAACATTGTAGAACATGACGATATTTTGAGTAATAATAAATGTCTTCTATATAAATGCCTCTTTTGAGATTCATTTGTTTACTTGCACATCTAAAGAGAGGGGGTGTTCATAGGATATGGTGCAAGAATGAAGGGGAATATAATCTACTCCTCTTCTGAGCATAGAATTATTGTTAACATGGATGCTACTTTTGATGAGAATTACATACATCGCTCGAGTAGTGAGTCTGTTTATGCAGGGACATGTAATGTGCACGATCAGAGAAGAGGCAACCAAGTGTTTCTACTGATTTGCCCCATATAGAGATACATCCATCGTAAAGATATGGATTTGAAGACATGATTGCATTTTTACTACATGTTGTGGAGGAGGCTGAGTCTCCAGAGCCCTCTACTTGTAGGGAGGCTATAACAAGGATATAATATGAATAGTGGATTGTTGTTGTGGGTGAGGCAATGGAGTCTCTTCACAAGAATCAGACATGAGAGCTTGTCAAGTTGCCAAATGAGAGAAATGTCATTGGATGCAAATGACTCTTCAAGAGAAAAGACGAGAATCTCAAACAGTGAAGGCATCGGATAAGGCAGACCTAGTTGTAAAATAGGTAAGCAATTCATATTATAATGTACAATTTTGATGTTTATTTTTGTAAAAATACAATGTGTAGTTTTGCATTACACTGTACAGTTATAATACAAAATATTTACCTATTTTGTAAAATTGGAAAGGAACTATAATATTGTATGGAAAAAATAATTATGTACTCAAATTAGAGTAGAAATCATGATTTTAGCATGTGAGATAAACTTTATTTGCATATCGCATCGTTTTAAGTTTTTAATGGGTTTATATACGAGTCCTTCGCCAAGCTTTTACAATAAAAAAATAAAAGAGGGGTTGGAGGAGCGATAAACGTATGTTCTCCTGCTCCTCGGTTCAATGTTAGCTGGAGCACGAGAGAGTCGATTCAGATCTTAAATCTCAAATATTTTGCTACGGACTAATTTGTGAACTTTTTGATAGTTTTATCCATGCGTTAAGATGGCAATCCAAACGTCTGAATCCCGTTGGGAAGTTTCGGATTCTTAACCTTTTTAGAAGTCCACCGAACGTCCCTTGATACATTGGTTACGGATTTAAGGGTCATAATCCCCCCCCCCACGTTCCACATGAATGTTTTGTCCTCCCGTTCCAGGAGTTGAGGAACAGTATTCTCTTCTATTGTTCTCCCCTCCCCCCGAACAAGTTTTTGATATATTCTCTCATTGCAGATCTTGCCCATCGTTATGTATATTAAAAAATCGTTATCTATTGGCACATATGCTATGTCCATGAGTTTTCAAGACACTGAACTAATATGGGAAGATGGTGTTCTTCCTTTTGAAACAATCAGGTAGACAGTCCTGTCCATATGCAATGGAATTAACTACATGGCTGTTTGATCTGTTTAATCAGCAGCGTTGCGGTACCAAAGTGTTGCTTCAACCAGTTTACAGATTGACGATGCTCAACGAGCAATCGAGGGGAAATGTCTATCTCTGATGATCCCGCAGTCGGGACAGATTATACGGCTCATGGAAATAGGACGGATTAACACCGGATAAAGGGAGAGACTTGATGCAAAGCGTGCGAATTGAATACATATTGTCGTCTATGATTGGAAACCATCGAATCAGAGTGGCGCAGCGGAAGCGTGGTGGGCCCATAACCCACAGGTCCCAGGATCGAAACCTGGCTCTGATAACTAATATTAGAGAAGGCTTCCCTACAAATTTTTTTCCCTCCGTACGTACAATTAGCAGTCTCCGATCGTTTTTTTTGTGAATGCTGTTAAATTTCTGCTTCTCCGGATATACAGAGAGGATTTGGGGATTCTGTAGTGGTTTAGGATGTGGGAGAAGATGGCGACTGTGATACTATATTAACCATCACGAACATCTTAAACAGGCTACCGTCTGTTGTACATGTCAACTGTATTTTATATGTAGCATTATTCTGTGAACGACTTCAGATAATTTTGTATGTTGGATTTGGCTAAGGATGATTCAGATCCATTTTATTGGGTGTGGAATTCCAACAGTAGTTGTTATCTTCTCCCAATGTAAAGCAGCCACACAGATTTACCTTTCCCTCCGAACAAACATTTATTTTATGTGTATCAGATAATTATTCTTCAGAAGATATACTTCCTAGAGTTCAGTTCTTCCAAAAGAGCATCTTCTTGAGTTCACTTGCTGTCTTCCGGAACCACCCGAGCTTCCTTTGTTTGCCACAGTCGATGTTCATCATCAGTGATGAAAAAACCTTCCCTTGCTGCGCAACGGCCTAGTCATACTGTTCTACCACTGTATTTCCTTCATAAAAGGCATTCGATTTCCTTTTTTTACTTAATCTAATAACTCACAACCCCTCTTAACCTTGCAAGAGACCATGCCTTCATACTCCATGACTCGCAATTGCCTTCTGATGAACGTGAAATTCGTCTCTTTAATAGTGCAAAATTATCGTAGTATAGGAGGCAAATTCGGTTCAGCAAAAACCACAATCCTTTGAATGTTGTGGAGTATTTATACTTGACAAGTCTACCAAGGTCGAATGCAAGGACACAACTACTTAATCTATTTATCGAATTTTGATTCATTGAGCACAAGTTTGCTCGCATGAGGGTTCTCGTATGAGGAACGCATGCGGGTAAATAAGCTAGTTCTGTTGCATCACCGCCCAGATGCAGTCCAAAATTTGCAAGGGTTCTCGCATAATGGACGCATGCGAGTAAAGAAGTTAGTCCAAAAGAGATTGCAAAGGAAGTTACGGATTGGTAGTTGGAATATCGGTACTTTAACTAGAAAATTGATGGAGATAGTGGATACAATGGAAAGAAGGAAGATTCATATATTATGTCTTCAAGAGACTAAATGGGTTGTAGAGAAAGCAAGGGAGATCGAGAAGACATGCTTTAAACTTTGGTATTCAGGTAAAGATAAGGGCAGAAACGGTGTTGGAGTGGTTATTCATAAAGATTTGAAGGATTGCGTGGTTGAGGTGCAAAGATTTGCGGATCGGATTATTTTGCTAAAGTTGGTGCTTGAAGAAGAAATTCTGAATATCATCTCAGTTTATGCACCACAAATTGGTTTAGATGAAAGGACTAAACACGTTTTTGGGAGGATGTGGATAAGATTTTACAAGGAATCCCACAAAGAGAGATGGTTTGCATAAGTGGAGATCTTAATGGACATGTGGGAAAAGATATTTCAGGGTATGCAAGTGTGCATGGAGGACATGGTTTTGGGGATAGAAACGAAGAGGGAAAAGTCATTCTGGATTTTGTAACTGCATATGATCTTTTCATAGCAAACACTCTTTTCAAGAAGAGGGAGGAGCATTTAATTACTTATAAGAGTGGCTCAACTAGAACATAGATCGAATACTTTGCGTTGAGGAGAAGATATCGGTTGTGTTGCAAAGATTGCAAAGTAATCCCTGGAGAGAGTTTGACAACCCAACACCGCTTGTTAGTCTTGGATTTACAAATAAAAGGGCTGGTAAAGAAAAGGAATGTTCCTAAGATCACTAGAACTAGATGGTGGAATCTTCCGCTGAAGCAATCAAGCTTCAGGGAGAAGGTTTTAGAAGACTTATCTTGGGATTGTAGCGGTAGTGCAAACGAGATGTGGGAGGCAGTAGCATCTTGTATCCGAAAGGTAGCCAAAGAGATGTTAGGCGAGTCAAAAGGAGGAGCTCCGGGTCAAAAGGAGGCTTGGTCATGGAGTGAAGGGTTGCAAGAGAAGCTAAAAATTAAAAGAGCTTGCTTTAAAGCTATGTCTAAGGATAGAACAGAGGAAACTGTCACAGACTATAAAATAGCGAAGAAGGAAGCAAAGAAGGCTGTAAGCGAAGCTAAGTCAAAAGCTTATGAGGTTTTGTATAAAAATCTCAACTCTAAGGAGGGTCAGAAGGATATATTCAGGTTGGCCAAAGCAAGAGAAAGAAAGACCAAAGACCTTTCCCAAGTGAGATGCATTAAGGAAGAGGAAGGTCACGTGCTTGTTACTCAGAAGGATATAGAGACTAGATGGGAGCAATACTTCCATAAACTTTTCATTGAAGAAGAAAATAGAGAGATCACTTTGGGTGATCTAGCTAGTAGTGAAAGTTTTTTCAATCGTGCATGCTATAGATGAATTCAAAGAAAAGAAGTAGAGGAGGCTTTGAAGGTTATGAGACCTGGGAAAGGTGTTAGACCGGATGACATCCCTGTAGAAGTATGGAAAGTTTTAGGTTAGCGTGATTTGACTTGGCTTACGAATCTATTCAATGTTATTTGGCGAAGCAAGAAAATGACTGAAGATTAGAGGAGGAGTATCGTGGTGCCTCTTTATAAGAACAAAGGAGACATTCAAAATTGTTTAAATTACAGAGGTATCGAGCTGATGAGTCACACTATGAAAATTTGGAATCGTGTGATCGAAAGAAGGTTGAGACAAGTTTCGCCAATAAAAGAAAACCAATTCGGATTCATACCAGGTCACTCAACTATTGAAGCCATCCATTTGCTGAGGAGAACAATGGAGATTTATAGAGCTAAAAGGAAGAATCTCCATATGATCTTTATTGATTTGGAGAAGGCTTATGATTCCGTCCCATGAGAGATACTGTGGAGAGTTTTGGAGAAGAGACAAGTACTTGTCCTATACATTAATCTCATAAAGGATATGTATGATTGGGCTTTATCTTGTGTAAAGTCCCCGACGGGGAAGACTGACTATTTTGATATCAACATTGGTTTACATCAAGGTTCAGCTCTGAGTCCATTTCTTTTTACTTTGATTATGGACGAGTTGACAAGTCACATTCAGGATGAGTTACCTTGGTGTATGTTATTTGCTGATGATATAGTGTTGATTGACGAGACTAGAGATGGAGTAAATGAGAAGCTTGAGGTTTGGAGACTTGCATTGGAGACTAAAGGATTTCGTATAAGTAGGGCTAAGACGGAATATATGGAATGCACCTTTGATGGAAGCAATGGTGAAGGAATCGAGGTGAAGATTGGCGACGATAACATTCAGAAGAGAAATTCTTTTAGATATCTAGGATCTATTTTGCAACATGATGGGGAAATTGATGGAGATGTTACTAATAGAATAAATGCAGGCTGGCTAAAGTGGAGAGAAGCCTCCGCTATCCTCTGTGATAAGAAAATTCCTTTAAGAATTAAAGGAAAGTTTTACAAAGCAGCCGTGAGACCTGCTATGCTTTATAGTTCTGAATGTTGGCCTGTGAACCATAGACATGTGCAGAGAATGGCTGTAGCAGAAATGAAAATGCTAAGATGGATGTGTGGACATACACGTAAAGATAGGATTCGGAATGATGCAATCAGAAAGAAAGTTGGTGTAGCTCCGATCGAGGATAAGATGCGAGAAAACCGCTTAAGATGGTTTGGTCATTTGTAAAGAAGGTCAACTGATGCACCGGTTAGGACATGCGAGTGGTGGGATGTTGAGCCGGCTAAGAAAGGGCGAGGACAACTCAAGAAGTGTTGGAAAGAGACTATACAAAGGGATCTTAGTTTTTTGGATATAAGTCCGAGATTGACCCAAGATAGATCTGAATGGAGGCGAAGAATCCATGTAGCCGACCCTACTTAAATGTGGGAAAAGGCTTTGTTGTTGTTGTTGTGAGCACAAGAGTGAATTATTCTCAATTTCAGTTCTGCAAGATGCACTATGCTAATTACAATGCAATACTGTGGTGTATGCTATTTTAGTTGATTTTTATGCAATTGTAGAAGGATGCAAGATAGAAATGCAAGAGAATTTATATGCAAACAAAAGTTTACAACTATACCCTGAAAATATGAGCAATATAATAGAAGACGAAATCAGAGTCATTTTAATCCCAATCATTAAAAATACTCATCAAATCAAAGCAAGATCAAGGAGAGTAGAGTATCTATCACAAAAATTCACTTCATTTAAAACAGTGGCAGATGAGAAAATTGAACATGCTATGATGTAGAGGACGAAACAAGGATCAAAACGACACTAAAATCATGCAATTTGGACCTACGATGCTCAAGTTATGAAGAAAATAATGTAGGGGCATAATTGTAATAAAAATGCATGAAATAAAAAGGATAAATATTGCATTTAGGTCCCTGGAGGGACCTAAATGCAAATACCAAAAACCGCTTCGGTCCCAGTGTAAATTCTCCATTGCGCGTAGGGACCTTTTTGCAATTTCCAGAAACTTGGAGGGCTTCCCTGTAAAAATACTCAGGCACGCCCGTGAGGCACGTGCCTGGGACCATTCCGCAATTATCGATACTTCCGGAGTCTTTCACGTAAATTTCCCAGAACCTCACGTGCGGTGCACATGAGGCGCCTAGGCTCGGGAGAGCGCCTCAGGTTCGGACAACGTGGCTTCATCTGGAGGCTTGGGACGAGGTTCGGCATGACCCGAGCCTAAAGGTCTGGAGAAGAGGCTCGGGCGCCACGTGTCGCCATCACCACCGTTCGATCGAAGCGATCGGACGGTACCTGTGTCATCTCCTCCGTCGCGTATCACCGGAGGAGGCGGCGCTCCGGCGACCAGCTGGTTACTCCACCGAGCCCCTCCATGCGAGACAAAGGACCTGGGAGCTTGCTGGAGGGCTAGCGGAGATCTTGGAGGCACGGCGAGGTTCCACCTATGTCTGGAATGGCGAGGCGGCCGAAGGTGATCGGCGTGAGGGCTCGAGACCAGCGAGGTGGCTTGAACTCCGGCCATTGACAAGATATTGACTTGCAGGTGTTAGCTTATAGCCGAAGCGTGCGAATGAGTAAATGAGAGTGAAGTGGGGGTGAGTGGGAGCAATGTCGGGCGGAGCAGGTGGTGGCTCGAGTGGGTCCACCTACGTGTTGTCGGAGGAGATGGATCAAGGCGAGGGAGGTTCTGAGGAAGAGGAGGGTGGTCGACAAAGGTGACTAATGGATGGCGAAAGTGCGGGGTGGTTGGGCGAAGGTGAAGCTGATCGTGGGAGGCAGGAAATTTTCGAGAAAATACAAAAAAAGAAGGGGAAGGAATACCTCATCGGAGAGGGGGACCCGGTGGAGGAGGGGCTTGGGTTGAGCACCTTGGAGGCACTCCGGTCATCGCACGAGTCGCTCAGCCTGTTGCGAGGTGCTTGGCGGCGCACAACGGCAGCCACAACGTGGCTGGACACCACGGATCACACCGGAGGTGGCGACCATCGTCGCCTCGACAAACCCGCCCTCCGCTGTCACCGGAGGGCGGAGGAAGCTAGGAGGCACCCTCGTGAAGTGGTGGATACCGGTGAATGGCGGTGGAGGTGGCGATTTTATAGAAGGGGGGGCTCTACTGTTATGAGCTGGTGAGGGGTGCTTGCATGGATGATTGATGGTGGGTGAGTAATGGAGGAAGAAGGTTGGAGGTTACGCGAGGGAGGCGTAGGAATGGGCTTCATGGTGTGGCCGTTACGAGCATGAGGAGGTAGCTGGAGCGATGGAAGGAGGTGAGGCATTACAAGGGAAAAGCGACCGGGCCGGAGGAGGATGATGACCGGGTGCCGTTGGATCTGGTGACGGCTTGGATGATGGCACGATCGAAGGGTGTGGATCAGATCAAAGTTTGGATCGATCGGCGGGGAGCGAAGCGGAAGTGAACGGCTGAGGTTAAGTGATGGGAAAGATCCAACGGTGAGAAATAGTGGGGTGACGTGGTGCGCTGAGAAGCTTAGGATGAGTTGGGGATCAAACGGCTGAAGTTGAGGGACTACGTGGAGTGCGGGGGGACCGTAGGATAGGAAGTGGAACTAACGGCTATAGATGAGGCGCCGATGGAGGGTGGCGATCAGATCAAATGATCTAATCGTATGGTTGTGAGTTTGGCGCTCATAGGTGGTGATGATTAAATCTGGGTTTGGACCAGACGGTGGAGGTTAGAGTGCTGACGAGCGGTTAAGATGGAAGAGTGAGGAAGATCCAACGGCCTGGGTTTTTAGGATGACATGGATGCGTGATAGGCGTAGGATGCGGAGGGGATCGAGTGGCTGAGATTTAGGTGGGTACGTGTGGTTAGGATTAAATCAGGCAGTGAGATCGAACGGTGGGGAAAGGAGCGGTGGTGGACGGTTCAGATGAAGGCGAAAATGAGTAGATCCGACGGTCCTGGAGGCCACCGGGTGACGGAAGGAGGGGCGGCAACATGGCGGCTCCTGAGAGCACCACATGGCCCAATCAGAAAATTCAAAACTAAAAATACAAAAGAAAATATGGAATAATAAGTTAGAGGCAAAATTAGGAAAAAGTCAAAACAAGAAAGTTGCTCGTCTCGACGAGATCTACAACTTTCATGTTGGACAAAAAGCCAAAAGAGGTCATTTGTAAAAAAGCATTTTTAGGGGGGTATTTTAAAAGGGCTAACAACACCGACTTTTGTCTTTTGAGATATTTTTGTATTTTTTAGTCTTTTTAAAGGTCAGTGAATTATAGACAATTACTCAACCTAATGTTTAGGGGTTTTTGATGATGAAATAATTACAAGGAAATTAAAAACAATTAAATAAGGTTAATTATACATAATATGATACAAGATAAAAATAAAGAATTAAAGGTTATTTTTATTGGTTTGATTAAGCCAGGGGTTTAATTTGTGGCTTTTAGCATGATGAATACGAGATTCATCATACCCCTATACTTAAACCATGCTCGTCCTCGAGCATCTAAAGAATGAAGGAATCGGATTAATTCCTGACAGTGCAAGTGAAGATTTCAAGGCTCAATCTTTCGAAGACCCTTGACCTAAGTGATCCTAAAATTCTTAGTTTATCCAAGCCTTAGTCAGAAGAAATCCAACTTCACTAATTATCAGACTCTCTTTTTGTACATATAGTATAAGGATATGAAACTTAGTGTACTGCATTTCATGAGAGTCGAGTCGAGGCATCACCCAAAGTTCCAGTCCTAAAGACTCTCCTCTAGGCCTCATCCTCAATACTAGGGAATAAGTCTATTCTTGCTTTAGTAAACCGTCTCTTTAGTTTGTCAGACTTGAAATGTTGATGGACGGCCAGATGATGGAGGGCATGGGACTGTGTCTATTTTTCTCCCCCTCACATTGGAACAAGGGGCCTCTCGAGTGCCTTTTTACTCAACACATATAAATATTTTTTTAAATTGTTGACCAATGTGTCCGTCAAGAGAGTTGGAGTCATCTGCACTTGTTTTTCTGGGAGTACACCGGGGTGTGTCTCTTTTGAGTATCTAAGATACCTTCGACACCTAGACCTGTAGCATTTACGATGCAGAGCCCTTTTTCGGTGTCATCCTGACTCCTGGTCCTAATTAACGTTTGGTCCAAGTGGACACTTTGAAAATATTTGGGAGCGCTTTCCATTGGTGGAAGCTCATTTATAATTTGACTTGGATGATAGAGCTTTTATTTGACATTTCATTGCTTTTGTTGGCTAGCTCCACTGCTTTTACTAAAAGTTGGCGCACATTGATCAACAATATTCATTAAGTTTCATCACACCCTGGCACTTTAGGTAAATATCAAAGAGATATCATATGAATCTTGTTCACATACTGGCTAGGGTTTTGCTGACACTCAGGTTTTCTGAAGCCTTCATTAACTTTATCCCATCCTCGAATATCATCAGATCGGATCTAAACTCAAATCTCTAGTCCTAGTTCCTCAAGTGATAACTCAACTCATCTCATCAATCATGCAGTTGTGGAAGTGATTGTGCTGATCATATTCTTTTAAAGGTAGAGATGAAGAGTACAATATAGCGCTCAAATCTTTCAAACTAGGGAAGTGTGGATAATTAAGCTTAAAACCCTAATGACTAAGGCATGTTAACTCAGACTCTCAAGATCACAGAAATCCAGTGTCCTCAAAATCTTCAAGCCTTGAATGAGTGTGAATGTGTCAGGAATACACCAACTCCTTGGTTAGTGATTTTTGTGTGATTTTTGACTTTTGCAGATTTTTATGGATTTTAATTTTCAATTTTTTTGGAAAGGATTATTTACACAGATTAATCCCTCAATTTAAGAAAATATTTTTAGAAGGTTTTTACAAAACTCAGTTCATAGGTTTACCAAAGTCAAGCCCAAAAATAAATTTTTCAACAAGTTTAAAAATACGAGCTATGGCTAAAGTAAATATACAGTAATATACGGTATACCCCCCTATACTTAAATTTTGCTATGTCCTCATCGCACAAGTGCCATGAAGCCAAGGATCGATCGATCAAATATAGAGTGATATAGCAGAACTAAGGAGGAGGGTCCCCCTATATTTAGGTCAAAAATTGGCCTAAGTACAAGAAGATAATTTGAGGGAAGGATGAGCAGGCGGGTCCCCCCTATACTTAGGCTACAAATAGCTTAAGTATGGTCTGAGTTGGGGGGGGATCTGTACTATGATACAAGAGTGGAGAGTTGGGGAGTTGGTGAATTATACCGAGAGAGAGAGAGAGAGTGTGTGTGTGTGTGTGTGTGTGTCTGTGTGAAATATACAGAGGGATATGGGGAGTGAGTCTGTATGTGCAAGTGTGTGTGTGTGTGGGGGGGGTAGATCATCAAGTGATTTACTTCTTTTTCTTCTTCTTTTTTTCATTTTTTCTTTTTTTACAACATGCAAGAACTGGAAATAAATATGCACATGCAAGTTTTTTTTTACAGTATGCAATGCAGGTTGACTAATAAAAAGTCTTAGAATTCCCTTCGCTAATTCTTCTGCGGCCTCTTCAGCGGAAGCTCCCGACTTCTCACCTCCATAAAGATCAAGCGTCCTCGATTTTCATGGGTCCTGCCTCAAAAGAGAAAAGTTAGAAGAATACATAGACAATTAATCAACAGTCATGATGCAAAAATTGACGTATGAAATGAGGACTTGTATATCTCGACATTATTCACAAAGTATTCAACGAATAAATTAAGTTAAGCCGTATCCCCAGCAACGGCGTCATTTGATGAACGTGAAATTCACCTCTTTAATAGTGCAAAATTGTCGTAGTATAGGAGGCTAATTCGATTCAGCAAAAACCACAATCCTTTGAATGTTGTGGAGTATTTATACTTGGCAAGTCTATCAAGGTCGAACGCAAGGACACAACTACTTAATCTATTTATCGAATTTTGATTCATTGAGCACAAGTGTGACTTATTCTCAATTTTAGGTCTGCAAGATGCATTATGCTAATTAGAATGCAATACTGTGGTGTATGCTATTTTTACATGATTTTTATGCAAATGTAGAAGGATGCAAGATAGAAATGCAAGAGAATTTATATGCAGACAAAAGTTTACAACTATACCCTGAAAATATGAGCAATATAATAGAAGACGAAATCAGAGTCATTTTAATCCCAATCATTAAAAATACTCATCAAATCAAAGCATGATCAAGGGGAGTAGAACCAGTATCTATCACAAAAATTCACTTCATTTAAAACAGTGGCAGATGAGAAAATTAAACATGCTATGATGTAGAGGACGAAACAAGGATCAAAACGACACTAAAGTCATGCTATAAAGAAAATAATGCAGGGGCATAATTGTAATAAAAATGCAAGAAATAAAAAGGATAGATATTGCATTTAGGTCCCTGGAGGGACCTAAATGCATACCAAAAACCGCTTGGGTCCCATTGTAAATTCACCATTGCATGCAGGGACCTTTTTGTAATTTCCATAAAGTTGGAGGGCTTCCCTATAAAAATACTCAGGCACGCACGGAAGCACGTGCCAAGGGACGATTATGCAATTATCGATACTTTCGTGGTCTTTCGCATAAATTTCCCAGGACCTCACGTACGATGCACGTGAGGCGCCCAGGCTCGGGAGAGTGCCTCAGGTTCGGACAACGTGGCTTCATCTGGAGGCTTGGGACGAGGTTCGACATGACCCGAGCCTAAAGATCTGGAGAAGAGGCTCGGGCGCCATGTGTCGCCATCACCACCGTCTGATCGAAGCGATCGGATAGTACATGTATCATCTCCTCCGTCGTGTATCACCGGAGGAGGCGGGCTCCGGCGACCAGCTGATTGCTCCACCGAGCCCCTCCATGCGAGACGAAGGACCTAGGAGCTTACTGGAGGGCTGGCGGAGATCCTGGAGGCGTGGTGAGGTTCCACCTATGTCTGGAATGGCGAGGCGGCGGAAGGTGATCGGCGTGAGGGCTCGAGATCGGCGAGGTGGCTTGAACTCCGGCCATTGACAAGATATTGACCTGCAGGTGTTAGCTTATAGCCGAAGCGTGCGAGTGAGTGAATGAGAGTGAAGTGGGGGTGAGTGGGAGCCATGTCGGGCAGAGCAGGTGGTGGCTCGAGTGGGTCCTTCGACGTGTTGTCGGAGGAGATGGATCAAGGCGAGGGAGGTTCTGAGGAAGAAGAGGGTGGTCGGCTGATGAAGCTACGTTTCATCATCTTTATTCTATCATTTTGGCCTTAAAAACCCTAGTAAATGCGTGTAAATAGAGCTAATTCATGCATTTTAGCATCTATGCATAGGTGTGTAAATACTGTATAAAATACGGTTTTTAATGCCAAAATTATAGAATAAAGAAAAGAAAAGAAAAAGAATAAAATATTGTAAATATTTTATGATCCGAAACCCCGAGACCTAGGCATCTCGATGAATAGGTCGACAAGGCATAAAGTAGGGGGAGATAAGGGTCAAATACTTATTTTATTTTATTCATTCTTTATTCAATTTGGGACCTATTTTTGGTTCCACTTTTTATACACCAAATAAAGAAACTTTGTACATGAAAGTTGTAGATAATTTTATAAAGAAAAATACAAAATTGATTTCACAGAAAAAGAATACACAGATAAAAAGTTATGATCTGAATAAGAATCCAGAATCCCAACTTCCCAGACCCGTATCTCACAACTGACAACTCCAAATGTAGCAAACTCACCTTTAATTGTATATAGAATAAAATAATCTATCTAATGACGGTGGTTTCGCATTTGGCGGAGCTACGGTTTGAAAGTTGAGTTTTGGACCCCTATTGTATACTTGTACTGAATAAAATATTCAATTTATTCTTTATTCATTCTTTATTCATTTTTATATTTTTATAATTTTGTAAATATTACTTATAATATATATGTGCATTAAAATTAAAATAAAATGCAAAGAAAAATAAAAATAAAAATACTTGTATGAAGACTACATAGGTATACTGCCTATATCCATAGCTGTACAAAATACTCTTAGATTTTTATTAAATATACAAAATACATCAATAAAATAAAATAAAAATATATTTATGTGTATAAAAATATTTTATAATTTTATAAAATTACAAACAAAATTAAAGAAATTAAAATACATAAAATAAAAATAAAATACTAAAATACATAGGTATTATACCTATATAGGGTTAAAAAGGTAACTTGTAAAAATATAAGTCATAAAAATAATTAAAAATCATAATAAAATACTACATAAAATAACGAATAGTTTTTATTAAATAATCATAATTTAATTCGACTATTTTCTATTTTTAAAAGAATTAATAAAACATTTCTTTCGGGTTTTTCCTGGTTGGTCCACGTGGACCAACCAGGAGGCCAGAACTGTTGACCAAGGTCAACAGTCTGACCTACCCTCCCTGCAGCTCTGCTACCTCGTTTTTCGTCCGCCTTTGCAGAATTTTCGAGGATGCGTCTTTCACCATTTGAGGATGATTTCTTCTGCAAAGTTGATCACCTATGATCCCTCTAGCTCGCCCTACGATTTTTTCGGGGAGAGCATCACTGCTCTTCCCGTTGCGCCTCGTTCTTCGAGCTGTCTCCACCATGTTTCAAAAAGCACCCCATTCCTTCCCTTCTTCCTTTGAACCGCTTTAGCCTGAACAACTCCCTCCGAGGGCTTACGACGGGGTCCCGTGTGACAGAGGGAAGACCCTCTACCTTGTCGAGGTGATCCACCAAGTTCGGCGGCGTGCTTCCAACCCATCTCCGGCCTTGCGGCCGTGAGGTTTCTTCCTCGTGGTTCCACGCCACTCGAGGTTGTTTTTCTTCCATTTCTCTGCTCAGTAGTTGGCTGTGAAACTCAGTATTTATTCTGTGCGTTTAGGTCGTTATTTAAGCCATTATTAGTACCGATCGCCATCCTCGTCGGAGCTCCGCTCCGACTGCCGCCGCTATTCCCCGCGCCAACCATCTCCGCGTACCACCACTTCTAGCGCCACGTGATCGGGGCATTTTGCCCCCGATCACATCACCCATCCTTTTTGCAGGTCCTTGGAACGCCAGCGTGCCTGAGGCGGATTTTGAAGGTTGCTGGACCAACCTGGAGCCCTCCCTCGTTCTCGACGTGGTGGGGGCAGCTCCAGGGGGGTGTCTGCCCATTTTGCCGCACCAGCGAGTAGAGTACTCCCACAGGAGGACCAGGAGCTATTTTGGGGCGTAGAAGCCCACCGGAGGAGGGAGCGAGCTCGATTCCAAGCTCGCCATCGGCGAGTTCATCCTCTGTTCGTCCTCCAGCGCTCAGCACCGTCAGATCCGGCTTGTTCTTGAAGGTCAGCAGTAGCCGTCGGATCGGGGGTGCTCTTGGCCGTTGATCTTCCTTCCACGATCTAATCAAGACCGTTCGCTGCCAAGGGGTATCACGAGCTGCGGGATCGACACGTGGCATAAGTGAGCCAACATCAGCCGCCCGATCGCCCTTTGTTTGGGCATTTTGCATAGTGAGCCCGCTTTGTTTTTGTATTTGAAATCAAAAACCCAAACTTTTATCTGCCTTTATAATGTCTTGGAAAACTTGCAAGTAAACCCAGATAGTTTGTAGTATTACATCGAGGGCCCCGTCAGGTCACGTGCTTCACGCACGAGACTTGGCGAGTTTGCAAGGGTCCCCCTAGGATTTTCGTATTTATATCTTTAGCCTGGAAACTTTCATCGGCAGTATTAAGTTTGTGGTACTTTTGCACTCAGCCCCTCGTATTTTTGACGTTTTACATTCGAGCCCCTTCCTGGCGCGTGCATCGCACGCGCTTGGCTGGGTATTTTGCTGAGTAGGGCTTGCGGGTGCTGTGATTGGTTTCTAGTCCGTAGAATATTTTTCTCAGTTGAAAACTTTTTGTAAAAATTGCCTGTTCAGCCCGGATCTTTGTTAAATTGCATTTATACCCCTGCCAGGCCTATTTGATGATTGGATGCTTGTTGTATTTATTTAACCTATCATCTTAAGTTCAAAAATTCCACAAAAATCGGCTTAAGCTCCTGGTAACTTGTACTTGCACGCCATATTTTCACATTGCATTTTTATTGCATTTTCACATTTATTAAAAATCAAAACTCGCTTTTTGTGCACTGTCTAGCTTAGAAAATGCCAAAAAAATATTAAAACACTTTGAAAAATTCCAAAAAAAATTACCTAGTGTCTATTTTCACCTATTTTAGTGTCAGTCCAAAAACCATTAAAAATCTCAAAAGAAAAACACTAAAAATTTGAAAAGTCTCAAAAACTTCAAAAAAATCTAAAAAGTCAAGGAAAACTCCAAAAATCACAAACTCAGTTTCTGTTGGTTCTTTACTTTATTCTCTTTATTTGAAAAATAGTGTGAAAAATTTTGGTTACTGGTTGCTATTCTTAAATCCCATTTTCCTCACAGCCAGCACATATCTCACTGTTTTGCCTTGTTTTGCTATATCAAAAACACCTTGAAAAATTCCCAAAAATCACAAAAACAGTAGAAAACCACAAAAATACCAAAAAGATTTTATTTCTGAATGTTTGGTTATTTTTGCACCTTTTTATAAATATTTCATCTTGTCTTTCATTACATTGCTTTGAAATTCCAATATTGAAAAAAATATATATAATACAAAATTATAAAAATCAGAAAATTAAAAAGCAAAATACAAAACCAAAAATTAAATTAAAAATAAAAAAAATTAAAAATTAAAAACCCACAAAAACATCTTTGCTTGCTTGCTTAGTGTAGACACATCACACACACTCACTTGTGCACACATTTTTGTGAATTACCCTGCTTGCTCCCTGTGTTCGAACTCTTTGCATACTTGTCACTATACACCGTTTGTGCAGAGTTAAAAATAAATTTTGACTCCACATTAGTTCTAATTTATTGATCTTTAGTGTGGGTTAATTGTTGATTAAATTCAGATTTTGATTGGTCGACACTTCGACTGTGTTCTCGCCTTGTGTGGAACACAAGACCGATCGATTTTCGAGTTTATCAAATGGCACCGTTGCCGGGGATCAACAGCGAGTAGTTCACATTTTGTTTGATTGTGTGATTGTTTACCATAGCATTATTTTCCATCTCTTGCATTTTTGATATATCTTGTTGAGCTATCTGACCGTCTCTTTTCTTGTCTTCTTGCGAGGGACCGCAGAGCAAGGCGGATTGCTTAGGTGATCCGGAGCATCCTTGGGAAGCGGAGCCGGCCTTCTTAGGTCACGCCGGCAGGAGAGAGCAGGAGGAGTGAGAGAGAGTGGTAGATTAGCTTGCATTTACTTTTGTGAGAGAGAGACTATTAATTTGTAATAATACAGGTACACTTGGACACTTAGACACTACCGTGCCTAATTTCCGGGTGTTTGTTCACCCGGGGGCTCACCGCGGTTTTTATCGCGTTTTATCGCCGTCATTTTCCGATTTTGTTTTCATTTTTCACTTTCTTTTGTGGATTGAGCTCTTAGATTTAGGCCTGCTTGATCGATTAACTTAGGTCCAAACACACTAATAACCTTTGCATGTACCTATAGCTCGTATTTGGACTTAGTTAAAAATTAAACAGTTAGCCCCCTTTCTTAGATCCGCCGCGCCGCGAGCCCTCTCCATCAAGCGCTACTCCTGAACTCGATGTGTCGAGAAGAGGAGGGGAGGGTCTAGACCGGACTCTTAGGATCGACGATAGGAGGTTGACTTGTGGTTCTTCACGCTAGCAGTTGCCTGTTCTAGGACGATTTCCGTTGTGCATATCGGCATATAGATTAGGTTTAAAAATTCTGCTTTGCATCCCGCATGGAGAGAGCTGGGATTCGCTGTAAGTCTTCTAACTTGGCATCCATCATTTAGGCACAAAGGTGAGCTTTCCTTCTTTGTGTCAACTTGCACGGCTTTTCCGACTCTACTCTCCCTCTGTTTTTGGACAAAGTAGGATCAAGAAAACACAAAAATCGTTAGGCGCTTGTTTGAATCTACTCAAAAGAAGCGATAACACCAAAAAATTTAAAAAAGGGACTGCTAAGAAAACTTGACCAAAAATAAAATCGGTAATTGGATTCATTGCTTGGGGAGAGTAACACCCTCACTTGTATTCAGGTTGCATGGGAAGGTCTCCTTCCAAGTGAGGTGAGCGCTTCGTGAGGATTAGAGCCAAAAACCCAGCTTGTGGCTGCCTTGTGTATGGCCTGGATTTCCGAAGTATTGGCGCTTCTATTGTACGTGGACGAGTAGGGCTTGGTCAACATTGGTGACTCTCTATTGTGTAGAGCATCGACCTTGTCCGAAGTATCGAGCCTAGGCCACGCCTTCACGGGGGTGTCTGTCTCATCGTCTCGCGTCCGAGTAGGTTCTTGCACGCTCACGGGTGATTCCGTTGCGAGCGAGTTCCGAAGTATCGGTTTCGCCTATTGGCTTCCTCTCTTATTCTTTGGCTGAGTAGGGATCCAGGAAGGGTTACAAGGACCTCAAAAAGTGCAAGCTACAGGTTATACAGGAGGAGGACAAGTACGGGATACTCTTCCGGCAGTACTCTCTCTCCTTTAGGCGTAGCGTTCTAAGGACTCGTGAAAAGATAAATTCCTGAATCAAGCTAAAATTGACAAGATAAAAGCCGAACCTTCACGGCTTCACGTGTTGAGTTGGTGAACTCACCCCTGCTTTGTGTTTGATTGCTAGATTTGTTTAGGTCAAGATCAAAAACACCGCACAATCGTGCGCAATTTTTCTGCATCTCATTTCACTCTTCTTCTTCTAAATTCCCTCTGCTCTTCCCAAATAATCAAGATGATGGGACGGGGATCTCTTAGGCCGACTCTGTCGGCACCGCTATCCAGCACTCCTCCTCACTCATCTAGGAATACCTCGGAGAGTCCACTCTCCGAGCCCGAGTTTACATCCACCTTGTTCCCCCTCGACCACTCTTCTTATTCTCCTTCCATCAGTCCAAGAGTGTCAGAATTCAGTGCATCACAGTGTTCAGCTCATTCGACAGCACCTGAGATGGCCTCTTTTGCTTTTTCAGAAAATCCAGACATGGCAGACAGAGGCGAGCATGCAGATGATCATGAGCACCCTCCGTTCCTATTTGATCAGGCAGCCATCAATAATTCCTTGTTAGCATCCCTGGAGACTATGTAGAGGCAGATCCATGACCAGGGTACATTCATGGGTGATCTCATGAGGGAGATAGCTCAGATGAGAGAGAACCGAGCTGGCGGAGAAGGTGGTGGAGGAGGAGGACATGATGCAGGAGGAGGCGATCCAGACGCTGAGCGACCGCCACAGACCATCATGAGGGAACTGCATAACCCAGCTGCATCCCTCACTCACCGATGGATCAGACTTCCACCCATTCACGGAGATTTCGAGCTTCGGCCCCACACGATTCAGCTGCTACCCAAGTTTCACGGGTTGCCGACCGAAGAGCCGCACCTCCACCTCCAGGAATTTGAGATGATTTGCAGTACCATCCATGATCGGATGATGACCGAGGACACCATTAAGATGATCGCCTTCCCATTCTCATTGGTTGATAGAGCCGCATATTGGCTCAAGCATCTAGGGCGATTCGTCGATACTTGGGCAGATCTCCGGACCGCATATTTGAAGAAATACTATCCTCTCGGCCGGACCAACGTAGCTCGAGCCATGATCAGCGACTTCATCATGATCCCAAATGAACAGTTCCACGAAGCATGGGATCGATTCAGAGAGCTCATTGACCGGTGTCCACATCACGATATATCCAAGCCCAACTTGGTGCAGAGTTTCTTCTGTGGGCTGACACCGGAGCTGCAAGGGCTAGTGAACGCCTCTTGCGGTGGGTCCTATTTCTCCAAGGGAGAAGACGACGTCTGGGCCATCTATGAAGGCATGGCTGAAAACTCTACTGTAATGGCCCAGGCCCGTGTCTATACACAGCAGAAGTCCCCGCAAGGAGCAGGATCATTCCAGAGGATCGCACGCATCGATGTCGGTCCCAACACAGCGTCGGTAGCCGCAGCTCAAGCCGAATCAGCCGCAGCCGACATGGGCATCATTAGTGAAAAGTTGGACCGCATGGAGATCCTGGAAAAGAAGCAGAACCAAGGTCTAGCCTAGATGGACCTTCTCACCAAAACCATGAGTGACCTGAAGACTCAAATTCTATGTATTCAGGAGGCACAGGCCCATTCCCAACAGCCTCCCAGGTCACAGGTTGCTTCCAGCAGCAGCAATCCCAACCAGGCCTCCACCTCATACCGCCAGGTGAACCATATCCAGGCGGAGCCGGTTCCATTGCTGCAATACCATTCAGAGCAACCGCCATCTTCGGACACGCAGATGGTGGTCTATCAGCCGGAGCAGCCACTGGCCGTTCTTCCTCCACCCTCCTTTGAGCAGGAACCATTGATGGAAGTCAATGGGATTTGGTATGACCGATACCCTCAGCCCGCAATTCGTAGGGATCACCCCGGATTCCGTTGGGGCAATGGTGGATCCTCGTCCCAGCAGCATCCTCCTGCCCAAGGACATCAGAACAGCCAGCCGACGCAGCAGCAACAGCCCCAGTATGCCCATCAGCAACAATACCAGAGTGGTCCTCGTCCCTCCTATCAGGGACAGCAGTGGAGGCAGCGACAGCCGCCTCAGCAGTCTTATCACCAGCCTTCCCCCCAGTATCATCAGCAACACCAGCAGCAGCAGCCCCATTTCCAGCAGGGGCAGACATCCGGTTCTCAGGGTCCAGCCTTTGAGAACCCGGCCCTTGATGATCTTGCCCGCTTGCTATCTGAACAGCGAGCTTCTTTCAGGCAAGAAATGGATGAATTCCGGCAGGAGATGAGGGACATCATGAAAGGCAAGGCCGCCATACCCGCTCAGATTGAACCTAACCCGAACAATCTGAAAAGAAAATCTGAGCAGGTAGAGTTCACAGAGGATACCTCTCCTAGTGACTATTTGAGTGACATGTCTCATTCCTATTATGATGCTGATTTTGTTACTACTAGGAGCGGTATGATGCCAGCCGGCGGCGCCTCTTCTGAGCGACAACCAGAGGCAAGATCAGGAGCGCAAGAGGAGCAGAGGAGCGGTGCTGATGCCGCGAATGATGATGTTGAAGACGGTGGTGCTGATGCCACTAATGATGGAGTCCAGGACGACGGTGCTGATGCCGTCGTGATACCAGATACAGACGGTGGTGCTGATGCCACCATTTTGGATGATGAATCAGAGCGCGGTGCTGATGCCGCGAGGACCGGTGCGAGTGGTGGTGCTGAGGCCACCACATCTACTTTTGTTGAGCCACCAACTGTGATGTTACCACATTTTGTACCTAGAGACTGTGGAAACAAAAACAAGAACAAAAATATGAATAAAGGAAAGGTTTCTGTTCAAATTGCGGATCCATATGTGATGAATGATGATAATTGTATGGATTCTCCATCTTCACAGGCACAGGGACCGATTCCTAGTCCTCCATCTGCGGAGGCCCCTACCATCCCCTTCCCTGAGGCGCTCCGCCGTACGAAGGGGAATAAAAAAGAAAATCCAAAAAAGAGCCAACAGGTAGAGTTCGGCAACGAAATGATTGACAGATTTCATATTCAGCTGACTCTACGAGAAGCATTTGAGCATATCCCCTTCTTCAAGAAGAATTTGAAAGAAACAACTACTGTCCGAAGGAAGAAGAGGTACAAAGATCAAATCCATATGCTCACTCATGACACATGTTGCATCATCCAGAACAAGCTGCCAGCCAAGCGACCAGACGCAGGAGCTCCCTATGTCAGATGCGAGATTCAGGAGCAGCAGTTTGATCGTACTCTATTAGACAGCGGCTCTTCAATTAACCTCCTTCCGGCAGCCTTACTCAAGCAGTTCGAGTTTGGCCCTCTTCTTCGAAGCAGAACGGTCCTTCAGTTTGCTGATAGGTCGATTAAGAGGCCGAAGGGGTTATTGAAAGACGTGGTCGTTACCATTCAGGGCCTGAAATTCCCCGTGGACTTCGTTGTATTGGACATGGAGATCCTTGAGTCGGTAACTGATGCCCCCATCATTCTCGGACGTCCATTCTTGGCCACAACCAAGGCGATGACCGACCATGATAGTGGGAAGGTATGTTTTCGCGTAGAGGGCGAAACCATACAAATAGAGAGGATCGAAGAAATCAGAGCTAGAGAGTTAGAGTGCTCCGAGCAGTCCAGCGAAGCAGCGCAGATGACAGAGGAGGAGCTAGACATCCACCAGGTCTGTGATTTTGAGATGACTGATGATGAATCCAACTGGAAAGATCCTGTAGCACCGACCCTCGCCTTGCCTACAGATTCACTATATCTCAAGCTCATGGCAGTCGAGAGCCGGGAGAGCACATCCCTGGAGGAGGATACATCTGAAGCTGACAGTGTTGTGATGAGTGGTGCATATGAGTTCCATTCTTGCTCATCTTTTTCTGATCCCTCAGATTCAGACATAGACTGGGATGACTTTGATGATTATTTACCTTGTCTGATTCCTTCTGAGCCGACAGCCATGACAGAGTGCAAGCCAGTGCAGTTTATTGATGATTCAGCAGGCCGCCCTTCGTCAGGAATTCATGCAGAGCGAGAGTTCTCCCATGCAGACCTGGTAGCATTTACACAGACATATCAAAAACCAGATCTGCCACCTCCCAGTTGTCCAGAACGGAAACCTCTGTCGCAGTCGATGACATACAGATTCCTTGCGGGTGAGCCAGAAATGTACCCAGTCATTATCTCAGCAGATTTGACTGGAGAACAAGAATCTCGTCTGATGGAGGTTCTTGAAAGAAACCGCAAGGCAATCGGTTGGAGTATAGCTGATCTCCAGGGGCTGAGCCCAAATCTTTGCTCTCACCACATCTATCTTGAGGATAACGCTAAGCCGTCGCGTGAGTTCCAACGACGGCTGAACCCGAATCTTCGAGACGTAGTCATGAAAGAAATTTCAAGGTGGTGGAGCACCGATTTCATCTATCCCATCTCCGACTCCAAATGGGTGAGTCCGCTACATGTGGTGCCCAAGAAGACGGGTATCACTACAGTTGTCAATGAGTCTGGAGAGGAGATCGCTACCAGAGTACCAACTTCTTGGAGGGTCTGTGTGGACTACAAACGATTGAATGAGGCCACCAAGAAGGATCACTTCCCGCTACCATTCATTGATCAGATTATCGAGCGGCTAGCTGGGAAGAGTCATTATTGTTTTCTTGATGGGTACTCTGGATACAATCAAGTGGCCATTGCGCCCGAAGACCAGGAGAAAACGACATTCACCTGTCCATTTGGGACTTATGCTTTCAGACGGATGCCCTTTGGTCTATGTAACGCTCCGGCGACATTCCAAAGGTGCATGTTGTCCATCTTCTCGGACATGGTTGGTGACTGTTTAGAGGTCTTCATGGATGACTTCTCGGTCTATGGCGACGGGTTCGATGCTTGTCTTGACTGCCTAGACCGTGTGCTCAAGCGCTGCATTGAGGTTAACCTTGTTTTATCCTGGGAGAAGAGTCATTTCATGATGACTCAGGGGACGGTCCTTGGTCATATCGTCTCCAACAGGGGCATGGAGGTTGATCCGGCTAAGGTGGACATCATCAGAAAACTCAATCCGTCGTCCAATCTGCGTCAGTTACGGTCTTTTCTGGGGCATGTCGGTTTCTACCGACGGTTCATTCAGGACTTCAGTCGAATTGCCCGACCACTCACTGACTTGCTCACCAAAGACACCGAGTTTATTGTTAATGATAAGTGTCTTGAATCATTTGAGACTCTCAAGAATATGGTTGTTTCTGCTCCTGTCCTTCAGCCACCTGATTGGTCTCTCCCATTCGAGATCATGACGGATGCTTCAGATTTTGCCGTTGGGGCTGTGCTCGGACAGAGGAGGGATGGATTACCTTTTGCCATTCACTACGCCAGCCGGACTTTGGATGCCGCTCAGCGGAATTACACTGTGACTGAGAAAGAAATGCTGGCCGTAGTCTTCGCTCTTGATAAGTATCGATCGTATATTCTCGGATCTAGAGTGACCATTTACACTGATCATACCACCATCCGGTACTTAATGGCTAAGAAGGATGCCAAAGCACGTCTCACCAGATGGATCCTTCTACTCCAGGAATTTGATATTGAGATTAAGGACAAGCCTGGAGTCAAGAATGTGGTGGCGGATCATCTCTCCAGATTGGAGAATCTTGAGGAATCTAAGCCCATCGCACCTATCACTGAGACATTTCCGGATGAGGCGATCTTGGCTGTCACCTCACTCCCATGGTATGCTGACTTTGTAAACTATCTTGTTGCCAAGACAGTCCCTCAGGGTTGGCCCAGGCAGAAACTTGAGACCTTCCTAGCTAAGGCCAAGTTTTACCATTGGGAGGATCCCGTCCTTTATCATGAAGGAGGGGATAGTATCTGGAGGAGGTGCATTCCTCAAGAAGAGCAGCAAAGCATCCTCACATATTGCCACAAGCTTGAGGCAGGAGGACATCATTCTGGAAAAAGGATAGCACAGAAGGTGCTTCAATCCGGCCTATGGTGGCCTACTCTCTTCAAGGATTCTGATGAGTTCGTGAAGAGATGTACTGACTGTCGGAAAATGGGAACCTGCGGACAGAGAGACATGATTCCCATGCAACCCATTCACTTCTGTGAGGTTTTTGATGCATGGGGAATTGATTTCATGGGCCCATTTCCTAAAAGTCAGGGATTCGAGCATATTTTGCTCGCTGTGGATTATGTCAGCCGATGGGTTGAGGCCATCCCCGCCCGAGCCGCAGATGCTAAAACCGTTTGCAAATTTTTGAGGAAAAATATCATTTCACGGTTCGGGGTACCTAGAGTCTTGATTTCAGACGGGGGTCTCACTTCATCAATGACAAAGTCAGGGCCCTTGCAGACGAGTTCGGCATTGACCATCGGGTTGCCACTCCTTATCACCCTCAGACTAATGGTCTTGCCGAAGTATCGAATCGGGAGATAAAGACTATCTTGCAGAAAGTTGTCCGCCCAGAGCGAAAGGATTGGTCACAGCTTTTGGACTCGGTCTTGTGGGCTTACCGGACGTCTTTCAAGAATCCATTGGGGACATCTCCCTTTCGTCTCGTCTATGGCAAGCCGTGCCATTTGCTAGTGGAGATCAAGCACAAATCTTTTTGGGCAGTCACTGAGTTGCTTTTGGATCCCGAGAGTATAGGAGACCAGAGAAGAGCAGAATTGGCAGCCCTGGAAGAACTGAGAGACACAGCCTTTTCGAACAGCCTACAGTACAAAGAGAAAGTGAAGACATGGCATGATTCGCATATCAGCCATAAACAGTTTGAGCCAGATCATAGAGTATGGTTGTTTGATTCCAGGCTGAAATTATTCCCAGGGAAGTTGCAGAGCAAGTGGAAAGGACCGTATGTGGTAAGGAAGGTACATGACAATGGCAGCATCGACATATCCGAACCGTCATCTTCCTCTACCTTCCGCGTCAATGGTCAACGCCTGAAATTATATCTTGATCATGAACCGCCGACCATTGACGTTGCCCCCATTCTTCTGGTATGAGATGTGTCCTATGATTCTGATCATCTGCATCTCATATATGGTAATCAACTCTATTTCCCGCTGTACAGATCCATCTGTTCATATCACTTTCATCTGTTGATCTATTTTCTTATTTTCTTCTTTTCTTCTTTTTCCTTTTCTAGCTTCTTTATCTATCAAAAAGGTGTCGCCCTTGTAGACAGTTTTCCATACTTAGGACGTACTTTGTCCTAAGTATAGGGGGGTTGACACCCGAGTTTTCTTCATTCGATCCTCTCCATTGTCTCCTCTTCTTGTCTATACTTAGGGATATTTTACCCTAAGTATAGGGGGAGACAATCTGAGTACGATCTGTTCATTCCCACCCTTGACCCTCCCTGCGTTGTGTACAGTCTGCTATACTTAGGATTATTCGATCCTAAGTATAGGGGGACGGTCAACTTCTCATTCATTGATTCATTGATTTATTCCTTTATTCTTTAGACTTGTCTATACTTAGTACGAGTTATGTCTTCTCTTTTCTCTCGATCTATGAGACATAGCTCAAGCTAAGTATAGGGGGGTCGTACATACTGCGTATATACTTTAGCCATAACTCGTACTTTCGTATTTTCCTAATAATATGGCTAATAATTCTTTAAAGTTCATTAAAATTCATTAATAAAAAGATGTGGTTATTCCTCAAATTCTTTTGTAATTACTGATTAATAAATCAGGTGAAAATGTTTTTTGCAAAATGTTTGAAAAATGGTTTGGAAATTTTTGTGAACATCTATTGAAAACTATTTTGAAAATATTTGTTACATGTTTTCAACCTTTGTAAAAATGTGTGATTTGTAAAATTCATTTTCTTTATGTGAAATAAAAGATTTGAAAAAATGATTTGCAAATGGTTTGAAAAATGGTTGCAAAAATATTTGAAAAACCTATATATACTGTTTTGAAAGCCTTTGCAAAATGATTTTCAATTGTGTGTACATGTTTGTAAAAATGTTTGTAAAAACTATTTTGGACTATAGTTTTCAAAAATTGTGTGAAAAGCTTGTGTCAAATAAGTTTGAGGAATACTAACATCACACCAAAATCCACTACCTATATATACGTATAAAATTGATCACTTACCCTTGTAAATTCTTAAAATCCATTTCTTGTATATATAAGAAGCACTCCGTGTACATATTTTCACCTAGTTTTTAGCCAAAACTTTTGTTTTCAAAAATTCCCAAAAACATTTGCAAAAATTAAAAATCCAAAAACATCTGAAAAATCTTTTTGAAAATACAAAAAATGCATCTGCATGCATCATCATTATCTTTTCAAAAATCCATAAAAAGTTCAAAATCTTTGAAAATTGCATCACAAAAATATTTTTCTGTATAGCATTGCATGGCATGAGCATTTTTCTGATTGAGTTTGATAGTTGAACAAGTCTCAGTAAAATCCGGAGATTGGAGCTTGATTGGACCTTAAAATATACCTAATAACAGGAACCTTATAGGAACTGGGTTTGAGGTACTTCAGGTCTAGTTGACTTAATTCTTTGAGGATCACGGGACTTGGTTCAATGGATTCTTGACTGCCTAAGTAGAGTATTTCGGAGCACACGCACGACTCTTGTTGATAATGACCTAACTTGGACACCTGCACCTTTCACATAGCTCTCCACGGATGAGGTGGTGAGGAGGCAGTTTCCTTTGGCTTGGGGTAGCATATGAGGGTAGTACTTCTAGGCGGAACCTCTCTTCTTCTTCTAGTGAAGGAAGTGCACCTCAACTTGGTCTAGTGGTGATGAAGGCTAAAGACAGAAGCCGCGGGTTGAAATAAAGCTTCAAAAGAGGGATAGTCTACTGGCTCAAGAGGAAAATTTCTTGTATATATGCTGCACCATGTAGATATGTTGTACAGATGCAATTGAAAAAAAAAAAGAAAAAAAGAAAAAAAAAGGAAAAAAAGAAAAAAAAAAGAACTCCAAAAAAAGTGGTGGGTCGGATTGAAAATTTAATAACCCCACCGGAGTGTATATAGTCCAATAAAGCAAAAGCTTATGGTATCCATGTCACATCTCATGAAGCTTGCAGCGGGAGACTTAGCTACACTGGTTGAGCTCCCAAAAGTCTATACTTCTTCCCCCTCTTCTTGAGCCGGTTGCACTTTGAACTTAGAAGGGAATACCCCGCTTCTCGAGGAAAGAGTTGCTAGACCGAGGCATGAGAGTTACCAGGTTGAGGGAGGTTGTTTCTTTGTTACTTCTGAGGTGGGGAGCTACATATCACTTACACTGAACGAGTCAGATTCATAGTCATAAGAGTTTGCGTATGAGTTGAAGTATTTCTGACCTGGCTATTGAGGAGACTTGGACAGAGTTTTGGGATTCTCAAGGACTGTTGGATTTCAAACTTGGTTCTCATTAAGGTTCCGACCGCACTAAAATTCCAAAGGTCCGACTTAAGCTCCAAACTTTGATTTTGCGAAGACAAGTTCAATAATTAAACTTGATCTAATTTTCTTCTTTTCTTTTCTTTTTCTTTTTGCACTTATTGCATAAGTGTTTGCTAGGGACTAGCAAAGGTAAAGTATAGGGGGATGATGAAGCTACGTTTCATCATCTTTATTCTATCATTTTGGCCTTAAAAACCCTAGTAACTGCGTGTAAATAGAGCTAATTCATGCATTTAGCATCTATGCATAGGTGTGTAAATACTGTATAAAATATGGTTTTTAATGCCAAATTATAGAATAAAGAAAAGAAAAGAAAAAGAATAAAATATTGTAAATATTTTATGACCCGAAACCCCGAGACCTAGGCATCTCGATGAATAGGTCGACAAGGAATAAATTAGGGGGAGATAAGGGTCAAATACCTATTTATTTTATTCATTCTTTATTCAATTTGGGACCTATTTTTGGTTCCACTTTTTACACCAAATAAAGAAACTTTGTACATGAAAGTTGTAGATAATTTTATAAAGAAAAATACAAAATTGATTTCACAGAAAAAGAATACACAGATAAAAAGTTATGATCTGAATAAGAATCCAGAATCCCAACTTCCCAGACCCGTATCTCACAACTGACAACTCCAAATGTAGCAAACTCACCTTTAATTGTATATAGAATAAAATAATCTATCTAATGATGGTGGTTTCGCATTTGGCGGAGCTACGGTTTGAAAGTTGAGTTTTTGGACCCCCTATTGTATACTTGTACTGAATAAAATATTCAATTTATTCTTTATTCATTATTTATTTCATTTTTATATTTTATAATTTTGTAAATATTACTTATAATATATATGTGCATTAAAATTAAAATAAAATGCAAAGAAAAATAAAAATAAAAATAAAAATTACTTGTATGAAGACTACATAGGTATACTGCCTATATCCATACCTGTACAAAATACTCTTAGATTTTATTAAATATACAAAATACATCAATAAAAATAAAATAAAAAATATATTTATGTGTATAAAAGTATTTTATAATTTTATAAAAATTACAAACAAAATTAAAGAAATTAAAATACACAAAATAAAAATAAAATACTAAAATACATAGGTATTATACCTATATAGGGTTAAAAAAGGTAACTTGTAAAAATATAAGTCATAAAATAAAATAAAAATCATAATAAAATACTACATAAAATAACGAATAGTTTTTATTAAATAATCATAATTTAATTCGACTATTTTTTATTTTTAAAAGAATTAATAAAACATTTCTTTCGGGTTTTTCATGGTTGGTCCACGTGGACCAACCAGGAGGCCAGAACTGTTGACCAAGGTCAACAGTCTGACCTACCCTCCTTGCAGCTCTGCTACCTCGTTTTTCGTCCGCCTTTGCGGACTTTTCGAGGATGCGTCTTTCACCATTTGAGGATGATTTCTTCTGCAAAGTTGATCACCTATGATCCCTCTAGCTCGCCCTACGATTTTTCGGGAGAGCATCACTGCTCTTCCCGTTGCGCCTCGTTCTTCGAGCCGTCTCCACCATGTTTCAAAAAGCAACCCCATTCCTTCCCTTCTTCCTTTGAACCGCTTTAGCCTGAACAACTCCCTCTGAGGGCTTACGACGGGGTCCCCTGTGACAGAGGGGAAGACCCTCTACCTTGTCGAGGTGATCCACCAAGTTCGGCGGCGTGCTTCCAACCCAACTCCGGCCTTGCGGCCGTGAGGTTTCTTCCTCGTGGTTCCACGCCACTCGAGGTCGTTTTTCTTCCATTTCTCTGCTCAGTAGTTGGCTGTGAAACTCAGTATTTATTCTGTGCGTTTAGGTCGTTATTTAAGCCATTATTAGTACCGATCGCCATCCTCGTCGGAGCTCCGCTCCGACTGCCCGCCGCTATTCCTCGCGCCAACCATCTCCGCGTACCACCACTTCTAGCGCCACGTGATCGGGGCATTTTGCCCCCGATCACATCACACATCCTTTTTGCAGGTCCTTGGAACGCCAGCGTGCCTGAGGCGGATTTTGAAGGTTGCTGGACCCAACCTGGAGCCCTCCCTCGTTCTCGACGTGGTGGGGGCAGCTCCAGGGGGGTGTCTGCCCATTTTGCCGCACCAGCGAGTAGAGTACTCCCACAGGAGGCCCAGGAGCTATTTTGGGGCGTAGAAGCCCACCGGAGGAGGGAGCGAGCTCGATTCCAAGCTCGCCATCGGCGAGTTCATCTCTGTTCGTCCTCCAGCGCTCAGCACCGTCAGATCCGGCTTGTTCTTGAAGGTCAGCAGTAGCCGTCGGATCGGGGGTGCTCTTGGCCGTTGATCTTCCTTCCCACGATCTAATCAAGACCGTTCGCTGCCAAGGGGTATCACGAGCTGCGGGATCGACACGTGGCATAAGTGAGCCAACATCAGCGGCCCGATCGCCCTTTGTTTGGGCATTTTGCATAGTGAGCCCGCTTTGTTTTTGTATTTGAAATCAAAAACCCAAACTTTTATCTGCCTTTATAATGTCTTGGAAAACTTGCAAGTAAACCCAGATAGTTTGTAGTATTACAGCGAGGGCCCCGTCAGGTCATGTGCTTCACGCACGAGACTTGGCGAGTTTGCAAGGGTCCCCCTAGGATTTTCGTATTTATATCTTTAGCCTGGAAACTTTCATCGGCAGTATTAAGTTTGTGGTACTTTTGCACTCAGCCCCTCGTATTTTTGACGTTTTACATTCCAGCACCTTCCTGGCGCGTGCATCGCACGCGCTTGGCTGGGTATTTTGCTGAGTAGGGCTTGCGGGTGCTGTGATTGGTTCTAGTCCGTAGAATATTTTTCTCAGTTGAAAACTTTTGTAAAAATTGCGTGTTCAGCCCGGACTTTTGTTAAATTGCATTTATACCCCTGCCAGGCCTATTTGATGATTGGATGCTTGTTGTATTTATTTAACCTATCATCTTAAGTTCAAAAATTCCACAAAAATCGGCTTAAGCTCCTGGTAACTTGTACTTGCACGCCATATTTTCACATTGCATTTTTATTGCATTTTCACATTTATTAAAAATCAAAACTCGCTTTTTGTGCACTGTCTAGCTTAGAAAATGCCAAAAAAATATTAAAACACTTTGAAAAATTCCAAAAAAAATTACCTAGTGTCTATTTTCACCTATTTTAGTGTCAGTTCAAAAACCATTAAAAATCTCAAAAGAAAAACACTAAAAATTTGAAAAGTCTCAAAAATTTCAAAAAAATCTAAAAAGTCAAGGAAAACTCCAAAAAATCACAAACTCAGTTTCTGTTGGTTCTTTACTTTATTCTCTTTATTTGAAAAATAGTGTGAAAAATTTTGGTTACTGGTTGCTATTCTTAAATCCTATTTTCCTCACAGCCAGCACATATCTCACTGTTTTGCCTTGTTTTGCTATATCAAAAACACCTTGAAAAATTCCCAAAAATCACAAAAACAGTAGAAAACCACAAAAATACCAAAAAGATTTTATTTCTGAATGTTTGGTTATTTTTGCACCTTTTTATAAATATTTCATCTTGTCTTTTATTACATTGCTTTGAAATTCCAATATTGAAAAAAAATATATAAAATACAAAATTATAAAAATCAGAAAATTAAAAAGCAAAATACAAAACCAAAAATTAAATTAAAAATTAAAAAATTAAAAATTAAAAACCCACAAAAACATCTTTGCTTGCTTGCTTAGTGTAGACACATCACACACACTCACTTGTGCACACATTTTTGTGAATTACCCTGCTTGCTCCCTGTGTTGAACTCTCTGCATACTTGTCACTATACACCGTTTGTGCAGAGTTAAAATAAATTTTGACTCCACATTAGTTCTAATTTATTGATCTTTAGTGTGGTTAATTGTTGATTAAATTCAGATTTTGATTGGTCAACACTTCGACTGTGTTCTCGCCTTGTGTGGAACACAAGACCGATTGATTTCTGAGTTAATCATCGGCGAAGGTGACTGATGGATGGCGAAAGTGTGGGGGGTGGTTGGGCGAAGGTGAAGCTGATCATGGGAGGCAGGAAAATTTCGAGAAAACACAAAAAAAGAAGGGAAGGAATACCTCGTCGGAGAGGGGGGGCCGGTGGAGGAGGGGCTTGGGCTGAGCACCTTGGAGGTGCTCCGGTCATCGCATGACTCGCTCAGCCTGTTGCGAGGTGCTCGGCGGTGCGCAACGGCAGCTGCAACGTGGCTGGAAACCACAGATCACTTCGGAGGGTGGCAACCATTGTCGCCTCGATAAACCCACCCTCTTGTTGTCACCAGAGGGCGGAGGAAGCTAGGAGGAACCCTCGTGAAGTGGTGGATACCGGTGAAGGGCGGTGGAGATGGTGATTTTATATAAGGGGGGCTCTTCCATTATGAGCTGGTGAGGGGTGCTTGCATGGTGATTGATGGTGGTTTAGTAATGGAGGAAGAAGGTTGGAGGTTACGCGAGGAAGGCAGAGGAATGGGCTTCATGGTGTGGCTGTTACGAGCAGGAGGAGGTGGCTGGAGCGATGGAAGGGGTGAGGCGTTACAAGGGAAAAGCAACCGAGCCAGAGGAGAACGATGACTGGGTGCCGTTGGATCTGGTGATCCAACGGCTTGGATGTTAGTGCGATCGAAGGGTGTGGATCAGATCAAAGTTTCGATCGATCGGGGGGGAGCGAAGCGGAAGTGAACGGCTGAGGTTAAGTGATGGGAAAAGATCCAACGGTGAGAAATAGTGGGGTGACGTGGTGCGCTGAGAAGCTTAGGATGAGTTGGGGATCAAACGGCTGAAGTTGAGGGGCTACGTGGAGTGCGGGGGGACCGTAGGATAGGAAGTGAATCTAATGGCTATAGATGAGGCGTCGATGGAGGGTGACGATCAGATCAAATGATCTAATCGTATGGTTGTGAGTTTGGCGCTCATGGGTGGTGATGATTAAATCTGGGTTTGGATCAAACGGTGGAGGTTAGAGTGCTGACGAGCGGTTAAGATGGAAGAGTGAGGAAGATCCAACGGCCTGGGTTTTTAGGATGACGCGGATGCGTGATAGGCGTAGGATGCGGAGGGGATCGAGTGGTTGAGATTTAGGTGGGTACGTGTGGTTAGGATTAAATCAGGCAGTGAGATCGAACGGTGGGGAAAGGAGAGATGGTGGACGGTTCAGATGAAGGCGGAAATGAGTAGATCTGACGGTCATGGAGGCCACCGGGTGACGGAAGGAGGGGCGGCCACGTGCCGGCTCCTGAGAGCACCACGTGGCTCAATCAGAAAATTCAAAACTAAAAATACAAAGAAAAATATGGAATAAATAGTTAGATGCAAAAGTAGGAAAAAGTCAAAACATGAAAGTTGCTCGTCTCGACGAGATCTACAACTTTCATGTTGGACAAAAAGCCAAAAGAGGTCATTTGTACAAAAAGCATTTTTTTTCGGGGTATTTTAAAAGGGCTAAAAACTCCCGACTTTTGTCTTTTGAGATATTTTTGCATTTTTTAGTCTTTTTAAAGGTCTGTGAATTATAGACAATTACTCAACCTAATTTTTAGGGGTTTTTGATGATAAAATAATTACAAGAAAATTAAAAACAATTAAATAAGGTTAATTATACACAATATATAAGATATAAATAAAGAATTAAAGTATATTTTATTGGTTTGATTATGCCAGAGGTTTAATTTGTGGCTTTTAGCATGATGAATACGAGATTCATCCCCTTCCCTTGCAGACATACACGACCCCATGTTCACTTGCTCATGAAACAGTGCAAAACCTCATGTTTTTAGCCCATGGTTGATTTGTCACATTATGATTCGATGTTTAGGTGGGTTACTGTTGAACCAAATTTTGCAGAGGTCATGTCGATTCACAAGGAGAATCAACAGTCGCTGATTTGACCTCACGCGAAATCCGAAATTCAAACAACAATTAGCCCACAACAGATAAATCAAGCAATAAAAGTAGATGTGCGGAGTTAAAATTTATTATAACTCTACAAAAAGATGTGTGTTGGTGCAAGTATGTGTAGAGTGTCGAACACAGGGAGCAGACAGGTAGAACGGGGGAAGTGAATGCACAAGAATGTGAATGTGATGTATTTGTCTACTTATGCTATTTTTTGTGGGTTTTTTTATTTTTTTTTATTTTTTATTTAGTTTTTTTGGATTTTATATTTTGTATTTTGCTTTTTAGTTTTCTGATTTTATATTTTTCTTTTTATATTTTATATTTTTTTAAATATTTTCTTTTCCTTTTAAAAGGAATATATGTACAAAGTAAGAAAGAGAGGAATAAGGATACATAAAAATAGGTAAAAAATACTCAAAAATCAGGAAATAAAATCTTTTTGTCTTTTTTATATTTTTCTAATGTTTTTGTGATTTTCTAGATTTTTCCTAATTTTTTTGGTATTTTTAAAGTCAAAAATACTGAAAATAGTGGAGAAAATAAAGACTGAAACTAAAATGAGGAGGAAAAAATACCAAACAGTATCCAAAATCCTCAAATTAATTTTAAAATAAAGATAATAAAATAAGGAAAATAACGGAAACTGAAATTGTATTTTTAGGATTTTTGTAGAATTTTTATGATTTTTATAAAGGTTTTTTGGGGTTTTCCTAATTTTTATTAGTTTTCTTTTGTAATTTTTAGTGGTTTTTGGATTGAAGTTAGAAAACACTATAGGCAAAATATATTTTTTTGGGGAATTTTTCTGAGGTATTTTTATAATTTTTATGTATTTTCTAATGCAAACAGTGTTGAAAATGCAAGTTTTTGAATTTTTATAAATATTAAAATGCAATAAATATGCAAAATAAAAATAGGCCGTGAAACTATAATGCAACAGGAACTTAGTGTAATTTTTGTGATTTTTTTAGGTGTTTATAGATGCATGCAATAAATAGAGGAAGCAAAAAGAATATACATGCTGCCAGGGGCTTTTCTGTAATTAGCAGAACATCCAGGGGTCTCAATGCAATTTTTCCAGAAAGAAATTAACTAATTAGCTAAGTTTACAGGCCAATCATAAATCATTAAAAACTCCGGGGATGTTCCTTCAAAAACGCCAAGCCCCACGTGCGTTGTCACGCGCGCCTGGCAGGGGCCAACCTGTAATATTACAAAACTTTGGAGTTCCATTCGTAAATTTCCCAAAAGTTTAAAACATCCTAGGAAAGTTCACTGATCAATATTTAAATACAAAAAGGGGCTGGGTGAAATATGCAAAATACCCAGACTCAGGTGGGCGCGGACGGTGGATAAGGCTTAACTTAAGCCACGTGTCGCGCATCTGATGGCATGTACCCATTCGGCGATGGAGGGCCATGATTAGCTACTTCGGATCGGATCTTATGGTCGAGGAAGACGCGGATCCTAGGGCTGCTGTAGTATCTGGAGAAGATGGGGCGATCGGACGGCGAAGGAGACCGGAGGAAAAACACCCAAAGAACTCGCGTTGGGCGAGTTTAAATCGAGCACCCTGGACTCCCCCGACTTCCAATGATGCCCAGATTGGCCAAGAAGGTTCCTGGAGCGAACCACGGTCGGGCGGCGGCCGCAAAATGGCATGGGATAAGCCGGAAATCCGCCGTGACTTGAAGGTGCAGGGCTGCTCCGAGAAGCCCCTTCTTCCACAAAATTGTGAACCCCAGATGGAGTCTTTCTGACCCTGGAGCCTGCAAAGACACACGCAAGCAACAACAGACGGTTCCAAGGGCTGAGGAGGATGGAAAATGAAATCAATGGTGCGTGGGGAGGTTCGTCGGAGCAAGGCTCCGACGAGCTTCACTCGGCAAGATTTAGGCTACTGGCATGATTAAACTACAAAATAATTATGCTAAGTAAAACTAGGATCATCCCTACACTAAGAAAAATGATAAAAAGGACCTCAGTGGTTGGAGCCACGAAGAAGGAACCTCACGGCGGCGGAGACCACCGGAGATGGATGGAAGCACTTCTGTCATCACCTGGGCATGCTCGGAGCAGCTGGAGTGGCTGTTGTCACCAGCCTCGATCCTGAGTAATCCCCAAGGGCCAAATCTAGGGCTAGAAAGGTTCAAAGAGAAAGGGGAGGTGATGGGTGTATTTTGAACAAGTGCTGGAGTGGGGTCCAAGAACGAGATGCAGCAGTCACGCCAGTGATCCAAATGTCGAGAAGAACCTAGGGCGTGAAAACTCGATGATAGAGGAAGAAAAGTCATGAAGACCTCAGGACGAGATGGTGAAAGATCGCGCCTAGAAAAATCCAAGAAGATGGGATAAAACATGGTTCTGACATGAACAGGAGAAGGTTCAGACAGTTGACCTCGGGTCAACTGTCAGAGCCTCCTGGTTGGTCCACGTGGACCAACCAGGAAAAATCCAGCAAAAATGTTTTATTAATTCATTTTAAAATAATAAACAATTTTATTATTTTTAGGTTATTAAATAAAAATTATTTATAATTTTATAAATTATTTTATTATGATTTTTAATTATTTTTATGAGGTATAAAAATGTAAGTTCCCATTTATAGGCTATATAGGTATATTGTTCTATATATTTTATTATTTTAGTTTTATTTTGTATATTTAATTTATTTATTTTTGTTTATTATTTTATAAATTTATAAAGTATTTTTATACACTTAAATATATTTTTATTTATTTTTTCTGAAGTATGTTGTACACTTAATAAAACAGGAGTATATTTTATGTAGGTATATTTATATGTATAATACCTATGTATGATATACAAACATTTTATTTTTATGTTTTCTTTGTGATTTTTATTCTGATTTTAATATACAAATATATTATAAGTAATATTTACAAAATTATAAAAATATAAAATTATATACAACTAAAGATGAGTTTGGTGCGTTTCGAGTTTTTATTTGCGAGATACAGGTCTGGGAAGTTGGGATTCTGGAATCTTATTCAGATCATAACTTTTTATCTGTGTATTATTTTTGGGTTAAATCAATTTTGTATTTTTCTATATTTAAATATCTACAACTTTAATGTTCAAAGTTCCTTTATTTGAGGTATAAAAAGTGGAACCAAAAATAGGTCCCAAAATGAATAAAGAATGAATTACATAAAAGGTATTTTTTATTGGTTTTTGGCTCTTATCTCCTCCTACTTTATTCCTTGTCGACCTAGTCATCAAGATGCCTAAGTCTCGGGGTTTCGGGTCATAAAATATTTACAATATTTTATTCTTTTTCTTTTCTTTTCTTTATTCTATAATTTTGGCTTTAAAAAACGCATTTTATACAATATTTACACAATGATGCATGAATGCTAAAATGCCTAAATTAAGCCTATTTACACGCATTTACTAGGGTTTTTAAGATCAAAATGATAGAATAAAGATGATGAAACGTAGATTCATCAGTTACTCCTTTGATCAATATGGTTTATAGCTTTCTTGATTCGCTTTCCACTCAAGGCTACATGTTGCATGTCTTATAGGTCATCTATGTACATGATTCACTTTCCAAAATATTTAAGCACAAGTTGTAGTAGTCTACAACTTGTGTACCCCACTATCACACTTCATGATTATCTGATTTGAGACTATGTGTTGGACATGTGAGCCCATGGTGAGCCACTATGCAATAAATGTTATTGCAAATTATTTCCTAATCTGAAATAAAGAATAACTAATTTGCATAATAAGTCCCTTTAGTCACAAATAGGGTTATTAAATCTTATAAATCACACAACTATTGATTCAAATGTTGAATCATAGAGGTTGTGCTTAGATGATATCTAAGGAGTTAGATTGAGTACTCATCAAGTATTGTCAAGTGATTATTAAGAAAGGATCTCCAGCCTAAGAAGGAGATGGCAATCCTTCTCTAAAGGTTGATGTATGACTGATATCTTGATGCAAGTCCTCTGAATAGGAATAGAGATTTAGAGGTGTCAGATAAGTTAGGTCAAATAGTTGACTTAACGAGATTGAGATAACCAAGACCTATGTCGTATACTATCATGATATAGGCACACATCCTCTGACTAGAGATCCTTAAAAAGCATCATGTTTATAGTAGTTCATAAAATTTTTAAAAAAAAATGTCTTCAAATATTCTAAAAAAATAAAGTAGAGTAATTTTGATTTGTTTGAATTTCTATCCAATTTTCATTGCATGTTCCTTGATAAAAATCTAAAAATTTGCAAAAACTTCAAAAGGATCATAAAAAACCTATAAAATGATAGAAAAATCCAAAAATTGTGATTTTATTCTTTGTTTATAGATATTTTCTTCTAGTTTTAAATAAAATTTGTCTCTAAGAGTTTGAGCCTATCTTCTATTTTTAAATTGAAAAAATACTCTTGACTGTGCACTAATTACATTTTTCCTTTTTGTTTATTTTTAGAAAAAAAATCCGAAAACATTTAAAAATATCCAAAAATCCACAAAACAGTATAAAATCTATAAAAAAACAAAAATATTTTAGTTGAATTTTCTATGTATTTTTAGCCTATTTAGAAAAAATGTTTGTTGGCTTTTTATTCATAGTCTTTATCTTCCCCCTATTCGAAAATTAAAAACCACTATAAATAAAATCCTTCGATTCATTGAGTCACCTTTTTAGCTTATTCAAGTGCTCCATGTGTTTGACCATGGTCGCTATACTGGGTTAATAATATCTATATCACTTTGCTTAATTTCTTTATTTGTTATATAATTTTCTTGATTTTCACATAATTGGCTTGGGTGACAATGACACATTAACTTATTCCCTCAACCTGAGCTAACTTCTCTGTGTGATCAGAATGGTGTCGTTTGTCAGGGAGTAAGGCTAGATAGTTTGGATTCTGTTTTATTTCTATTTTATCTTATTATTTTTTATAAAATCTGTTCTAACACATTCTTTTGTATCTCTTTGTTAAGAGGGTCTGCGGAGCAATGGAGGTTATTTTAGGAGAGGCTACTCACCCGAGCGAGGCAAAGGTTGGGCGTTCTACACCGACCGGTAGGAGAGAACAACTTAGGAGAAGCATGAGATTGTTTTAGACTGTATTTTATTTTCCCATATTTTATTTCATTTATATAAATTTTGAATAACTCTTAGAGACTTTGGACACTTTTATTCGGGTTATGTTTCATCATGAGCAACTTAGGAGAGAAACTTAGGGAAAGCATGTTGGTTAATTAGCTATTAATGAGACTATGGATTCCTAAGTGAAGTTGGTCCATCTTATATATCAGTAAGCAGGTATGATGATAACAGAAAGTTCAGATTTTTTATCCGCAATAGGAATGCTTAATGGATTGGATATTAAAATTAATCAAATCCAATCTCTTCAATGTTCACAAGAATACTCGTTTGTTCAACATTATAAAAAATTATTTTACTGATAATCCTTATGAATCAGAAAATATTTCATTAATAGTCTTTCAATTGATTCTTAGCTAATTATAGGTAGGATGAAATGGGGAATTTTTTTATAGGGATATGATTTGTGTTTTGATCCACGATTTATACAGAACAATCTACTTCCCAAGTAATTGAAATCTCAACAGGTCATAAATATTGATTTATATTTATTGTGATTACGAATTCGTGGATGAGATTCTATGATATCCTGATAGATAGAGTTAGGTGCCACAAGGATTGGGCGTGCACCCTTTGGGCTCAGATAGATGCCATGAAGGCCACAATCCCAACGGATGAGTTGGGTGATGTTGTGCCTAACAATCCAGTTGTATCCAGAGACGCTTGATGGAGTGTGCAGGTGGCGTGGTTGGCATTCTTGATTTTACACGTATACATGATATTAGGACTCGGAATAGACTTAGGTGTGGTCACATCAAAATCTATTTCGAGTAATAGTGTTGTGAGAGGTATTTCGAAATGTACATTGAAGATGAAGAAATCATGACTATGATTTTAATTGAACAGAGATCTTTGAGGATTACTCATGATGACTATCAAGTTTCTGCCTAACGGAGGCTAACGGACCGCATGTTTGCGTGTGCTAAATTAATATAAAAAAAATGATTCATGATCACAGCAATTATATTTTTATATCGTTGTGAACTCTAACCGGTGAGTGCAAATCTCAAGATCAGTGTGGTGGTGCAAATGATCATTGATTTAATAAATAAAATCAGCGACCTTGTGATCCAATATAAATTAGAGTAACTTGGCGTATTCAATTTCGCATATGTCTATATATAGAGTTTGAGTTAATATGCCTTGTTTACCCCATTGGTTATTATAGTGTGTATCTCATTACTAGGCATTTCTTCATAACGTTACCCTTGTGTGAATCTAATAGGTGTAGCTAAGAAGCAACCGTAACAGTAGAGGCATTTAAGGAAATCAGACTTTTTACGTCATACTAGCACTAAACACGGTATGTTTACTTTTAGTAAATTTATTTTCTTTCGCCTTATTTTCTGTTCTATTTGAGAGACAATGTAATGAGATATTTGAAGAGATTCTACTAAACACTTTATACTTGTATGGATTATTTAATTTTGTGGACATGAAATTGAAGAATAGTATAAATGTGAATGAATGGATGTTGTATTTACATTTCATTTTATATTATTCTCCTATTATATATATATATATATATATATATATATATTTCAAATGTTGATCTAAGGTGCATTAGTAGATTTGTTGAGTATCAGATATCTTGGGTTATTTGGACCATAGGTCCAATGCTCTCGTCCCCTTAATTTTAGTTGCCAGAGGGGTGGGGCATCACATTACTGCTCCTGATGGTCTCGGTGGGATGCTTGCAAATCAAGGGAGACCCAAGCTTGAAATCTTGGCTATGGCATTAAACCACACAAATAGAAGATCGGTATGGCTCTACTTCATCTATGGCAGATAAGGAACATGTCTCCGGCAACATATTCATCGGAGATGAGAGGTCATGGAGGGAGAGAAAGAAGGCGGTGAGGTTCGAAGGTGATCGTGATCATCAGAGGTTGATACGGGTGTTTTGGATTTCAGATGAAGAAGACGTTGGGTAGCAGAGGTTATACTGAAATTTTGAAAAGAAGAAGAAGAAGATGGAGAGAAGGGACGTGAGATTTCTTCAATAAGGTCAAATCATGAGATGGCATCTGGATCAATCACAATCCTCTCTTATGTTCTAAACAAATACTTCTCTCCCTTCATTCCATGTGTCCATTTGAAGTAACCTCCATGTCTGACGCACACGGTCAAGATCTCTTCCTGTCCACCGAACCAACCCATCGTCCACACATGCATGTTAGAAACCAACAACAAAGAACCCATGTGTTAGAAACCCTACCCCAATTCACCTCCATTCCCTAAACCCATGAAACCCTAAACCCATCTAACTTGATTCAACTGTGGTAGAAGAGTTTCCTAGAGCAGGGTCGATGAGTGCGATGGACTGGAAAAGAAAGGGAATGGCTTCAAAGGATGGTCGTTATGGGAAGGAAGGTTGGAGTGGAGACGAAAGGGTGATGGCTTCGAAAAGGAATGAGAGAGATCGATGGCTTTGAAGAGGAAGGGAAGAGGTCGAAGGCCTAGCATCATATCTCTATATATACGAGTCATAACATAAAACAAATCAAATTATATAAAAATTTTTATATTAGTATCTTTTTTATTTGATAAGTGAAGATTTCTGGAGTTCAGACAACATGTTGTATCCGAATAAGCTCGACGAGGATGATAGTCTAGATGTCAGATGTTAAAAATTAACATCGTAAGTTGTGATTGTGCTATGGTTGTGACTTATGAGTGCTACACTGGAGAAAGAGCGAGTTTAGAAGGTAGTGACTTGGTCAATATTAGCATTGCAAGATGTGATTTCAAATACTAGATTTAAGATCTTAGCAATTACTGAAGAAAGCGCGATGTGTGGTTGTTTATGACATGGAGAAGGAGACTGAGACGAATGCAATAGTACAAGATTTCAAATGTGGCATTAAAGTAGTTAAATACTGAGCATGTTGATGGATCTTAGATAACACTATGAGAAAGTAGAGGATGGATGCTTAAATATGTCACGGATGCTTAAATATATTATGACATTCAAGTTTCATGCAAAACAGAGATTCCTACGATCTTCATCTATACGATCATTTTTAATTGTCGCAGAATTATTGAAATCGACCCCGTATGGATGGAGGCCGTAAGAGTATGTTTTGCACAAAACTTGAATGACATAATATAGATATATAGTTATGAATTTTCACATATTCATTTTTCAAGAAAATAAAATTAGATAAAATGCATCTCTATTTTATCCATTTGTGTGCGTGTTTTGCGTGAGTCGGCCTTTTGAAAATGCTCCACTGAAATGATTTCATGCACTTCCTCATCCGTATTTATTATTTTATCAATATTTAATATCATTTATAAAGCATGCATTTTTATTTTATTATAATATCACATGTTATAGATGTTTATGTTGGCATTCTTCTTAACATGATTGTTGTAAAGAAAAGAACGCATTGCCATCTCGTATAATAATTTATATCTATAACCGAACAGATTGCGCGAGTTAGGGGAAGCGTGCAGCTTAAGTTCGTCGAAATGTTAATGAATCATGCATTGTAACAAATGAGTACATGAAAATAGTATTATCAAAAGGATATATAAAATTCATTCAAACTGCGAATTACATTATTACAACACTGCAATAAGGGCATATTTGCAAAAGAAAATTAAAGTATTGCACAACATGATTTTTTTTCCAATGTACATACAAATATCCACCACAAATCATGTAATTATCCATGTTACGCTGAAAGTCCCGCTGAGCATGTTGCACTATCTTGAATACTCAGTCAACCATGTTCTTCACCTGAAATTGACAAAAATAATTCGTCATGAGCATAATGCCCAATAAGCATCGAAGTCTATGCATGGAAATTCTAACAACCTTTAACCTATTATAGTTCATGCACTTGACTTTTCATGGCAAAACATCATTATGTGTCTAAGTGTTCCCATGCATGTCTAAGTCTGTTCCCTAATATATTTATTTTAGCTTCTTTCATATACATGGGCATGCATATATAATATGCATAAGAATATATTTGGCATACATTTCTTTCATCTTGTAGGACTTTGTTTCATAAGATTCATGGCATGTACATGATTCTTTTATAATATAAATCTCTTTGCATGTTGGTCCCTTGAAGATTACTATGTATGATCTATAATGATTTACTTTCTTAAATCATTTCTTGCATTAACTTGTAATATTTATTCTTTCTTTAAGCTATTTTCTTGCGTGGCTTTTCAAAACATTTGGACATATACCATAACATAAACATAATTGTGTATATACTCATGACATTAATATAATTGCACATAAGGCCATGGCATTAACATAAATGCATATAAACGCATGGCATTAACATAATTGCACATATGCCCATAAAATTAACATGATTGCACATATGCCCATAACATTAACATGATTATATATACTCATAATATTTTTAGTATTTGAGGTTATCTTGATTGTTAGATTATTAGCAGCTTTGATGGCTTTGTTGACTTCACCGCTAGTACAAGCGATCCATAAATATAGCATAAAATGACAGTGTAGTTACAATTGTAGATGACTTATCTTGTGTCCCGATCGGTTCTTTGAACCGTACAGCTCCTGAAGGTGTTGAGCCCTTTTCGGACTATAATAATTAGACTCTAGAGATGGTTCCCACCATTAGGTGCAACACTTAGCTCCATTTATCGTTAACATGCCATAACTTATGTTAAGGAATTTCATATTCTTTTAATATTATTTCCTTTTCCATGCCACAATGGTTCATGTGAACAATATTGTACTCAATATCTTACGATCAATTTTTATAACTTGATAACTTCAATAATACCCATGGATTGTTATATATACCTAATATTATATTACGGAAAAGTACTCAAATTTAAAAAAAAATGATACACCAAAGCATTGTCATATATAAAACTATATATGTCAATTTATTAAAGATCTCATCAAATGATACACCTAAGCATTTTAGGTAAAGTTCGTAGAGATAGATTTAATTCTGAATGAATATTTACGATCATATGAAACCATACGACATATTTTGTTTTGGGAGGTAATAATATTGAGCAATTAATATGTATTAGATTATTGTGGAAACACGTAATGAACGTTAAACTTATTAAAACTTTGTTGTGGGAACTCTAAGGCCATCTTTACAAAGGTATATAGCTGATGTGAAGACAAGTTAATGATTATCCCGATTATGTGACATGTGGATTTTTATCAATGATTCATTTCCTTAAAATTATATCTTGGGTAGATTTGGATTTCAAAAGAAAAAAAATGCTACGAGCCTATATGACAATCATCATTTTTTAAAAATTTAATTGTAATATTAATTTCATGATCATAACATCAAGGAAACTAATTTGGGAGATCTTGTTATCATTTATCAGATTAATAATCATACTATTCACCACAAGTGAAAATCTGCCTAAAAGGAAATTCTCATGTATTATAAACAACGAATACTCTGATGTCAAAGTGCCATGGATTCTAATAATTAAGATTTCGACACATATATTTGGATACCATGTTCAAAATCAAGTCATTTTATATATGATAATCCTACGAGAATGATGCATACATTTATAAATCGTATTTCCGGTTTGATCTTTATTTATATGTAATCCTAGACTTATACATACCTTAAATTTGGTGTGTAGTCTTTTTGTGTCACGATCTCTGTCTCCATCGATCTCGTATCGGCGCTCTTCTCTTCCAATTCAACGTTGACATCTCTATGATGAAGATAATTCTCACATGAGACCCCCCCCCCCCCCCCCCCCCTTCTCTCATGTACAATAGACTGGGGCAAAGTGACATTGGGAGATGGAGGTTTAAAGGCTTTATGGCCTTTTATGGTTGTCAATGAAGGGAATTATTAGGGATGTCTATCAAGCTCAACGAGTCGAGACGACCCCAACTCAGACTCGAACTTGATAAGAAAACATGGCTCGAGCTCGGGCTTGATAAAGTTTAAGCCTTGTAGTGCTGACTCGGACTCGAACTTATCGAGGTCAAGATGGATCACGAGCCTCTTAACGAGTCGCGTTCAATGATTTGAGATGCTCACGAGCCTCTTAACAAGTCGAGTTCTTAAATTCGAACTCAATGAGCCCATTCTGGCTCATGATCCCCTTAACGAGCCGTCTAGGTAAATATGAAACAATGTTTCCCAATCTAGACTCCCATACCTCATGTTCTTAAAGTCGCTCGATGTGGGACTAAATATAATGAACTCCACATATGTAAGTATATCGAGTTATCAAGTTGAGTTATCGAGTTGAGCACGACCCAACTTAAGCTCGACTCAATAACCCTAGCAAGTCACACATCCAACTTGAGCTCGAGCTTGATAAGTTTTCGAGTCGGACGCACGAGCTCTTAACAAGTTGATCCTGAGTTGAGCTCGTCAAGTTTGAACTTTTCTGACAGTTTTACTTCTAGATGCAAAACGTATGGATCTAAATAATGTACGGGATAATCCTTCTCTGTGGAGAAAGAGATTGTTGAAACCCAATATCATGATAAAATTTCTAATCATCAAGATTTTAATTGTTGCTTCATCAAGATTTTAATTGTTGCTCATATATTATCCCATTTTCATGTCATAAAGGACATCCTATGAAGTCGCTTTGTAAATTGTTATACAATTATGATTACATATCATGTTCATATAAAACTTACTACATGATGTGTAAGTAACACGTCAGATATAGATAGAGATATACGAATATGAAAATAGATCATCATAATTTAGATATCAATATTTTACAAATTGATCGTATTTTCCTACGGAAAATAAGTTTTTCTGAACGATAAGAATCAATGCAAGTATTACGGTAAAGTTTGACTTAATAGTTAATTAAATGAGTAAATTACAAAAAAGTCCCTCAACTATACATCCGATTTCAATGTCATACCTGAACTTTAAAAAGTAACAACGTGGTACCCAAACTTTCGAATTTGTCCCAATGTGGCCCCGCCTAATGAATTTAAGGTTAAAATGATGAAATAATCAACTAAATTTATGTGATGAAGGACCAAATTGAGACAAATTTGAAAGTTGGAGTACCACATTGTTACTTTTTTAAAGTTTGGGTATGACATTGAAATCAAGTGTATAGTCCAAGTACTTTTTTGTAATTTACTCTAATTAAATCAAATTACATAAATTACAAATACAATAAAATAAAATAAATTTAAAACTAATCATTTATAACAAATAATTAAATAGCATAAGATATATACTTATTTGAGTAAATTACCAAGAAAAAAAGATCCAAACTGTCTCAATTTCCAGTTATGATGCTCATTTTTGTAATGTTATAAAGATGATATTAAACTTTCAACTTTATACTTTAAATAAATATAGAATGGTCATGGAAGCTTACGAAAGCATGTATTTGATACATAAAAGAAGATCTATTCCCCGACGCTACATTTCCAAAATAAGGTCCTGTTTGAGAATCAAGATATAATTGAGATCATTTTGTAGCTTACGGTATATATTTTTCTGCTTACAGTTTCTATGAAACACATAATATTAAATGAAGCTTTATAATATATTTAAATATTCTTTATAGACATGCTCATGATAAACATACATTTTGCAGTACAGATCTGTATGTGTAACGGCCAAGAAATCTATAACTATACCCATATCCATATTCACAACAAAATTTGAGAACGGTAACCGTTTACAAAAAAACTCGTATTCCTCTGCCAAAATCAAAAATACACATATATATATGGGAAAAATGGGACTGCCTCCTAAGGGTAGCCAAAATGGCTGCCCCACCACTTTTTTCGCAAAAAAAAATTATTTTTTTGATAAATTTCACCATATATATTCATCTTTATATCCCTTATATACGTCATTCGAATTTCGTCAGAAACAGAGACTCCTACTACCTCCATCCAGACGTGTGTATGTATATATCCTATTAAAAACGGATACAATGACGTCAGGTAAGGATATTTCCATACCTGATTGCATCCCTAATCGTATTAGGAGCACCGTTGTGTTCTTAGAGAAATCGTCACATCTGTGTATCATATAATTATTATTTCACCTTCTTGCGGCTACAAGCAGTGTGTTCTATTTGAGAGGGAACTTACCACATCTTCGCATCAAAGCTTCCACTGTTTTCAAGGAAATTACATACTCCACATGAACCTGTTATTGCCTATACGCGTTACTTGTGTTACGGCATTTTCATGCTAAAATCATTGATTTGAAGCATGTGCTACCGATGCTCAACCGTATGGATCAGAATAATAATCGGTAACAATCACGCCTTTTTTATTTATTAAAACGCAAAAAGATCATGGTTATAATTATCAGTATTGGGCCACCGAACTTCAAGATAGAAGATAAGCCTTCCTTAACTTGGTAACGAGGGGCTGCGAAGTAGGGAACATGGTATTGTACGCAATCGTACAACCCAAAACCCTCAGGCTCGGCCAGAGACCCTCGAATCATCACTGCCTCATCAGCATATACTATTGATATCATGAGCCTTTCTTTCCTATGCTCGTCAAGTTAAGCCTGCAAAATAACAACTCATGAACCTCCACTGTAATGATGAAAGTCGGAACCACTACTTAAAAACAATGTTGAACATAATCAATACCAGAAGTAAAATAAACGGCGTAGTGAGAAATTTCGGTCATGAGAAAGAAAAAGCAGTTACCTGATTATTGGTTTCGCCGTTGCAGGCGGGATAACAGCAGGAGCAGCAGATAACTCCATGGGCTTCTCAATAAAAAAAGAAGGGAAAAAACAAACAGATCAGGTCAGCTTTGCACATAAAAAGGGAAAAAAAGAAAATCGCATAAAATGAACTATGTAAAATCATGATTTTCGAGTTCCATTTTAATATCAATCTTTTGTTTATATCACTGCCTTCATCCTGATTTTACCTGGAATGCACTCGCATAGATTTAAAAGAGCAGATTGTGGAATCCCAGATTTTAATAAATTTCCGTCAACTTTTGATAGTTCAACAGCCACTAGTGGTCCTATGACATTACATACAATCAACAGCCCTAAATTAAACTACCACCTCCCACCAAGGCCCTAAATGTCGGTTTCGGTCACAATTTCGGTATCGACCAAAACAGAATTTCAGTGGAATTTCGGTGGAATTTCGACCGGAATTTCGGTCATTTTTTTTTCTAGGACCCCCATATGTCGGTCATTTTGGTCGAATTTCGATTTTGACTGGATATCGATATTCGACAGAAATTCGACCGAATTTCGCTGAAATTTGAGACCATGCCTCCCACCACCACTATCGACGTACACAAACAACACTCTATCTAGTTCCCTCCTACCCTCCTGATCAAATCCTTTCAAATACACACCCTTCGCAAATTAAAACCTCATGATGTACTACCCACAGTGGACTGACCATTGGCCACTCTCAAAAATTCAGTGCAGGTACAATGATCCTTCATCGGCCATCATCCTTGATCTCGCCAAAAACCTCAAGCCATCACTTCCCCGACCAGCCGGGTCATCTCATCATCACCTTGCACATCTGATCTCTACAGTTTATAAACCATATGATCTCTACAGCTTTGCTTGCTATATGTATAATTGGGCACCCATGGGTAAAGTCCACCTTCAGGCCCGCAAGCCGAACTACCCATCCTCATCATCATTGCACCTCCACACAACTTAATCGATTCACACCAACTCTACAAGCATAATGATATCAGACGTCAATAGAAGAATGTGCGTGATCCCAAGTCTAACAGTGATTTGCATGCCTGCTGGCTTCTTCAGTAGGAAGCTATCCATGTTAAAATCCAAGAACATGAGAATGAACGACATGTACCTTTCAAGATCCAAGAATGATACCAAATCAAATAATCGGGAGCCTTGTTTACCCAAAGCCACATTTCCATAACGGTTCCCACCATGTCCAGTACTGCAGCCCACTCACCATATGTGCCATCCAAAGACTGTAACGTGGAAGCACTCACTAAATGATTTCCATCACGTGAGATGAAAGAAAATGATTTTATAGTTGGTTTACTTCATTTTAGATACTAGTGATAAAATGAGTTGGAAGGAAGATCGAGAAGACAGACTTTAAACTTTGCTATTCATGTAAAGATAAGGGCAGAAATGGTGTTCGAGGTTGTTCGCAAGGATTTGAAGGATTGTGTGCTTGAGGTGCAAAGATTCGGGGATCGGATTATTTTGTAAAAATTGGTGCTTGAAGAAGAAATTCTGAACAAATTGGTTTAGATGAAAGGACTAAACAAGCTTTTTGGGAGGATCTGGATAAGATTTTACAAGGAATCCCACAAAGAGAGATGATTTGCATAAGTGGAGATCTTAATGGACAAGTGAGAAAAGATGTTCATCATAGAAGACCGTATCGGCGATATATCGTCGATATATCGATTTCGACAAGGAGTATCGAAATTACCTAGTATATATCGCCGGTATATCGGTGATATATCACCATATCAGCTAATATCGGTCAGAAATGGCTGGATTCAGTATAAAAAATCATGGATATCGATCGATAGCGCCGATATTTCACCGATATCTATATATATCAATGCTATTATTCATGCAAGATTGATTCCACTACTTACCTAGCTACATCCAGTATTAAAACACATATCTAGCTATACCTAGTATTAAAACACACAATGCTTTGTATATATTTTGTTTCGAGTCGGGGACGTTGCCCCTGCACTCCCACAAGGGGGAGGCAACCTGGGCCCCCCTACCCCCCCCAGGCTTGTTGACTGGGCAGTGAGACCCCCATACTGGTAGGGTATGGTGCGACAGGAGGGTGCATACAATGGTTCCTCATCTTGGAGTATATTTGCAAATTATTTCATATTGTAAGACTTAAATGAAATCCATTTCCAATATCTATAAGTCAATTCTTCAAAAATATATATATATATAAGTCAAGAATCAACATTAATATCGATATGTTCAAAATGATCGACGTGTGCGATATAAGCTTCAAAGATGGTCGATATGTGTAATTTAAGAGTATATTTGTAAGTTATTTAGTGATCTAAGAACTTAGATGAACTCCATTTTCAATATATATACAGGACAACAACTAACAATACAAGGGATATGTTCGATATGACCGATATGTGCAATATAAGGATCATAGTCTTCACAAATAATCTATGTGTCATCTAAGTGTATATTTGTAAGTTATTTAATATTATAAGAACTTGAATGGAATCCATTTCCAATATCTATAGGTCAGGAATAAACATTAACAACGAAATGTTCGATATGACTAATATGTGTGATATATGGGCTATAAATGACAAATATGTGTGACATAAGTGTGTGTTTGTAGGTTATTTGTTGTTTTAATATCTTGGATGATCTTAATTTCTGAAAAAACGACAAAATGACTTTTTTGAACCATTTTCGACATTTCCACTGATATCGTCGATATATCAGTGGTATATCCCGATATATCCATTTCCGAGCGGACTGAAACGATATCGATACGACCTTCCTTGGTGTTTATGGAGGTCATGGTTTTGGGGATATAAATGAAGAGGGAAAAGTCATTCTGGATTTTGTAATGGCATATGATCTTTTCATAGCAAACACTCTCTTCAAGAAGAGGGAGGAGCATTTAATTACTTATAAGAGTGGCTCGACTAGAACACAGATCGATTACTTTACGTTGAGAAAAGATCTGAGAAGAGATCGGTCGTGATGCAAAGACTACAAAGTAATCACATGAGAGAGTTTGCTTTTTTAAAACATGCCTCGAGGCGTCGAGACAAAAGCCTCGAGGCGGTTTTACATGAAAACGACATCGATGCTATAGCCTCAATCTGAAGATTCTGGGCATCTGAGGCGTAAGCCTCGAAGATCTGAGACAGTACCGAAGCGATCCTGAGGTGTCGCCTCAGTCTGTTATGCATTTTTTAGGCAAGTAAAAAACTATATAAAACCATACTTTTACAATAATATTAAAGTTATAAAGCATATATTAGCCATAAATATACAAGCCACAATCACAATATTTTATTATAGTATCATTATATAGCGTTTTTCAAAGCATTGTTTGACAACCCAACATTGTTAGTCATGAATGTTCAAATAAAAGGACTAGTAAAGAAAAGGAAGGTTTCCAAGATCACTAGAACTAGATGGTAGAATCTTCAATTGAAGAAATCAAGCTTGAGGAAGAAGGTTTTAGAGTACTTAACTTGGGATTATAACGAAAGTGCAAACGAGATGTGGGAGACGGTGGCATCTTGTATCCAAAGGGTAGCCAAAGAGATGTCAGACGAGTCAAATGGAGGAGCTCCAGGCCAAAACGCGGCTTGGTGATAGAATGGAGGAGTGCAAAAGAAGCTCAAAATTAAAAGAGCGTGCTTTAAAGCTATGTCTAAGGATAGAACAAAGGAAATTGTTACAAACTACAAAATAATGATGAAGGAAGCAAAGAATGTAGTAAGCGAAGTTAAGTCAAAAGCTTATCTTGGCTTCAAAAAAAAGTCAAAAGCTTATGAAGTTTTATACCAATATCTTGATTCTAAGGAGCGCTAGAAGAATATATTCAAGTTGTCCAAAGCAAGAGAAAGAAAGACCAAATACCTTTCTCAAATGAAATGCATTAAAGATGAGGAATGTCACATGCATGGTTTAAAAAAACACACCTTGAGGTGCACGAGGCGTACGCCTCGACATGATGCTGCCCAAATATTCCCCAAAACGACCGCCTCAGTTGTCTTCTGAGAGGTGATCGCCTCGGTTGCTCGAGGTGATCGAGGCAGAGGTGACGGGTCTTCGAGGTGATTTTTTATTTTCTATCTTTTAATTTAAATCATTTATCGTATTAACAAATTTAGATGTTTATAGAGGTTAGTTGTTTAGGATATAATTATACAAGATGAATGCTTCAATTTAGCAGCTTTCGTGTTCATATTTACCATTAAAATTATCCACCCTTAAACATACGAATTCGCAAATATCATAGAAACCATTATCCATAAACTTATTTTTAAGGGATTTTATCACTTGTGCCCCTCCGAGATGTTGCAATATCAGTTATGCCCCTATCTTTTTGGTAATATCAGTTGTGCCCCTCAAAACTTGAGAATTTATCACTTGTGCCCCTCGGGTTAGTGACCGTCCATCCACAGTGCAAACGGCCGTTAACTTTGAGGACATAGGCGGAATTACATTAAAAAAAAAGGTTAGGAGGTCATTTTACACCCTCCTCATCTTCTTCTTCTTCCTCCTCCTCCCCATCCTCTTCTTCCTCTTCCTCCACCTCCTCCTCCTCCCTCGCTGCCGCCGCCCCCGCCCCTGCCCCGCGCCGCCCAGCTCCGCCTCGAGCTCTCCGCCTCCATCTCCAGGCGCATCCTCGCTCCGCCATCTCTCAGCAACCCCGCGCGCGCGGCACCCCTCTGCCCGACCAACTCGCGCCGCCTGCAACCAACTCATGCCAGCCATCTCTCCCCGTGCGCACCAACCAACTCGCGCCGCCATCTCTCCCCGCGCGCGCGGCGCCCCTCTGCCCGACCTCCGCCGCCCCCTGCAACCCCGACCTCCCCCACCCCTGCCGCCCCTCCGCCCCGACCTCCCTCGTCCCCTGCCCTCGCCTCTCCCTCCCCCTGAACGCTCCGCGCTACATCGCTTCCCTCAACTCCAGTCCACCTGGAGCCCTGCAATCAAAGCCCCCCGCGTGAAGCCCAGCACCAGCATCCGTCCTTCACTGCGCCACCGCCTCCAGAGCCCATCGCCATCCAGATCCATCATCGCTCTCCTGGCTCCGCCTCCCCCCGTCGCCCTCGCCCTCCGCACCTCCCCCCACCGTCCCGCCCCCAGGTCGCCCCGCCGCCCCTGCCCCCAGGTCACCCCGCCGCCCCCGCTCCCTACGCCTCCCCCTCCCCCGTGCCCCCCTTCCGCCCTCCTCCGCCTGTGGCTGGAACTGAGTTGTGTTTTTTTTGTTAAATTTTGATAAATTTTTGACTAATTGATTCATAAAAAATCATCCAAAAATTCAATAAAATTCATCGTTTGATCCGTAACGAGTGATATGTCTGTGGAAATATAAAAATTTTAGAAATTCGATGGATGCATGAAGGTGTTAGTAAGAGAGAGAAATTATGAAGAGAAGGAAGAAGAGCAAATGGAGGAGGAAGAAGATGAAGAAGGGTATGGACCATAATACCCTTCTTAACCACACCATGGTTTGAATAAACCATGGTTATTTTAATTTTTTGACGGTCAATCTGACGGAAGGGCACAACTGATGACGGAGCAAGTTTTGAGGGGCACAACTGATATTACCAAAAAGATAGGGGCATAACTGATATTGCAACATCTCGGAGGGGCACAAGTGATAAAATCCCTATTTTTAAGGAGTGGTCACATGATAAGTTATGTGATACATCCAGAAGGATAAACAAGATAGAATTCAAGGGGAGTTTATATACTACTCCCACACAAGCAGATCCATATACCCGAATAGATATAAAACTCTTAATAACAGTGTACGCCTTAATGTGATACGGCCAAAAAATGATCCAGAACGACCATCTCAGCTATCTTCTAATAGGCGATTGCCTCAACTCCTCGAGGTGATTGAGGCAGAGGCGAGAGGTCTTCGAGGTGGTTTTTTATTTTCTGAGTATTTTTTAATTTAAATCATTTATCTTATTGACAATTTCATATATTTATAAAGGACTAGTTGTTTAGGATATAATTATATAAGGTGAATGCTTAAATTTAGGCACTTTCCTGTTCATATTTACCATTAAAATTATCCAACTATGTCAATAAACTCATACCATTACACCCTTAAAACATATGAATCCGTAGATATCATAGAAAACATTGCTTATAAACTTATTTTTAAGGAGTGGTCACATAATGAGTTATGTGATATATCTAGAAGGATAAACAAGATAGAATTCAAGAGGAGTTTATATACTACTCCCATACAAACATATCAATATACCCAAATAGAAATAAAACCCTTAATAACAGTGAGAACCATGTCTTGTTGGGGTATGGTATGGCAGGAGGTGGTGCATGCGACGGTTCTTCAACATGAGTAATATGGTTAGAATTCAGCAGAATGTCAACAGACTTGTTCTTATCGGATGGAAATTTAGTAAAAAAAGCATAAGCATTTGTATATCTTTTCTTTCGGTGTTCCTATCATCATAATTTCATTACATAATATGTTAGTCAAAGTATATACAATTTCATTAATATAAATTTTATTTTTATTTTATAGGTTTATCCTTATAAACTGAGGCTTACGCATCGACCGCCTCGAGGCTACGCCTCGCTCGATCCAGAGAAACAGCCTTATTCTGTTTTAAATTTTTTCAAACCTTGGTCGTGTGTTTGTTACTCTGAAAGATATAGAGACTAGATGGAAGTAGTATTTCCATAAGCTTTTCATTGGGGAAGAAAATAGAGAAGTCACTTTGGAAGATCTTGATAGTAGTGAAAGTTACTTGAATCGCTCAAGTTATAGACGAATACAAAGGAAGGAAGTAGAGAAGGATTTGAAGGTTATGAGACCTGGGAAAGGTGTAGGACATGATGGCATTCCTATAGAAGTATGGAGAATTTTAGAAGAATGTGGTATGACTTGGCTTACAAATTTAATCAATGTTATTTGACGAAGTAAGAAAATACCTGAAGATTGGAGGAACAGCATTGCGGTGCCTCTTTATAAGAACAAATGAGATTGTTCAAATTATAGAAGTATCAAACTGATGAGTCATATGAAAATTTGGAAATGTGTGATCGAAAGAAGGTTGAGGCAAATTTCCAAAGTAAAAGAAAACTAATTCGGATGTATACAAGGTCGCTCAACTATTGAAGCCATCCACTTGCTGAGGAGAACGATGGAGATTTATAGAACTAAAAAGAACCTCCATGTGACTTTTATTGATTTGGAAAAGGCTTATGATTCTGTCCCACGGGAGATATTGTGGATAGTTTTGGAGAAGAGACAAGTACGTGTCATATACATTAACCTCAGAATGATATGTATGATAGGGCTTCATCTTGTGTAAGGATTCAGTCTGGGAAGACTTCTATTTTGACATCAACATTGATCTACATCAAGTTCAACTCAGTGTTCATGAAATCGGTCGGACGGGGCATATACGGCCGCATACACCCGTGCAGCATGCAGACAGCACCAATTTTATGAATCGATGTGTTATGCGCTATAAGCGCATATGTGGTCCGCATATGCCCTGCATCAATCCTCTCATTCAATCCTCCCATTTAAGTGCTTACCTCTGTATTTCCGCCTCTTCATTCATTTGTAAGAATATGCAATGCTTTTGTATTACAATTGCAGTGTATTATGCCATTATGTATACGCAGTGTTTTGCTCATGTATTATTTTCATGAGTATATGCAATGTATAATTCATATTTAATTTATGATGTGAAGTTTTTATGTTAAAATATTTTTTGATTAAATGGCAGGCAATTAAAGGCATCTACTCAATCATCTAATGTAAATTGGTTTTTCTTAGATTTTTTTAACTCCACTTTATTACATAAATTCATTAGTAATATTATTTATACATATTTATTTATTTTTAAAGTAAAACTAAAAAAACACATAGTTGCGCATATGCCCCTGAATACAGCTTATTCAGTATTCGGTGACATGTCCGAACGCATATTCATATCACTTTCCTGAACCTCGGTTCGTCTTTGAATCCATTTCTTTTTACTTCTATTACGGATGAGTTGACAAGTCACATTTAGGATGAGATATCTTGGTGTATGTTATTCACTTATGATATTGTGTTGATTGATGAGACTAGAGATGGAGTAAATGAGAAGCTTGAGGTCTGGAGACATGCATTGGATACTAATGAATTTCGTATAAGTGTGTCTAAGACTAAATATATGGAGTGTACTTTTGATAGAAGTAATGGTGAAGGAATCGAAGTGAAGAATGATGACGATAGCATTCATAAGAGAGATTCTTTTAGATACTTGAGATCTATTTTGCAACATGATGGGTAAATTAATGGAGATGTTACTAATAAAATAAATGCAGGTTGGCTAAAGTGGAGAGGAGCTTCTATTGTTCTCTCTGGTAAAAAAATTCCTTTGAAAAACAAAGGAAAGTTTTACAAAGAACCTGTGAAACATGGTATTCTCTACGAATCTGAATGTTGGACTATGAACCATAGAGATATGTAGAGATTGGCAGTAGCAGAAATGAAAATGCTAAGGTGGATGTGTGGACACACACATAAAGATCGAATTCAAAATGATGCAATCAAAAGAAAAGTCAGTGTAGCTCTGATCAAGAATAGGATGCGAGAAAACCTCTTAAGGTGGTTTGTCCATTTGCAAAGGAGGTCAGCAGATGCACCAGTTAGGAGATGCAAGTTTTTGGATGTTGTGCCAGCTAAGAAAAGGCGAGGAAGGCCCAATAAGTATTGGAATGAGACTATACGAAGGGATTTTAATTTTTTGAATCAAAGTCCGAAATTGACACAAGATATATGTGAATAAAGGCAAAGAATCCATATAACCGACCTTACTTAATGTGAGAGAAGACTTTGTTGTTGTTGAGAGATAAAAAACAGAAGTAAGATGCTAAATAATTGTCATTTATCTGATACATTTAAGCATTTTCCTTAGTGTACTTCAAGCAAGGAAGCTAAGATGAGTTATGTGCAGAGGTTCGACCTCCAGGGGATGTCATTGCCCAAATAGGGAAATCAACTATACAAATGCACAAAAAATTATTGCAATTCTTTTAAAATGAACGAGTAATTGGGTACTCATCTCAATGTAAAGGAAATGAAACGACGAAATAGAATGAGGTCAAGGAATGAGAAACAACCTCAAGCTCTTCCAGATTGTCATTCACGCTGCTCCTGGGATGCAGTGTCTCAACCGTCTTTTTAACTGACTTTGTAAGAGAGAAGTCAAGAGAGCTAGTGCCATTAACACCATTTCCGACTTCTGTACGAAGATCTGATGAATCGTGCTCCTCGAGCTCCGCAGGTGCTTCTTCTAAAGCAGCAAGATTTTCCACTGGTTCATTAGTAAATTTATCAACAAAAAGAGCTTCGCTTTGTTTAGAAGAGCTGGTCATGCACATCCCTAATATTGCAGCCGTTTCACCATTGTCATTGGCAATAGAAGTATCAGATCTCAGAGATTTGAGAGCAGGTATCCCATCTACAGATAATAAATTAGTCTCAATATGAGCATCGAATGGATAGGGCTCTCCATCTTCAGCACGCTTTCTCTTCTTTGATTCTATACTTGCACCTATATTCATATTACTACTTGTTGCAGCAGCTCGTCCATCATATTTGTCGGGGGAGTTCTCAGAAGCAGAGGCATTCACACAACTATCAAACATCTCAGCGCCTCCGTCCACCAGAGTCGCAGCCATATAATCTCCCTTGCTTAGAGCATCAGTCATACGCTCCATCTCTTTTTCATTGTCTTTACCCATGAAAGAGGATTTGCCAGTGGAGACCATGGTTGCAATTTTAGGCTTCAGAGGACGTGAAGGACGTACTCCTCCAGGGAAGACAAAAAGGGGTACATTCCTACGCTTTATGTGTGTCACTTGAATCCGCATGCCTGACCGCCAGAGTGAGTAATTGCCTACTACACCTTTAAACTCTTCTACAGTATTCCTAATATCAAATGGTTCTCCTTCATGTAAGGCTTGGTCTTTCCTCCGTAAACCCATGAAGAAGAAACAGTATAACGGTCTTGAATTGTCAGAGAAATCTTTCGGATAAGGATGGCATTGAAGCATCCCAAAAGTGCTCTTCTCAATCTGTGGAAACATGTGTCAGTTTCATCACACTTCATATATGTATTGTTTAAAAAGAAGGAAAAAAATATCCACCATCAAAGTTAGCATGCGAAGCCGGGACTCAACCCAGCCTTTCCATTGTCTCAAGTCAATTTCACTGTCTGCAGCGATCTCAATTTCCAGGTAATTCTTGTAAGTATCAAAAAATGGGAAAGGTTCAAAGAGAGTGTCCCAGTCATCCTTGGTAGCCTCCATTGCCTGCAAGTTAACACATTATATAATGGACTCAAAGATCAAGGTCAACGGAGAATGGCTGGAGACAGATACAAAATTATACCTCACAAATATCATTTCCTCGCTGGAATTCTTCAGTCATAACACGCAAAGTGCTCTTTGATACATTATAGCTTGAATTCATACAAGGATATGCAGGTGTAATAATTGGCATCAGATGCTGACGGTCACGAAAGTTTCTTCTTGGATCCCAGATAGGAAGACCAAGATTCCCCTCTTCAATTTCACAGAGCATCACTGGGTTTGGCCAGCGCCACTGGGTGAAAACCCGAAAGAAGCGTGATACCAACATACTGGGCAAAGCATTTGGGTATAATTGACATATTCGAGCAGCAAGCAATGCCCAATTAATACCCCCAAGAAAACCAGATACCTGCAAAATATAATAGATGTAAATAGAGTTGTAACTGGAATTCACACAGATCAGATTATTCTTACATTTGAATAAACACCGCGACGTTTAGCCCAATATCTCATGCACCTCAAGGTGGTGCGGAAGTTCTACCAAAAAAGACAAAAGGTCTGTCAGTTTAAGCAAAACACAAAATTGAAAAGCAGATAAACAGGCACAACGGCAAAAAGGATGTCTTATTTGCAATACAAAGACCTGAACATTCGGCACCAATCTTAATATTTTATCTGTAACTCTACAGCCATTAAGACTGCGAACTGTTTGCTCATCTGCATTCTGTAGAATGGAATCTTGTGAGATATCAAGGTCCTGCAAAAAAACATAAACATAAGTAACGCTATCCTAGAATTTCAGCAGCACAACTTTTAGAGCTCCAAGGAACTGTAAAAAAGATTATTCCAGGATGGCAAACAAATGTCCCAAAAAAGGCAAGCAACAAAAGAAAACAAACAACACTTATACAGGAAACAATGCCGAAGGTAAGGTAACCAAAACCTACTGGTGAGGATATGTATTCTAAAGAACTCTGAAAAAAACTGTCGCTATATAGGAGTGGAGGCAGACTTCCAAGGAGCAGACGAGTTCGGAATTTCGAGATCAATCCTCCCAACTATTCTTGAATTGGCCAATTACAGCCTCCAGCAAGGGTTTAAAAGGCGGAGGACTCTGCAAAACAAATTCACTTGGCGAGGTTGTCAATGACAGGTGAGGCATCAATCTCATGGAACGGGAAAATGTATTATTACCTGTTGGAAAATAGTTGGGGATCTCTGCATTTATCATCTACGAAATAATCCTTGTTGCAAAACAGGTCGTGAAGATCATAAGTGGGAATGATCTTCTGGTAGTCTATTCATGTTTTGTTGGTCGAAAAAGTGGGAGAGAAAATACAAAAGCCGGGAGTTGAAAAGAGTCCTGGCAAGGTGAATAGCAATCTATACAAAAAATCTCTCCGCCCAGAAAATAACACCATTATGGGTGAGCTAAATCAGCCACAGTGTGACAATAAACCGCAACCACCAAGCCATTAATCAGAACTGACCAAAGCACCATAGAATTCCAAAGGTTCACATGTGTGGACCCCCCCCCCAATTTTAGCCATTACCCAGATATCGCGAACACAAGAAAGAAAAAAATGATCAAAGTGCTCCTGTGACGATCCATAAAAAGAACACCTACAGTTTTCACCCGAGGGTAATCTCGATTGATGGACTAAAGATCTTCATCGTCAAGGGAAGCAACAGGGTCCAGATCATATTGCAATCGTGTGAGCAAACTCCTGGATCAAACACTCTATTAGAAGTAAGGCCTGGTAAGCTCTCGTGACAGAGGAAGTGCCACCACACCAAATCAAGTAGTCACTGCTCTCAACGGGGCCTCAATTCGAAAGAGCTCCTCCGATAGCTGCAAAAACTCCCCAAAGTGTTGTCCAATAAAGCAAAGTGGAAATTTGGCATCCATTGCCACCGACCCAAGCATCGCAAACTACCATATCATTGTTTGTAGTAGCCGAAGTAAACAAACAAGGGAAGCAATCGGTATCACAAAAGGAACCCCCACAAAACCAATCATCAGGCTAATATTTAAAAGAACAACCATCACCCAACATGGGGGACATAAGTGAGCACATAACTCAGGGAGAATCGAGCAAATCACTTCCATAAGGCCAACAAGAGGTAATGTCCCCACGAAGAGATGGCATCGTGAGCATGAATGCCACAGATAGACGATAAGTCAAGTCTTCGCTATCATTCAAATCTCTGCCGCCCATTTGAGCCAAGTAGTATTATTCATCTCCTCAATCCACAAAATCCCTAGATCACCCTACTCCACAGGTAAAGTGAATGTATCCCACTCAACCAAATGTATACCCTTAGCCATTCCACTCAAGTTGCTGCAAAAAAAACTGCCAAATGATAACATCCAACAGGTGAAGAATCCCCACAGGAAAAGGCTGACTATTATATATATATATATATATGAAAACAATGGAAGCACTGACAACTCTGTTTCCAAAAGCACAGGACACTGCCTGGAGTTTTATCTTTCCTGAGCTGATGCTCTTATTTCTCAATGAAGGACAGCCCATCCACCTATCGCAGGCAACTGCTAATCAAGGGGAGACCCAAGTGATCGACACAATGTTCCCTCGGAATGACAATGCCCGCACTACTCCTAAAAGATGCAAAAATAAGCTTGGATCTGTTAGTTGCAAGGTTTGAAAAAACAAAAGGCGGAACGAGGCGTTTTCCCTGGAGGCGAGGCGTAGCCTCAAGGCGGTCAAGACGTAAGCCTCGGTTTGTATATGAAAATACTTACAAAAATCTAATAAATATATTTACTGGTGAAATTATCTTAATTGGCATATATAATAAAGGACAATGTAATATATGATGAAATTATGAAGATAAGAACGTGAAAGAAAGGATATGTAAATTCCATAAACAACAACAACAACAAAGCCTTTTCCCACAATTAAGTAGGGTCGGCTACATGGATTCTTCGCCTCCATTCATATCTATCTTGGGTCAATCTCGGACTTATATCCAAAAAACTAAGATCCCTTCGTATAGTCTCTTTCCAACAATGTAAATTCCATAAACATCCCTACTAAATTTCTACCCAATCAAAAATAGAATCATTGACTATAATTGTCATTAAATTATCAAAGACAACATATTTTTCGCTAAAAATATTGTGGTGCATAAAAAATTATGATTAGATGTACTTGTTATATGACTAATATATAAAATATGACAACATTGACATGCCTTGAATCTAACCTTGATTTTTCTAGTTGGTATATTACGTCGCTCATTATGTCGCATCTCTTAACATTAGCTTTTATTTAAGCTTTATGGATTGTGTATTTAAAATTGCAATATTAAGAATTTCTTGAAAAAATTAGACAACTTTAATGCTCAATATGAATATGAACAAACTTAAAATTAAGCAGTCATCTTGTAAAAATATATCCTAGACAACTATACATTTATAAGCATCTAAAACTACCAATAAGACAATTTAAATCCTTAGAAAATGCTTTGAAATCCAGAAAATGTCACACAGAAGGCCTCGCCCCACCTCGACCGCATCGACCTTCTGAAGCGTACGCCTCATCAATACCATCCAAGGCGTACGCCTCAAGGCTAAAAAGCCATGCCTCGATCGCCTCGAGGCTAGCCTTTTCATACCATGGTTAGTTGGCATGTTTGAAAGCTCCACAAAGATGTCAGGAACCATAGACATCCCTCTGGCCTCCACCATACCGCCCTCAATAAACAAGATAGTGTTGTTGGCATACTGAAGGATGGGGCTGGAGATGTCATTCTGAAGATATCCTGACAGGTGCCCTCTGTGGGCTACTAAACCCACCATGATAGCCAGAGACTACGAAACAAGAAAAAAGCAGAGCACAGGACTAGAGGACACCCATGTGAAACGTCATGTTGCAGGCTTGCAACTAGAAGAAACCACCTTCAGACCTGTCGTTAACCAGAACAGACCAGGATGGTGTAGTAATGCAGCATTTCATCAAAGATATCAATATTCCATACATATGTGAAACCCTCCTCACCAATGATGGTCAAAGGAAATGCCAATTGACACTCATATTTTGGAGAATTCAACCTTCCTGAGCTGGTCCTTTTCCCCCAAACAATCCAATCATCCGCAATCTCAGTAACCTTCACCATGTTTGTTTCTTCCGCACCCCATTTTTTATCCTCCTCGACCACAATCTTTAGAACTCACTCCAACCCTCCAACTCATCATTAACAACACCATGATGTCATCCATCGATCAAGTATGACATCCCCAAATGTATAATGGCACACATATATGCTCTCTACAGGTAACTCCTGCATCAAAGTATGCAACCTAAACAAAACCATGAACATCGACAATCCCTTCAACTTGCAAGTTGTCCGAGAGGCCCATCACCATATCCTTAAAACCATCCTCCTGCAATGACGAAAGCTCAAACTTGAAATTATGAGGAAGGGCACCAAACTCTATCCAACTCACAAATAAACAATGTCACTAACCAAAGACCTAAAGCCCACCGAACTGGGATCCATCTTTATGTTGCGTCTCAGTCAATCTATTATAGGAGGTTGGCAATGAAATTGCCCCCCACCAACCACGAAACAAGCTAGAAATGCAATTTAGCCATACGCAAATCCTCCCACACATCCCGCCCATAGACACGACCATAGAATCATACATCACCAAGACCTTGTGAAAATCAGGCCATCGACTCTCCTTCAGGCCATATGATGTCAACCACCTCATCCACTAGCTCAAGAGATCAATGTTCCAGCCTACGAGGATGCACCACAAACCTCCCAATAGAGCTGAATGTCCTGCAATCTTATATCATGGATCAGGCACCCTCGAAGTGCCATCCCAACTCTCGAAATTTGTATCTCGCACCAAAACAAATTTTGAACACACTCCGCCCTCTTTTTGAGGTCACCCAGACACAATACATGCCACGTAATTACCCTCATTTCGACATATGAGCCACAGTCAAACAAACCCACCCCTGCATGCTCCAAATCATTGGCAACCGCTTCATCTACATCAAAACCTTCCACATATCCTATGTCTCCACTTACAAGTGAAAGACCACCAAATTTTCATCTTCACGCCCCCAACCCATTAGGCACTATCATACCAATCCAATCCCACATGCCAAAAAACCCAAATACATGTAGACATGAATGCCAAGTCCACAAAAGTGAAATTCAGCTCAAATGCTCAATTTCCTCTCGTTCACCGCATCAACATTAGCTTCTCTTTCAACCAGTATGGTGCCCCGTCAGGCCTCCACACAACATACACAACACTTGAAGCTCCTAACAGAAACTCTAACTCCAGTCCCAACCTTGCTTGCAAAAAAGACTATTCACTGCCAATTCCCATATGGAGGCTTCAGAGGGGCCTATCTTGTAGACATCCATCCCCGACAAATCGAATCCAAAGTGAAAACTTAGAGTTCCCAACCATCAACCAAGCTTGAATAAGTCCTCCTCAACCCATTCTCCAAACCTTGAGCAAGGGGGGTTGATTCCCTTGAGGACGCCCAAGCCCTTGGAAGAAAGCAGTGCAATAAAATGCCAACTATTCAGGTTGGGCACCTCCGATGCCAAACCTTACACCACAATAAGAATGCAGAAGTCACACCTACCTCAACGCACATCAATGTTGTAAGAGTAGGCGCACCATAAAAATTATGGGTGTTAGGTGTGGAAAACGATAGTTGGCTTTCGAGAAAGGTGCCCCTGAGCTTCTCGATCCCTGCAATGCACGTTATTGGCCTCGTCACCTCCATCTATCCATTGGTCAATGCATATATTTTTGTGGGACCAACCTTCACCGACGCTAGTGACATGATCACCCAAAACATAGATCCTTCTGATGTAAATGGAAGCTCTATCGGAAAACTAGTCGAGCGAGACAAGATCCAAAGGGCACTCAAGAGACCATATCATTTACAGTGGTGAAACTTCATCCATCGCATCCATAACTAACTTTATTGAAAACAAACCTCAACACCCTCCAAGGAAGGCTCGCCACTTTGAGCAAATGGTGTCTAGGAACCGCCTCCCATTCCTTGGAAAAGGTCATCTCGACATCATCTTTCGAGGAATACTGGACTCACCCCCCCACACACACACACACGTACAGGAAACATTGGATATCGATTGTTAAATCTCTTGCAGACACAAAAGAACCCACCAACACCATTACATCCCCGTTAAACGTCCATCTAAGAGCCTCACCAACATCAAACTCGCAGACGAAAAAGGAAAAACATCCCCTTATCTAGCACCTTCCCAAACAACACAACGTCTAAAGTCTCTTCACCAACAACAATCACATGAGGGCTTGGACTAGAACCTGCCTTGAACACATCCATCTCGAACAAATTGGATACGGAGAAAAAATATGACCTTCCTATTCCTAGCCAACGAACTAAGTTGACCAAAGTCCACATGATCAACCCGATCGCCAAACCTCAAAATATAAGTATGGATTCCCTGAGCACATGCATGCCCTTTAAGAAAATAAATGTCATAAAGGTCCACTACTCAAGTGGGTACTTTAGAACCCAACCTACTCTAACCCATAATAAAGAAGAGGAAGTCACCCCTACCTTAACACACACGAGGCAACAGGAGACAACACTACAAAATTCATGGGGGTTAGGTCCGGAATATAATGGTTTGGCTTCCGAGAAAGGTTCCAATAATGACACCTCGATCTCGCTAAAGAGATGTTGATCTCGCTAAAGAGATCGATGCAATGAGCACATGTGTCTCTCCATCGATCAACTCATCCACCTTCATGGGACTAACCTCCATCAATGTCAAAGACACCATCACTTGAAACAGAGATCTTCATGTCTTAAATGGAAACTCTGTTGAAAAAACTGAACGAGCAGACATGCAACCAACACAATAATATCCATAGAGCATCTACTCAAGAGCCCATCCTTCTTGTCATAGCAAACACATACTTCACTAAAAGCAATTCTCAACATCTTAGAGGAAGGCCCTCCACCTTCATTGAACAACGCTTCAAACCATCAATGCCTCATCCCTTAAAATATGCAATTTTTACATCACTTTCAAATGAGAACTTAACTTACTCCTCACATAAAAGAAACATTGAATATCGATCTCCAAGGAACCTCTCATATACATAAGAGATCCCCATAATAGCACCACATTCATATTGAAGTCAATCCTAGAGCTACCATTGAAGTAATCGATGAACGAACACCCTCCCCATACATAACCTTTCCCCAATCAACAGATTCAACACATCGTTTAAAAGTTGTCCCCGTGGAAGAGGAAACCCTATCATCCGTGCATGACATTACCGTCGTCTCGGATGGACATCACTGCCATGTCTAAAATGCCCCACAACTTGACCTTTACTGGATGTCTTCCCACATCGAAGCAAGTGATAGTGTCGCAATGAGCATTTGTTAGCGTCTTGTCGCATATCGGAAGCATAGAATCCAACAAGAGGCAACCATCATGATGTTAGACCACTAGTGCCTCAACATACCATTTTAAAGCAGATCATACCAAAATCCTTGCAATGTCTTGGGCTTTGTGGCGTGTTAGGAACACTTCAATTTTCAAAGGAGATAGATTATTGAAAATGTTGTCGCACGTGCATATTACATGTGCAAACTTGAAAAGCTCTCTTGTAATTGGCTAATATCGAAGAAAAGACTATTACCTGGCCTTTTAATGGTGTATCACCATTTTTACTTTGAAAAGATTATTTGAGCAATAGGCAAGCTTTTGTTATTAATTTGGAACTAGCACTCTCAAGAACTGATTTAGAATTACATCTTTATTAGGGAATTCCAAAGTTATACTTGCAACCTTGAAGTTTATGTTTATGATTTAATTTTTCATACAGATTTACTATCAGTAGACAATGGAGGTTATCTATTTTGGAACTTGAAGAGTCTAGATTGTGTTTGTAGAAATGTGACCTGACCTTAGAGTCCATGCTTGGAGTGGCTTACTAGTGTTGTATGGGGAGGATACTTTTGATGATGGTGATGTAGGTTCCTTATGGATAAAGAGAAATATTCGTTTAAAGGTCCATGGGTTTTGGAGAAAGTGGTTCATAGTGATTATATTCCTTTAAGCATGGGATTGTGCTCGAAATGTACATGTTAGGCACGCTGTAATGTTGTAACAATTGGCTCTCGACTTGATTGAACAAAAAAAATGAATACTAAAGTTAAAATGATGAGTAGCATCTTAATTAATCGGTGAGTGGCATGCTAATAGCTAAGTGTTGATGTGGGTTAAATAGATTAAGAACGCCCTATCAACGCTCTGATTGGCTACAAAATATGGATGCTTTGAATAACCATACAGATCCTTAATAAAGGACCTATGTCATGTAGATATACAATAGATAAACATTTTTAGATTTTCTGAACATTCTTTATAGAAGCGACCTACGCATGGCCTCAAATTTCGGTGAAATTCGGTTTCAACGGGTTACCGAAATTCGGCCGAAATGGCCGAGGGGGGGCTAGTACAAAAATGACCGAAATAATCAAAGTTTCGGTAGTGGCTGAAACAATTAGTGCATTTTCTCATAATGTTAATGTTGTGGCTTATTTACTACTGTTTTTTGCTACTTAATTTATCTTAATTCAAAAAATATCATGGCAAGAGAGATCCAACCAATTTATATCCACCTTCCTTCACACCTCCTTGTTGTCACCTCACTTTAAAACAAAGTTGCACAATGCCCTTATTGTCCACACTGCAGATAGCGGATCGGGTAAGAAGTAGTTGAGTTCAAAATGAAACATGTCATGAAGGCCCTGATCACCAGTCTCCTACAGAAGAGCAACACAATTCTTGCCTTTGAGGAGCACTTTACTTTCCAAAGAATTCTGCAATTTCAGACCAAATCCACATCTAATCCCATTACACGAGACACAGGAATGTTGTATACTTTCATCACAAAGAAAGAACCCTTCCAGATCCAATAATCGAGCCCATCCCGTGGACCATCCTCTCTACATATAGCTGATAGTTCCTCCAGCATCTTCCCAAAGTTATGGGCATGCATATCTGACTAAATAGATCCAAACATTAGTAACAAAGATGCCACAACCTCACCGTCCAACAATCAACATCCCACTACAGAGGTCTCTTTATTTGTTGCCAATGCAAAAAAGTCTCAGAAATGTGTCCTTGAGAGATCCCAATTTCATCTAGTTGTCCAGCCAGCAGCAGAAGAGCTATTGTTATCTGAATCAAGTGGAGATGCAAGGCACCCCCAACTGAAAGCACATGTACCCCTCGAGAAACTTAATGGAGCTTTCCCAGCACCATTCCTTTCCTCAAGACATCCCTAAACAAAATAAATACTTCGAAGCAACCTACCAACAAGGCCCTCACTAAAAGCCCATTTTCCCAGCAGTGCCTTGTTCATTTTTTAGCGACAGATCCCCAACCTTCCCATTTCAACAACTTAACGACCACCATCCCATGCAATCAGTATCATTCCTCTATTTTCATACCCGAAGATAGTACTGAAAACCCTCATCATAATACTTTACACACGTAATCGAGACTGTGACCTGACAAATGAAGAGGTAGATTAATAGTATAACCAACAGTACAACCTTAATCAAGGCCAACCTCCTACCTCTCCAAAGATACCTAGCCTTCCAATAAACAAGCCTGTATTCCATTTTTTCTATCAAAGTATTCATTGCTCCAATCTAAGCTTCCCTAGAAAAAGAGGAATATGTAAATAGTGCACAGGCAAATGATGTCTAGGTCTGCACTATGGAGCTTCACCTCTCCACAATGTCCACATTTAAGCAAAAACGGGACAAAAGTGGATTTTCCACCACTTATCCTCAGACCTGAGAAGCCACCAAAAATCAAATCAATGCTGCACCTGCCTTCGCCTCTCGTGATTACCCCCACAATATAAGAAAAAAGTGGCATCCGTATAATGATGGATGGGAATGGAGCACACCCCCATTGTTAATCCTTGAAATAAGCCATCTTGCACTACTAGCCCCGTGATGATGCTAAGTGCATCCAACACAATCACAAAAAGAAGAGGTGCTAAGGGGTACCTTGTTAAATCCCTCGTCACAACCTCCCATTTACCAACATCGATAACGAAGAGGTAGTTAGACACATTTTCATCCAGGTGATCTAAAGGTCCGTCAGCCCGGGCAACCAAGCCATGCACATCTTTTGCCAAAGCGATGGAACTGCTCCATTAATGCCTCTGCAACCAGCTAATCACCCCTGACCACAGCATCACCCACCTTTAGCTCTTCCATTAGGTTCCTCATTCTTCCACTCATAACTACGTGAAAAAAAGACGTATTTGCATCCCCCTCTACGATAAAAGTAGCTCCGGATTTTTGCCTTTAGTCCGTTACAAATGTCCTCTTCTATGGCATGTTGAAAAAGCATGTCTTGAAACTCCTCACTAGTAAGAACCCTTGAGTCTACATGTGAAATTGCCCACCTCATGTTGTCCCGAAAGGCCTTCATATGGTCCTTTAGCTACTTGAGTCCCTATGACATATGCTTCGACAATGCCCCCTCGCAAGTGCAATTGTTCCAACTGATCTGTCCCTAAAACTAGGTTCAAGAGGCCATGAGCATTCGATTTTGAAATGCATTGCCAGACGAAACTCCTATCCTGAGTTCCATTAAAAGGTTGTATATTCCGATCTAGTATATCTACTGATAAGCTAAAAACTTCGTGAACCGCGATGAAGATGTGTTATGCTAAAGTAATACTCTATGAGAATTTTCAAGAGGATGATGAGAGTAAGCAAAAATGTATTTGTTATAAAGGAAATAGAATTCCTTGTTTGTTTGAGATTTTCTCGTAGAAGTATAGTGCACCTTAATAATCATTATTCCCCACATGTTCTTGTGTGCCCTACCTCATGCTACATAGATAGAAGACAAGTTCTTGTTAATCTCGCCTTCAACATTGATTGAAATATGTCCAATTAAACAAGTACAAACACTAATTGCATGATTCATAACAGATCTTGAGGGATCGCCCTACCCCACGGAAGAACCCTCTAAGGATTAGATCTTTATATTTGATTTCTCAAAGAATACTAGAGGTGTGGGTTCTTTATATGCCCTACCAACACACCATGGTATGATCTTGTCATTTATGGAACATGAATCTCAACCACATGGATGGAGGACGTGAGTCTCCTCGGCTCCTCTTTTCCACAAGGACAGACGGGAGTCTCTCTCTCTAAAGAACTAGAAGAATACTTGTTGAAGACATGAGGATAATTGTGGTTCAGGTTCCATAGATGACAGCAATATTAGAAGTCTAATAAAAATACATCTTCTTGGGTGCACACCTATACGGTGGAAGCCTTTTCTTTAAACAATGCATCTTATGCATCCTTCCTTTTCTTGTTCCCTTCTTTTTTCAACTATTTCGAACCATCCTTTTTTCGACTGATTTTTTCAAAAGCACTCCCCATTTTTATTCTTGTTATATCATTTTATTTTCAGTTCTCCCTATTTAAGAAAAAATCTGACTGTAATTACACGGTTGAACCCATAATAACGGAAAAAAACAAAAAAGAGCATTCGAGCCCAAAGCCTCACAGCAACCCAATTCCCCTCTTTGTTTCTCTTTCACCGCTCACAAGATTTCACTCCACGGATTTCGCCAGCATTTTTCGTACCTCTCGAGTGGTCTGGAGGAGGTAGTGCCTCCCCATACAAATGCACACCCACATGGGATTCCTCATCGATGTATCGATTTTGTTGCCTCACATCATTTGTACCCTCATCAAGTGCTCTTAATAATTGATTGATGCTCTGGTGATAGGTGGCAAGGTTGCTTCAAGACGGCTACTATGGCTTCTTTTTTCTTCTTCTGGTTGGATACAAGAAGCATAGGCCCTCGTATGCGGGGTCTCACAGTCAATTCCTTGCATCAATGATTTAAAAGATCCTCTGTGTTATCTTCTTTAAGTGCTTTTTTCCCAGTTGTTGCCTTTCATCGCCAAGGTAGCACGGCAGCACACGTTTACTACTACCTCAAATTTTCATTAACGCAAGGTCACAACACGTTTACTACTACCTCAAATTTTCATTAACGCAAGGTCACAAAAGTTGATAATCGAGACTCGATATTCAGTTTCGGAGGGATCACTAATTAAATATTAATTAACGGTCGAGCATTTAATCAATCTTATTCAAAATTTTTTGACAATTTAAATATAAAAATCATTTCTTATACATATACTTTCTGCATATTTATAGATTTTAGACATTCTCAAGAGTCAAGACCACCTTAATATAATAAAAGTAACAATTGAATCCCAACTAAATATTAAGCATCTTAGTTTTACTTTAAAAAATCAAAAAAAAATATCGACCGTTGTTAAATCATTTAGGTCTTATTCTGATCAAACACCCCTTGATCCATTAAATAAGGGCAACTAGTTGGCTTAGTTGGTGAGTTTTATAATCTTAAACTAAAGCATGAACATCGTGGAGAGCCAAAAATAACTAACCGGAATAAAATCGAACTTCATGAGCAAGAAAACCCTTGGAATTTATCGGCTCTAATACCATGAAGAAATCAGGAAGATGTGCAGCGATCAGATAATGTATGTGGTTTGAGATGATCAGGTTGACCATACTCCATGGGAGTCTAACCCTCAAAGAGTTAGATCTTCATAATAGACTTTGCAAAGAATACAAGAGACGAGGGGTACTTTATATATCCATGGCAACACACCAACATCCCACATCAATATAAGAAGAAAGATTAAAACACAATACGACTGTAATTAGCTCTTAGAGAGATCCAATTGCTCAATTAACTTAACTCTTCCATATTCTCAACAAGCTGTTCATATGAAGATTAATCAAGGACATCATATTTTCAAAATATAGAGATATGGAAAAATAGCAGTAAGAAAATGTTGATGTCGGGAAAGAAATTACCTCAGGTATAACCCAAAGGGCTAGCTTTGCATACAAAAGATCGATAGATACACCGCTAAATTTGAATTTCATAACAGGAACATGAGCGTCCGGAACTGGGTGCACTTCTGACACTTCAGGCATTTGCTCTAAAATATTACGAAGTTCTACAAAAAAGTCTTCCTGCCATCAAATAATAACCACATAATACGTAAAAGCATGCTACGTAACCAATACATTAACTTACAAACAACGATTAAGCTAAATACCTCCCTTGTGGCATGTCTGGGACCAACACATAATGTATCTATATCAGCACCAGGACCATGAACCTGGCGACAGAAATTTCAGTAGCACCATTAATACATGATCCAACAGTTTCTACATTTATATGATGCTAGGAACTCTACATTAAACTTTCAATGGTATAAGACAATCCAAAAATTGTTGCTTCATCAAAATGTTGTTCTCATACCAATGCATTAATGCAGCTAAATCTTTTCAAAAAAAAGCTAATGCAGCTAGAAAAGGCAAAATAATTAAAACGGTTTTTCCTACATATACAATTATGGACTGTTTTAATGGCGTATCACCTGTTAAACTGGATCCATGCCTTATATTTCACAATAGTTCATGCAATACTCAGCTTAAATTCCCAGAAACTTTTATGCCCTGAGCCATGCTAATGAAAAAGCATTACAAACTGCATGATCTAGAAGGCTGTCAGATCAGGTTATTGTAAAGATATGCTTCTTTACCTTTGTTATTTCCTGTTTCCGTATTGTTTCCTAATTCCCTGTAATTGTGAATGTCTTTTGCAATTTACCCATAGGCTACTCTCCTATATAAGAGAGCCTAGGGTTCACGGAATGAACAACTCTTTCTATTTTCCCAACATGGTATCAGAGCGGTGGTCCTAGACCGGAGCTCCTATGCCAAAACCCTAACCCTAACCTCCACCGCAAGCCCTTCTCGCCTGCGCCGCTCCTCGGGCCTCCTTCATGTGCCGCGTCCTGCCTCCACGCGCTGCACCTCACCTCCCTCCCCGCGCCTCGGGCCTTGGGCATCGTCGTCGTGCCTTGTGCCTAGGCCACCGTTGTCGTGCCCTATATTCATGCCTAGGCCACCGCCACCTAGGGTTCTAGGCCTCGGGCATTGCCGCCTAGGCCACCGCCGCCTAGGTTTCTCTAACCTTGGCATCTAGGCCTCACCATTGCCTAGCCTCTCGTCAAGTCTTCTTCTTGATGGGTTTGGTTGCTTGAGTCTACACATGCAACCGAACCCATGAATGTCAGTGTAGATAACAGTCTATCCAATCTACAATCCTAATCTTCTACTACCATCATGTCAGAAAGCAAGGCCGGTATTCCCTCCACAGGCACCTTCAGAGGTCTTGCGCCTATTGTGAAAACGGATGGGTCAAACTATGAACTGTGGGCTATGCAGATCATGAGTATGATGAAGTCTACCGGTAAGAAACACATTCTTATCGAGGAAGATCCTGCTGAGAAGACTGGAGTTAATGCCTCATGGGAGGCGGATGATGCATACGCCAAGGTCTGGCTATCAGGAACATTAGCAATTGAGATTGCTAATGATATTCTCCATCAGCGCACTGCCAAAGCAATGTGGGATATTCTTGCGACTACCTATTCATAGGCAAAGAACAAGACGAAGATTCTACAACTTCAGCATGATATCTTCACAATCAAGCAGAATGGACGACCTCTCCACTCCCTATATACCTCTTTGCGTGGAATGTTCGAGAAGCTTTACAGCTTCATGCCTCTCACATCGACCCCTGAGCAGCAGAAGACCTACAGGAATGCCACCATGGTCGGTGTGTTCGTGGCAGCGTTAGATCCAAAATATGAGGCGCCCTGTTCCCAGATATTGGCCGACTCCACGATTCCTCCTATGGAGGAAGCTTTTTGCACACTTAGCCAGATCATTGTTCCACCGTCTACTGCATCTCAGACATCTTCTGCAATGGCAACCTCCCAAGGTTGAGGAGGCCCTTCTCAATTTCGTGGACGAGGACCTCGTGGCAGAGAAGGTCGAGTTCGTCAGCCATGTACCTTTTGCCATCGTCCTGGACATATAGAGGATACATGCTACTCCAAGCATGGATTCTCTGCCTCTGCTCAAGTAGCTGAGCAGATTGAGCCTCCTGCCGCCTCTTCTCTGGATCAACGTTTTGAGGATCTTGTAGCACGATTGAGGAGCATCATACCCTCTTCTGGTCCTACGACATATCCACATGCCCCTGCGAGTCATTCATATGTAGCTGCTTCAGCCTCCTCCAGTACCGCAGGTAGTATTTGTGCACTCACTAGCAATGATAGACATGATACTATAGAATGGATTATGAACTCCGGTGCCACACATCATTTGTGTGACGACAAGGGTCAACTCACAGGACAGATTCCTCTAGGACGAACTGTGATCATTGCAGATGGGACTCATTCCCTGATTACTGGACAGGGGGAGATTAGTTTGACACCCTCTGTGCATCTGCAGAATGTATTACATGCACCTGATTTCTCTATGAATTTGTTGTCCATCAGTCAGATTACAAAAGATTTACAACGCGAGCCATTTTTTACCCATATTCTCTTGTTTTTCAGGACATCCTTATGAGCAAGGTGATTGGGTGTGGCTGTGAGCAGAGCAATCTGTATGGCCTAGTTCGAACTCCCTATGCTGGAATCTCCTCTCTATCCACTGGACCAGTCTCTCCATTTACGTGGTACATGCACTTTAGTCATCTCCCACTTTAGAAAATATGTCATGTTCTGCCTCAGATCTCGTCTCACACATCCTTTCAACGTGAGGCATGTCAGTTGGGAAAGCATCACCGCTCTACCTTTCCCAATCGTCAGAGTCGAAGCAGTAGCTCCAATTTTGAGTTGTTTCATATAGATATTTGGGGTCTCAGTCATGATCCTGATCACCAGGGACCATGGCCTCAAATTTCAACGAAATTCGGTCGAATTTCTGTCGAATATCAATATCCAATCGAAATCGAAATTCGACCGAAATGACCGAAATATGGGAGTCATAATACAAAAAATGACCGAAATGACCGAAATTCTGGTCGAAATTCCACCGAAATTCTATTTTGGTCGATACTAAAATGGTGACCGAAACCGACATTTACGGCCTTGCCAGGGACACATCTTTTATCTAGTCGTTGTTGATGATTTATCTCGTTTGTCTTGGGTCTTTTTGTTAAAAAAATAATTCTGAAGCTGGAGATGTTATCAAAAATTACTTCACTGAAGTACAAAATGTTTTTTCTGCCTCAGTAAAAATTGTTACAACTGATAATGCCTTGGAATTCTGCACTCATTATCTCTCTAGTTATTTTTCAACCAAGGGAATTATTCATTAAACATCGTATGCCTATACTTCACAATAAAATGGTATTGCAAAAAGGAAGCATCGCCACTTGCTTAATGTTACAAGGACACTTCTCATTCAGAGTCATGCTCCCCATTCCTTTTGGGGCGATGTTGTTCTAACGGCTTGTTATCTTATTAATCGCATGCCCTCGTCAGTCTTGTGTGAGAAAATTCCTTTCTCTCTTACCTTTCCTGAGAAGGAATTGTTCTCCCTCACTCCTTGAGTATTTGGCTCAGTCGCACTCGTCCACCAAGTGTACCCGAGTATTGACAAGCTCTCTCCCAGAGCTGTCAAGTCTGTCTTTGTTGGGTACTCTAGAACACGGGAAGGATGCATGTGTTATGATCCAATGCGCAAGAAGTGTTACGTTAGTACCGATGTCACCTTTTTTGAGTCTGTGATGTACTTTTCTCCCACAGGTGATCGGTTGACGTCTTCTGATACCGATGATAATATATACATGCCACCACCATCATTACCTACCAATCCACCACCACCTCCTCCTTCACCACCATCATCACCACTTCATGTGCTAACTCAACCTACTATAACGATCCCTGTTCCACCTTTGCATCACCATTACACTCGTCGACCTGCTTCTGCTCATGATCACCGCTCATCATCTAGCACGCATGACGTATGTTCTGATAATACTATTCCTATCATGGCGGACAGAAGGGCTGGGAAGCACGGCTTCAAATTTCAGCGAAATTCGGTCGAATTTCTATCAAATATCAATATCCAGTCGAAGTCGAAATTCAATCGAAATGACCGAAATATGGGGTCCTAGTACAAAAAAAGGCCGAAATGACTGAAATTCCGATCGAAATTCCATCGAAATTCTGTTTTGGTCAATACTGAAATGGTGACCAAAACCGACATTTAGGGCCTTGCTGGGAAGAAATATAAAACGAGGCAACGACCTAAGCACCAGCATGGTGGTCTTCCTCCTGTCTCTGATCGAATGGCTAAAATAGCGGCGTTGGCAGGTACGGTCCGCGTCTCGAGTAATAGTGTTGCCCATAAACGAGGATCCTATCTTGGAACATGAGGGATCTGGGTGACCCGGCGAAGAGGAAGATCGTGGGATTGAGATTCATGGAGTGGGGTTGCGATGTTATAATGCTACAGGAAACAAAGTTAGACTCGATGTCAGATATCGTTTAGCGCTCTTTTGATATGGCCAATTTGAGTGGATATAGATCGAATAATGTTGTTGGCTCAGCGGGCGGGATGGCTATTGCTTGGAAGGACTCTATTTTTGTTTTTAGAGCTGAATTGAGGGGGACGCATGTTCTCATGGTGACACTAGAATGTCTTCACTCTAGCATCGTATTCGCTTTCTCTTGTGTGTATGGGTAGTGCCAACCCGCTTCGAGGCAGCAGCTTTGGGCGGATTTGCGGGAGGTGAGGAATGCTTTTCTGGATTGTGTGTGGCTAATTGGTGGAGATTTCAATGTTACTCTCCTTTCTTCTGATAGACCGGGCTTGCGTGGGGGTCAGGACCCGGGGTCAGCGGAGTTTGCTGAATTAGTGGATTTCTTGGAGCTTGAGGTTTTGGACGTTGCTGACCTGAAGAACACCTGGCGGAATTCCGGATCCCGCTCCCGCATTGATCGTTTCTTGACGTCAGCTGAACTTTTGGAGCTATTCTCGTTAGCTTATGCTGCCAGTAAGCCACGGACGCTCTAGGATCATTCTCCGCTTTCGTGGGACTCTGGTGATGTGATGCAAACGGCTTTCTGGCGTCGAGGATAAAAATTAAATAATTTGGCGGTGGAATATCGGTGGAGAAAGGAGAGGTTGAGAAGAAGAAATCTCGTCAGTAACGAGGGGTTGAAGAAGGCGAACCGTAAAGACCAAGTGGAGGGAGGAGAGAAAATAGAGAGGAGAGAGATAAAATCTCAAACTTTGATTAATACTTGACTGAATAAAAACAATGGGCTACCCTCTCTTTATATAGGAGAGATGGGTTTACAAAAATTGTAAACTCATTTAAATTGACAACCAACTTGCCTAAACTGACTCTAACTAATTAATTGACCCAAATTCAAATTAAAATCTACGAAATAAACGTTGAGATCACATGCGATCTCAATTATTTAATTAAACAATTATGACAACTTAAAAACGTAAATAAAATTGACAATTAAAATTAAATAAATATTTGGCCCTATATTTGGGGCCCACGCTGCATCAACTCTCTGCCGCTTTAAAAAATTCGTCTCCCGACGAATTACTTGATGTAGGTGCGTCGTTTGGAGAGTTCATCCATGAATTGTGGCTTCAATTTCCTCCCATTCGATTCTTTTAAACGTTACGTTTGTAATTCTTTTCCACCGAGGGGTATGACTGCAATTGTTCTACCCCTTCATCCAAAAGATAGCCACAATATAGTTTGATTTGCAATTGGCCCTTTTGGTAAATTGTCTTGTGAGGAGGGGACGGCCTGAAAATGTTCCAAAATATCTCACCCCAACTAAAATCCATGTTAGGGGCTGAGATTGGAATATGGGATTTATGGAAATTTATTTTGCAATTTTTCCAATTAATTTCCCAATCCCTTAATCTCAGGGATTCGGGTCTTGAAAACCCCGATAGGGCTGCTCTCTTCCGCAACCAAAGGCGGCGGGGCGCGGGATGGGGAAGATCTCGGACGATGCGGTGGCGCGGGGGGCGGCAGCGCTGGAGAGGAGGGGGCACCGCGGGCGAACTGGGTTGCGCACGGAGTTGGCGAGAAGAAGAGAGGCGTCGTGGGGCGGTGGTGACGAGGGGTGCGGGGCACGATGGCGAAAGGGGCTTCGAGGGGGTGGCGGCGACGTGAGGGCGGGCCGAGAGGTGTTGCACGGTGGGGGTGTGGTTCTGCGGCGGCGAGGTAGAGGGTGATAAAGCGGCGGGGAGGAGGGGGAGGGGAGTAGGCGGGCACGGGGGAGAGGGAGGTTGGGAGATGGCGGCGTACGCGTGAACGCGAATCATGAGATATGCAACTCAAATCATATTGCATCTTCCAATGCGCGACGCGATCGTCGAATCGTAGGGACGATTCGATTGACATGCTCTGATACCAATTGATGCAAAATGGAATTCGGCGCGGCACGGGAAATAGATTTGACGGTGGATTTTTCGATGGTAGAAGAAAATAGAGGGGTTGAGAAGAAGAAACTGGAAGGGTTGAGAAGAGAAGACACGCCGGATGCGCGGGGTTAGAGAAGAAGAAACGCGTAGACCGCGAGGGGAAGAGAGAAGAGACTCGTCGGGAATACGAGGGGTTTGGGGGAAGAAGAACACGTGTAGATCACGCGGAGAGAAGGAGAGAGAGGGGAGATGAGAGAGATAGAGAATAAAATCTCAATTTTTCATATCACTGAACTTACTAAAAACACTAGCATATCATCCCTTTATATAGGAGGGATGAGGTTACAAAAATAAAATCTCGAATTCAAATTGAAAGCAATTATCTTAATTTGATTCTAACCGACTAACCGACTAATTTGAAATTCAAATCTTTAACTAATTAATTGGGATCACATGCGACCTCGTTTATTTAAATAAAAACACGACAATTTAAATAAACGTAAATAAAATCAAAGGATAAGAATTAAATAAATGCAGCCCTATACTTCCATTTCACGCTGCATCAACTCTCCTCCGCTTAAAAAAATTCGTCTCCCGACGAATTGCTTGATCTCCGGGCTGTTGATGGAGAATTTCCTCATGTCTTATTGGTCTAATCTCCCAATTTCGCTCTGACGAACGATGGTGTTGCGTCGCGTGTCGGCGCGAATGTCTGGATGGATCGTCAGATCGTCAGGACGATCTGTAGGCCATGCTCTGATACCTATTGATGCGGATTCAAAAATCGTCGACGGATAAACTAATATTTTTTTGATCGCTGGTTGACGGTGGATTTTGGTGGAGAAGAAAATGGAGGGATTGAGAAGAGAATGGAGGGGTTGAGAGAAGAAGCTCGTCGGGAACACGAGGGGTTTGGAGGAGAGAAACGTGAAGACCACGTGAGGGGAGAGAGGGAGGGGGGAGAGAAAAGGCGCTGGGAGGGAGCGTGGGAAGGGAGGTAGGCGAAGGCGGTGGGTGTGAGCGGCTGGGAGGGAGCCGCAGGTGGTGTGGGACTGGGGAAGGTTTCCGGCAAGGCTAGGGGGGTTGGCGGAGTGGTCGAAGAAAGCCGGGAAGATACATGGGATAGATGGGGCCGTGCCGGGACGGTTGGAGGGGGCAGCGGCACCGATTCCAGTGGCGAAAACGGATCTGGAAGGTGCTGGACAGCGGCCGTATCGTCTTTCTCGGCGAGTTTTTCGTCGTTAAAACTTGCGGTAGCGGCTTCGACGGTTGACGACATCGATTGGGCGTTGCAGAAGGCTTCAATGTTGGCCATTAGATCTCGAAACATGGACTGGACGTTGTTCTGCAAATCACGTACCATGTACTCCGCCTCTTTGAAGGTGGCGTCGATGGTGGAGATGGTTCGGCGTGTTTGTTCGGATGAACGATGATGCCGATGCAAGCGCCTGGACGGATCGTTAGATCGTGGGGACGACCTAAATGCCATGCTCTGATACCAATTGATGCAAACGACTTTCTGGCGTCGAGGATAAAAATTAAATAATTTGGCGGTGGAATATCGGTGGAGAAAGGAGAGGTTGAGAAGAAGAAATCTCGTCGGTAACGAGGGGTTGAAGAAGGCGAACCGTGAAGACCACGTGGAGGGAGGAGAGAAAATAGAGAGGAGAGAGATAAAATCTCAAACTTTGATTAATACTTGACTGAATAAAAACAATGGGCTACCCTCTCTTTATATAGGAGAGATGGGTTTACAAAAATAGTAAACTCATTCAAATTGACAACCAACTTGTCTAAACTGACTCTAACTAATTAATTGACCCAAATTCAAATTAAAATCTACGAAATAAACGTTGAGATCACATGCAATCTCAATTATTTAATTAAACAATTATGACAACTTAAATACGTAAAAATTAAATAAATATTTGGCCCTATATTTGGGGCCCACGCTGCATCATGATGCATCCATTCCGAGGGGTTTCTTTAGATACGAGAGAGTCTGGCTTTTAGAGGGGAATTTCAGGGAGTTGGTCTCCTCTCATTGGTCCTCCTCGGTAGTATCGGGTTCCGCTGTTTCGAGATTTGAACAGAAGCTAAAGTCTTTACGTAGTAGGCTCTGTACATTCAAGGAGTCCAGAGAGGCCAGGCGTGTGGCTAGAGTGGCGGCTGAGGAGGAGCTTCGTAGGCTCGACAGAGTAGAGGAACTGATTTCTCTTTCCAACGCTTCATATTTGATTGTGGAAAAGATTGTCGCTACTAGGCTAAGCAGGGTACTTGAACACATTATCTCTCTGCTACAGTCAACTTTTGTCCCCGGGAGGCAGATTGGGGACTGTCTGGTTATGGCAACGGAGATCATTACTAACTGGAAGAGGCGTAGGGTGAAGGTGTTGCTGTGGAAGGTCGACTTTGCAAAAGCTTATGATACATTGGGCTGGCGTTTTCTTTGGGAAGTGTTGCATAGGAGGGGCTTTCCGAATCTTTGGATTTCGTGGATGAAGCACTGTGTGACGACTACTTCACTGACGGTTCTTGTGAATGGCCGACTTGAGGGGGGATTCTTTCAGCCGTAGAGGGGTATCAGGCAGGGATGCCCTTTGGCTCTTTTACCTTTTGTCATTGCGGCTGATGTGCTTGCTTGCTTGGTGGAATAGATCCAGAACTGCATGGTCACGCGTGATTATTCGCAGAATGACTTGACTATACATCTTCTTCAATATGCGGACGACACCATTTTCTTTATCGAAGGAGGTGTGGATAAAGCTCATGGCTTGGCAACTACACTTGATTTGTTTAGAGAAATGCCGGGTCTGACACAGAATCGGGCCAAATCTACGGTGGTCCCTTTTGCTTTATCTGAGGAGGAGGCACAATCGTGCAGTACTGTGCTGGATACAGAATGTGGCGCGCTACCTATTCGCTATCTGGGTTTGTCATTGACAACGGGTAGAATCAAAGTGGCAGATTGGCTACCTGTTGTAGAAAAGCTGGAAAAGAAACTCTCTGGGTGGAAGTCCACTTTCCTTTCTAAGGGGGGCCGCCTAGTCTTGTTGAAGGCGGTGCTCTCTGCTATCTCGATTTATTTCATGTCTACTCGCATATTGCCCACCGGGGTTCGTATGCACCTTGAGAGGTTGATGAGGAGATTTCTGTGGAGGAAAAGTGGATAGGAGGCCAATGCCCTAAATGTCGGTTTCGGTCACCATTTCGGTATCGACCAAAACAGAATTTCGATGGAATTTCGGTGGAATTTCGACCGAAATTTCGGTCATTTCGGTCATTTTTTGTACTAGGACCCCAATATTTCGGTCATTTCGGCCATTTCGGTCGAATTTCGATTTCGACTGGATATCGATATTCGACAGAAATTCGACCGAAATTCGCTGAAATTTGAGGCCATATAGGAGGCTAATGGGATGCACTTGGTGGAATGGGATATCAATACTCTTCCCAAGTCTGAAGGTGGTCTCAGAATCAAGGGTGTTGATGATTTGAATGAAGCATTATTGCTGAAGTGGGAGAGCAGACTTTGGGGGAATGACGAAGATACTTGTTGTACTCTTGTACGTCGAATCTACGATATTAGTGTGACGCCAACAGGTGTGGCCCTTGGGGTTATGCCATCTCCCTTTTGGAAGGGTATTCTGATGGTTCTTTCGCGTTTCAATGAGCTTTTTCGGCAAGTGTTGGGAGGGAGAAGCTCTTTTACTTTTTGACGGGGTGATTGGATGGGTGGTGGGTCACTTAATGCATGTTTCCCTCGCTTGTACGCCTTGGTTGTTGACCGTGAGACAAAGGTCGCTAACTGTTGGTGTAACGGAAACTGGATGCCGAGGTTTAGCGCAAATTTCTCGGACCAGAAACCTTGAGGAGTTTCTGCTTTTGCTAGACTCTCTGTCGGCTTTGGGGGGCCTGCTGTGGGTCGGGACCATTGGGTGTGGAAGGGAAGCTCTTTTCAATCAGTAAAGCATACGGGGCGATTTGCAGGCGACCTCCCGCGCGAACTGATGATCTAGTTAGGGATTGTAGTTTTATCTAGGGGCTTCTTCTCTCTGAGAGAGTCATTTTTTTCCTTTGACTCTTCGGGCGGAAAAGGCTGAAGACGAGAGATCGGTGTGCCAGAATCAATGGACTGATTTCAGACAGATGCCCCCTTTGCGAAAATAGAACTGAATCGATGGAACATCTTTTCTTCCTTTGTTCGAGAACGACGGATTTATGTGAGGAGTCTGGCATGGATTGGGTTTATGTGAGGAGCTTCGACACTTTCTGGGACTCTTTATGGTTGGCACGACGACGGCCGCGGACGGAGTTACTTCACCCTTTGGCAATTTTGTGGTCCACCTGGCTGGCTAGAAATGCCTTGATTTTTTTGGGTCAAAGGTTTTATCATGAAAACGTCTGTTTACAGTCTGCGAGGCTTGATGAGGAGTGGTTGTTGCTTTAATTGTGTCATGTATCTTTTAAAATTTATAACTTATTAATATAACTGTGGGGTAGACACCACTGCGTGCTTCCCCCTTCTTTGGCTCAAAAAAAACTTCTTTTTTAAGCTCTTATAAATATGAAAAATGCTAAATATATGAATATACATGAGTATTTGTATTAAAAATGAATTATATATTTAAAATAAATAAAAAAATCAAAATGACTAATGTCCGACTAAATTCGATTACTTTCTCGACGGTCAATTAATCCTTAGTCAGCGACCCCCAACATCTCATTAAAAATGAACAAAATGTCATTAGTGTACTACATCACCATAATAAAAATATCAAAACTTGTGTAAACCCTTCAACAATCACCACCATGCAAACATGTGTACGACTGCAAGTACATCGATTGCAATGATGTGAAGCAAGAGGATGGGTGAGCAACCATGCTTAGCACATCGTAGTGGTTGAAAAATCCCAATTGTGCACCCATTACTAGGAACTGAGAGTGGCATGGTGGTTATAACTCTCTTCATCCTCAAGATCCAAACATCAAGAAACTTTTTTATGGAGTGAGCTCCACAAAAACACCCACTCTACACAGTTATAGGTCTTCAAAAAAGTCAAACTTCCACAATATGCCAAAGATTTACCTGCACTTTTAAAACTAAAAAACCTCCATAGCTATAACCAAAGAATTTGCTCAACCTACCATGACAAAAATCGCCCACAATAATCAAGCAATGGATGTCAACACCCACCTCTAGCATATTCACAAGGAATTTCACCACAATCTGATATATCACATTCGACGAAGACATGGTGTGTAATCTTCAATGTTGGCAGTCACAATTCAGAAAGATCTTACATTTTGGAAATGTAAGCCTAGAAAAAAGTAAATTTTAAAGTGGGTGGTATCAAATCATGATATTAATAAAAGTTTAACAAATATATTTTTTTTGCGCACAAAGCTCACATTTTGGGAAAGTTAGTGCCTACTTAAATTTGAAAATGAGCTTGTAACTTATAATCACTGTTGTAAAAGTCGACCGACTAGTCAGTCCGACTAGTCGAGTTGGGGGGGGAGGGGGGGGTAGCCGACTCGATTAGGCCTAATCGGCCATTAGTCGATCAACCCGACTAATCAGGTCGACTAGTCGGCCTAGTCGGCCGACTTTTACATAGAGATTTTTTATTTTTTTTATTTGAAAATGAGCTCGTAACTCAGCCATGGCCGGTCCCAAGCCCGAGTAAATGAGGAGGGTTGCATTAAGTAGCCGACAGCCAGCGTAAAATAGTCAGAGACAACTTCTTAAATAGTACTTTTTTCTAGAAAAATACTATTTAAGAAGTTGCCTCATGACAGTTGGATCTTTTCAACATGGATTTAAGCAAACATACAGATTTCGTTGGGGCGTTCCCTACTTGTGACGCGTTGCATCGTCCGAATGCATTGAAAAATTGGCAAGGATCGCTACATCGCAGCCTGCATGTATAGATTCTTTTTACTTTGATTATGGACGAGTTGACCAGTCACATTCAGGATGAGTTACCTTGGTGTATGTTATTTGCTGATGATATTGTGCTAATTGACGAGACTAGAGATGAAGTAAATGAGAAGCTTGAGGTCTGAAGACATGAGTTGGAGACTAAAGGATTTCGTATAAGTAGGGCTAAGACGGAATATATGGAGTGCAACTTTGATGGAAGCAATGGTGAAGGAATCGAGGTGAAGATTGGTGACGATAACATTCAGAAGAGAGATTCCTTTAGATATATGGGATCTATTCTGCAACATGATGGGGAAATTGATGGAGATGTTACTAATAGAATAATGCAGGCTGGCTAAAGTAGAGAGGAGCCTTTGTTGTTCTCTGTGATAAGAAAATTCCTTTAAAGATTAAAGGAAAGTTTTACAAAGCAACCGTGAGACATGCTATGCTTTATGGATTTGAATGTTGGCTTGTGAACCATAGACATGTGCAGAGAATGAATATAGCAGAAATGAAAATGCTAAGGTGGATGTGTGGACACACATAAAGATCGGATTCGAAATGATGCAATCAGAAAGAAAGTTGGCGTAGCTTTGATCGAGGATAAGATGCGAGAAAACTACTTAAGATGGTTTGGACATTTGCAAAGAAGACCAGTTGATGCACCAGTTAGGAGATGCGAGTGTTGGGATGTTGAGCCGACTAAGAGAAGGCGAGGACGGCCCAAGAAGTGTTGGAAAGAGACCATACGAATGGATCTTAGTTTTGTGGATATAAGCCCGGGATTGACCCAAGATAGATCTGAATGGAGGCAAAGAATCCATGTAGCCGACCCTACTTAATTGTGGGAAAAGGCTTTGTTGTTGTTGTTGTTTTTAAATCAAACCTATTCTAATATGCTTAATGTTATATTTAAAGTCAATTACTCCTTTTGTTTCATTATAATAGTATAGAAAATGTTCAAATTACCGCTTTCTGCAACCTTGCTTATAATTAAGACGGTCTTTAAAAATAAAAAAATATTTTTCAATGAACTCAAAAAAATATTTTTAAATTTATTAATCTATCATTTTTAATGTACCAAAACATGAAATCCAATTAAAATAAAACCAGTTCTAATGTGATAAGTTAAAATGTTTGGATATTGGTGAATTTGGCTTCATGGACTAAAAAAACTTGAGCAGAATACTATCCAAACCATGTATTTCGCATAAAAAATCGACATCATCAATGTAAACATAAGATTAGAGCAAATCATCAATTGTTATCTAAAGTTTATAGATGGCAAGGTATATAATAATGTACTAAGCCTTCTCCCAATATAAGTAGGTCAGCTACATGGATTCTTGCTCAAATCCATGTTGAAAGATTCGACTATTTTTTACGTTGGCCATCGACTACCTAACGCAACCCCTGCAAGAGTGGGATTTGAACCTTAGTCTTTTGTGTGATAGACACATTGTACAACCCCTAGACCATTAAGTGGGCACATGGCAAGGTATATAATATTAATAAAATGTATTTTATGCATTAAGGACTCATCCTTGTCTTCTTCTACCTTCTTTATTTTATACTTTTACGATTTGACAGATGCACATAAAGTCCTACTAAAATTTAATTTCCATAGTAACTAATCCATCCAAATTGACTTCAATTTGATCTTAATTCAAGTTATAAAATTCATTTTTAAACCAAGAAAAACCTTAAGAAAGGGAGAACTCAATAGGACTCTCCTTTTAATTTAATTTCACATTCAGTGTGTTGAACAAGAAATCTTAGCTCAATGTAGTGATTCATTACGTGGAATGAGAGATTGGGGAGAATAGGGGTGAGGGGACAAATTGAAATGGGTGAGGTGAAGAGAGAGTAGAGAGAGATGAGAAGAAGAAATTTAAGGGAAGAAAAGTGATGCATACTTCAAGGAACGACTCTTGTAAAATGCCTCAAAAAATACATAGTTTATCTATTTTATATAAGGAGTCATCGTACAAAAGAAAGAAATAAAAGAAAATAACAATGAATGGTGTGAGAAGTTGGAAAGAATAGGAGTAGGAGGACAAGACAAAACAAAAAGGGTGAGGGGAGAGCAAGAAAAGGTGAAAGAAAACTAAAGGGGAGAAACAAGGATTGATACTTTAAGGAATAATTTGTGTAAAATGCCTTAAAAATAGATAAGGTGTCTTATTTACCTAAAAGGTCATTGTCTATCACACACTTTCAAAAAGATGATTTGATAAAAGAGGGGAAGCAAGCAACCCTAATTCTTGCAAGCCTCTAGAAAGCACATCAAGTTGCAAAACATCTTCTAAGTTGAGTGCAATAAGATGGGCGTGAAAAGATGCATTTTTCAAGCGTGGAGATTTATACCAAGGTGGCAATAGAATTCTTAAAAAATAGTGGTTGAAGGAGTTTTAAGGTCCGTATACACCTCGTGTAAAGGAATCCGCGTATTTTAAGTTATGGATGGTGTAAACCTCACACTTTAATTTTTCTTTCCAAACGAAATTTATTGTGAAAAGTATTCAAATGGGTGCAAGGATTTCCATAAGTCAAAATATGTATTAATAATAATCTGTATGCTTCCAAACAAATGAAAGTGCAATGACGTATGCCTCTTTTATGTGCAGTGGTGAATAAAATGACAATTAGAAACTGTCCGTAGTAAATATCATTTCAGTTTAAAAAAGGAATAAAAACTCAGCTACCTCAGTTGTGAATGTAAAAAGGGTAGGAATGAGAGAGCATACCCCTAATCTATAAGAACCGAAGGTGAATATCTTTGCATTAGCCTCCTGTACCAACTGTTCGTTGAAACCCTTGTCCCTGCTAATCTTTTTAACCCAATGTTTGACAATCTAATACAGAATCCAAGGCAAGGAACTTCAACATACAAGCGGCAACATTATTACAAACATACACAGGTTGGCGATCAAAGCTTACTTGGTCCAGCCTCCCCAACACCTCTTCCCTACCGACAGCTTCTTCCTGACTTTCATACAATCCTGCGCTAGCAAGATGCTGAAGGAAACAACCAAAATCACTTCACCAGTCAGAAGTACAAATCGAAAGATCAGTGCCCGAAAGAGTGTAAAATGGCATCCAAAGGGAAAAAGAAAAGCACAACCTTCTCAAGCTCCTGAGTCTTGACAACATCAAATTCAGAAGGACCGCCCAGAGAAATCGGCTCCGTCACACCAAGGTGTTGCTTGGGGGTCCGCTTACTCAGCATAGAGCTTCCCATCTCCAAAAATTTCAACTTCTTAATTCTATTTTAACACAAACCACTCTCCTTTTCTTCGTATTGGATAAATAAAAAATGATGACAAACTTCCAACCTCTCAAGTTATCAATAAACCATTTTAAACTCTCCAGCTGCAACTCAGAGTACGATAAAGATTGCAAATTTGAAACAGCGTTAATCAAAAGTGTAAAAGAAGGGGGTGAAACTCTGCACTGCCTCAGCCTTCCACTAATGCATCAAAAAAAGAGGTAAAGAGGAAATAATCCATTCAGTCCTACAACAAAAAACCAAGCTACAGTTCTCTGCTGATTTTTTTTCCAACCATAACCATAGAAAACCCACAAAATCGCCGATCTCTAACAGCTTTTCCGATCGAAAACAAAAAAGGCGGGAACTTTACGGCCTTGCAAGGAAAACCCTAACGACTTGAGGGGGTTGTTCCCTTCTTGAGAGACGATCCAACGGCAAAACGAGCGTTGTCCCCGGTCACACGACACCTTGGAAGATCAGAGTTGAGCGTAGCGGTCAATATGCGAAGCAATCTTGTAGAAGCTGGGATCCTCCGATCGATCTGGAGAAGGGGGATTTGGAAGGGATGAGAGGAAGAAACCCTAGAAATCGAAGAGGCACGGGGATTGGATTGCGGGAGCAGAAAGTGATACCGGGCGAGGGTTTGGAGGGAAGAGCGCGCACGATCGGTGGAGTCGGGAGGGAACGGGGCCTTACCCGCCGTGATGTGGGGGAGGCGAGAGGGATATTTAGTTCAGCGTAACGGATGGGGGTTACTTTCATACGGTCAGTTTGGATGCATTGCGCTCTCTCTCTTTCTCTCTCCCTCTCTCCGATTGAGGAGGTAAAATCTATGGCCATATGGATCCAATATTACATCCCATGAATCACTGAGCGGATGGTGAATGTCAACCCAATTCATAGCCCATCTATGGTCAGATGTTAAGGTCATATGCTGACGGATGGTGAATGTCAACCCAAGTCATACCACATACTTTCACAATTGCCTTGGATTCAACCTAGGTCTTAAATCCCCCCTCAAAGCGAAGTGATGGCAAAGATTGGACACACGAAAAAAAACAATGAAACTCATGGTGGGTTCCCATCCAAGTACGCAATGTGGCCGCAATTATATATCAGCGGTAAAACCTTGACTGGTCGCATAACGCTCTTAGCTCACTTACAGCTCCACGAGCACTTGCATAATTAACACACATGATCAACTTGTTCCTCACTTTTCAGACCATGTGCAAGGATAAGAGAGCAAAGGGATACGTGTGAGAAGCTAAGTTCACTTTCCCTTGGATGTGTGTAGATGAAATGCAATCCTTCGTGAAGAAGATGGCTAATCGTTGGTAATATTCTTAAAGAAGTTGTAATGTAATTCATAAGCGTTCCTACCATTTGAAAGTTTGCTCCGACTTGGCTTGAATTAATGCTCTAACTTAACGATCCTTCAACCTCCTAATGCGGACCCAAAAAAGTCTCTCAGGCCTACAAGGTGAGGCTTTTGCGGTGACATATGGTTGAAGAGTGGTCCTTCTCTCAATCCATGTCTCGGTTTAAAAGCTCGAGTTGGATCACTGACCCAAGCATCATTGACAACTAAGAGCCATGGTGCATGAGATTGATGAATATGCTTGAATTCTCCATTGCAATATTGTATTAACCTTATGTGATAGAAAACAAAGTTGATCCGAATTTAAGGGCAGTGGAATACATGATGTCATTGCTCTGACATTTGTTGTTGGCATAGATCAACCCACTAAGGGAGCTATGGATCTTCCTCATGAACGCATGCCTCTCTTACTCTCTCACGTCGATGGATAAAAATAGTAAAATAACATACCTTGTTTGGAGACCTCTGGCTCTATTTTTTGGCTAGACAATAAAAAACAGTTTCTCATTCACCTCCCTCTTTTGTCCATTATTAAGATATATTATTCGCATTATTCCTTCATATTGCAATACATCAATGCACTAGTGGTAAATTTTAATGTATAAATCAATGGAATTTTTAAAATCTCAACAATCTCTCATTGGACATTAATAATAATTATATAATTTGTCTACCTTGAGAGATCAAAAATAGCATTGCCATCAAATGATGTGCAACTGAATAATCTTGTCCATTAGTCATGATAACATGAGATCAAGGATGTATTCATTGTACTGAGCACAATTAAACCCATCAATAGTCATCAATATTAACACAATTAAATGGTGTAGATATAGGCTAAATCAATCAATCAATCAATCAATTTGGATCTACTTTAAAAGTTGCATTCATGATGAATGATTCAAATTATTAACGGAGACCTTTTAGCAAGAGAATGTGCAAGCAACATCAAATACTTTATCTGTACAGAGATTGTTGAACTTAAAATGTTCTGAAACTTTAAGGGATTGAGCAAAAATAATACAAACTCCCACTAGGAGTGCATATATCTTTACTTTATACAATACACATACGAATCGTATGCTCGTAACAATATATCAGGTGTCACTGCTTTGGTTAGCGAATCTGTTGTCATGAAATTTGTCTCAATATCCTCTTGAAAATATATCCACTTTGTACTCTCTTTCACAACCAAAAACTTTATGTCAATATGATTTGACATATTTGAAATTTTGTTGTTGTTGGAATAAAGGACAGTTGAATTCTTGTCAAAAAATAGTTTCAATGGTCGTTGGATGTTTCTTACAATATGCAACCCCTTAACAAAAATCTTTTACCTGTGTTTCCACGATTGGTGCCTCACAACATGCTATGAATTCAACCATCATGGTAGAGGATGCTAGAATTGATTGTTTAGCACTCCTCCAAGATATGGTACCTCCGTCCACCAAGAAGACATAGCCTAAAGTGGATTTTCTTCTATCTTGACATATAACAAAATCGAACTCGGAATATCAATGCTATCGACCTTTGATATGTAAGTATGTAGTATTTTATTCTCCAAAGATATCTCATGACATGTTTGGTAGCTCTCTAATGATCCATGCATAGATTCGCCATATATCTGCTTAGCATGCACACAATAAATGCTAAATCTGGATGTGTGTGCATTTATGCATATATAAGACTCCCAATTACAGAAGGGTGAAAGATATTATTACATGTTTCTTGAGTTTCAAGGTCATTTTTACGGCATTGAGTGGGACTAAATTTTTCTCCTTTAGCAATTGGGGTATTATCGACTGATTTGCAAACTTACATGTAAAATATTTAAAGCACCTTACGGGGTGTAATTCTCTTGTGACAATCCAAGTAAAACTCGAGTGTGATCTCAGTGTATTTAGATTCATGGTACAAAAGAAGCATTCCCAAGATACTTCACTACAAAATTATTTGAAAGAACTTTTTTGTTTCATGCAATAATTTCATATCATTGGTAGCAAGCAGTATGCCATCACATACAAGACCAAGAATATATCTTTACTCCCACAAACTTATGATATACACAAGCATCTACTAGATTAGTCTCAAATCCAAATGAGATTATTACTGTTTGGATTTATGACACCATTGATGAGATGCTTGCTTGAGCCCATATATGGATTTTTTTATTTGCAAATCATATTCTTTGTATCTCCTTGATCAAAGTTTTCTGGTTGCACCATATAGATCACCTCCTCGACATCTTCATTGAGAAAGTCAGTCTTAACATCCATATGATAAAGCTCTATATCCAAAGGGTGTGACTGATTCCATGATTATTCTAAATGATTCCTTAGTGGAAACATGAGAAAATGTCTCATTGTAATCAATTTCATTTGTTTGAGTAAATCCTTTAGTTACAATGTGTTCCTTAAAGCTTTCAACAATAACCATTTGAACCTCCTTTTGTTTTAAATATCCATTTACAACCATTAAGTTTCACACTTTCTGGAAATAGTACAAGGTCCCAAATTCAATTACCTTACATTGATTTGTATTCTCGTTCATGGGCTTCGATCCATTTCACATAGTTAGAACTTTTTGTTGCTTGATGGAAATTGATCGGATCAACGAGAAGAAGATGGCTCACCATTGGAAATAATATCAAGGAAGTTGTAGTTTAATTCAAGAACATTCTAACATTTGAAAGGTCGCTCTGACTTGGCATGAATTAACTAATGCTCTAGCTTGATAATCCTTCAACCCCATGTTGTGAACCCTAAAGAGACGGTCGAGACTACTAGGTAAGGCTTTTTGAGAAGAACACATGTTGAGGAGTGGTCCTTCCCTCAATCAATGACTCAATTTAAAAAATCTAGTCAGATCAATTACTCATGCATCATTGACAACTAAGAACCACAGTACATGAGTTTGATGGATATGATCAACTCTCCATTACAATATTTTCTCAGCCTTTTGGGATATCATATGGTAGAGAGTGGGGTACTTAATAAGATCATATTTTATTGGTCACTATTACAAGAAATATTATATGAATACAATGGTCAAGAGCTTCTCGACTGCAAAAGGTAGAGTGAATTCTATAAGCAAAGTATATTGTAAACAATATTCAAGGAATGTTCCTACTTCTTAGAGAAAAAGCTTCGATGAGGTCTCAAGGAGCTAATGACTATCTCCAATCTAATCGAAGATGGAGTGAGTTAACACAAAGAAGTTTTGAAGTGAAAGACAAGAGGAATACATACTATTAAATGAATGTATTTATTAATCTGTGCCTTGAGGACTCAACCCTATTAGGATATGATACATTTTTTAAACGGATCTTAGCTAATTAGGATAGGATGTGGGTAATCTAAGAGTCTACTTCTCAGATAGTGTAGTCTCTTAATGTTTTATAAATTATGTAATCTAATTTTCTACACAATGAGATATCTCTTTTCTTTAGAACTTTTCCTACACTACACTGGTAGGGATTTTCCATACAAAATATTATCACCTTTTTTATTTATTGTGGAGTTCTTGTTTTTTGGGATCATATCTCTTCAAATTGATATCAGAGGAACTAAATTGATAATTCTCTGTGCATATACTTGTCTGCGAGTTCCACAAAGATGTGCATGGTTGATGGTTTGTGTTTCAGGTTGAAGCCTCCCATAAGTTGATTGAATCCAACAACCAAGATGGCGATGAACTTCAAATTGAGAAGTTCGATAGAAGCATCAATTTTTGGCATGTGAAAGGTTAAGATTGAATCAATCCTTTATCCGCAAGGCATTGCAAATGCCTTGAGAGCTTGTAGAAGATGTGTGTGCATTGACTCCATGCGAGAAGGAAGATGTGAATGCAAAGGTTAGGGTAAGTATACAACTGTAACGCCCCATCCTTTTGGGGATGCCATGGACGTCAATGCTTGCCACCACCAAGATCTATGAAATTCAACAAAAACTATCTCATGTACATTCGAAGTATATAATTGACAGGAAAAAAATACACAAGACAAGTAAATGGAATACTGTTTTCATTATTCATTGCCAGAATATACATTCCATATCAACAAGTGATACATCATGCATAGATATTAAATCGATCACAGTATGATCTCAAAAGTATATTTCTTTATAAAGTCTCTCACAAAGGTAAAATATGGAAGCAAAAGCAACTCATCATGTATGGTGCAAGTTAGTTGATGGAAGCTCGAACAACACGACTACTACTACTGCGGTTGCTCAAGTACACATGTTGGGTTCACACCAAGGTAACGTTATGGGCAATTTATGTTATTGTTTTCTATGGATAACACAATACAATGGGAAAATATTATGCCATGTACCACTACTGCCATCAACCACAGCAAATCGATTGACCTAAATAACCATAATACCAAGGGAATCGATCAATAACCAATCAACGAGAACAACCAGTTTGATATCTATATCAGAGGAAATACAAATTAACGTGGGGATGAAGAACAATAGAGAACATTAAGATGACGAGGTTAGAACATGCAAACGAATAGATGCATGCCTATAATATGAGTACATTTGGGATTACGCTTTGCAGCATGGCGGTAACTTCGACCAGTTGGCAGGGGTCCAGAAAGCTAAGCAAGGATGAATTCTCGTCATGAGTAAGTTATTGTTCCCTTAAGTCGTACCACAAACCTCTCCTCTCTCTCGTTTATGCTCGATGGTAGCTGATGAGATTGCCACCCCCATCTTCACGTTGGAGATAAAATCATATGAGTTAGACAAATGGCATAATGCCCAGGTGATGAATCCGTGATTCATAACTCAAAGTTGAAAATAGAGCTTCGCTCCCGAGTAATTAGTTGTATTTCTCCATTTATTTCACATTATTAACATTCATGCAATTGTAGATAATATTCACATCTTAGCATGCATGATTGCATAAATAAGAAACCAAAACTCTTTTGTACAATATCACCCGTATATTACCCTTTTTTCTCATATTTTTTATTTTATCGTGCATACGTGACTAACGATAATTAAAGAAAAAGACCAAAAAAGTACTAACTTGTAAAATTGCTCGATAAAATCCAAATCATAGTTTTGAGACTATAAGCCGTAAACGTGAATATCTCTCACATATAGTCTTTTATGGACCCCTACCCGCTTTTAACTAATGCATGATCATTTACCCTGCAAAACAATACCATATTCAAAAGAATCACAGTTCATATGTGAAACTTGGGTTTTTGGAGCCTCATTGCATATTGTACATATTGCATAATTTAACCCTATTATTTTATGTACAAAAATAATCCTTTTTTATTTATTTCTTCTGCATTTATTTTTGTTGATTTATGTTTTAATAAACTATGTAAAAATCCAAATAAAAATAAATCAAAAATCAAAGAAAAGAACAACCCTGAGTATGTATATATAGTATGTATATATATTCCCTCTATTTTATTTATTTATTTTCTTAATTATAAAAAAATCCAAAAAAATATATTAAGTTGTAAATATTTGTTTTCATATTTTTATCTAATTTTGTTTTTATCTTTATCTTAGGTATTATATATATAGAGTGCCGCGAATTTTTTTTTTGTGCAAATGAATTCTTTTGATTTTGGTTTATTCACGAAGTTCGGATCTCGTCAAGATGAACTTTCACATTGACCACTTTTGATTTGACTTCATTTGTTATTTCTTTTATATTTTTCTATGAATTTAATTTTTGAATTTTCTGGGAGCAACACGTGGTCACTCCTGGAGCACCACATGTCACCCCACATTTTTATTTTCTTTTAATTTAATTGTAAATTTTATTATATTTATTATTACTATTTATTTTATTTGTTTATTTCATTTAGTATTATTATTTATTATTAATTATTCATTTTAATTCTTAATTTTTAATTTTATCGTTTGGTGCCACGTGGTCTAGTGGTCTAGGGGTAGTACAATGTGTCTACCAAACAAAAGACCATGGTTCCAATCCCACTCTTGCAGGGGTTGCATTAGGTAGTCGACGGTCAGTGTAAAATAGTCGAATCTTTCAACATGGATTTGAGAAAGAATCCATTTAGCCGACCCTACTTATAGTGGGAGAAGGCTTAGTACATTCTTATTATTTGGTGCCACATGACAACCCCAACACTTGTCACGTGGCCTTCCCCCTCTCCTTCCTGTCACCCCACTTCCCTCTCTCCCCTCTATCCTCTCGCCCAACCACCGCACCGTAACCACCGTCCCCCATTGCTTGCCCACACCTCTCTCTCTCTCTCTCTCTCTCTCTCTCTCTCTCTCTCTCTCTCTCTCTCTCCGTAAGACCCGCTCCCCCATCCCTACGTCCTTCGACCATGACGCTCACCACCTCCCTCTATCTCTTATCTCCCCACAGCACATGACCCTCACCCACGTCATGCGACTGACTCAGCTGCTGTCTAGCACGACTCCATATCATTCACAACTGTCAACCCACCTTTTCCTCTCCATCGACCACCCTCTGCATGCTCGCAACCTCACACGATCACCAACCACCCATAAATAGGCCTTCACCACCGCCCGCGCTGGCCATCTACCATTTTACTAAGCGAGGAGAGAGAGAGAGAGAGAGAGCTCCTAGGCAAGTTCGAGTGATAGTGGGACAAACCCCAGTCGAGCAACAACCTTCTCCTCCAGGCGAGATTCGACGAGGAGACTTTGTCGTTTCTACTACCACTGCGTAGTAGCTTGAGCTCCACCCTCGTCGATGTGTTGAGCTACGGTCGGAGGAGCATCCAGCTCTCTTTCCCATGCAACTCCGACCCCCTTTCAGTAGATTCTCTGTCTCCTTCTTCCCCTCTTCTCTTTTCTTTCTTCGCATTCTTTCTTTCCCAAATCAAGCACCTAAGTTGATCACATTGCTAGACGCAACCACTCTTCTTCCCCATCGTATTCTCCTCTATCTTTCTAGAACCTTACATCTCCTGATGGAAGCATGCCACATGAGTACAGCTCCTCTCCTCCAATCGTCGTACAGAAGCACATCACACCCCTTCACCCCTCTCCCTTTGATCTTTATTCCATAGCCGAGTCCTTGAGATCTCGAGCAAATGATCATATTCTTACAGGTACTTCTCGCATAATCTCCGAGTAGCACCAACACCCGCTTGATCTTCGCACTGCCTCATCGCCCCGCTGCATCGCCATCGAGCATCGCCATCGGAACCTCTTCACTACCTCGAGCTGCCTCGCACGCTGAAGCTTCACCTCACCACCCTAGCGTGGAGCTCCCTCGCGCACTGAAGCTTCACCTCACCACCCTAGCATGCCTTGCCTCCGCCACCATCTCCACTTTGGTCGGAGCGTAGCACAGCAACACGCCTCAGATCATCACCGACGCCCTATGCCCCATGCCGGACTTCCAGCAAGCCCTGCCTCGGGCCATGCACACACGCCCTTGACCCGACTGTAGTTCTTCCACCATCAACGAGATCTGTCTCCCTATCTTCCCCTTCAAGTGAGGAGCACGTAAGGCAGGAGGGTAAACTAAATAGAGGCCCCTGCATATCCCAATACCAGTATAGGGGTCGTCGCCAGCCAAAAGCCACGTGCAACACACGTACCTTCATGAATATTTACAACCCTCCCGTATATCAAGAAATTATAACGGAGACCTCACTCCAGATCTCACGTGTTGTGCACCCCTCTTTCCTTGAGAAATGTGCACAAAAACCCATGTATCTCTCGGTAATTAAAGAAGCACATGTTTTGCATTATTTTTATTTTTATTTTCTATGTGTGTTTAGAACCTTGTATTTATGTCATTGTTTGAACACTCATTTGTCATCAATTTTTAATTTCAACAATAGCACATTGTAAAACTTAATGCTTTATCACTATGGATGAGTGTTTGATTTTTGTGAGGTATAATTTATTTACTATAGTTAATTTGGTGGGAAAATGCATATATTTGCCCACTGTGTGCTACTAAATTGATATTAAATTGATTGTTTCTCTAAAAATGTCCAGAAATTCACATTCGATAGAATTAAATGTATTTTACATTGTTCCCAAAATTCATGAAATTTACATGCATATCGAGATCAGAATAAATCAATTGGTAATTTGAGTAGTTAATTTTTAATAGGCTGTAGACCTATTATTTTTAAGATATAACGGTTTTTCTGGATACCTCTCACATAGTTATCTAGGTTAATTTCTGATAATTAAATAGATTTGCTATCTATTATAATTAATTATGAAAAATCACCCTGGATGCATATTTAATTCGTAATAAATTCATATCACATCAGAATTTTTATGCGATTAATGAAAGCATGCATTTTCGGGTAAGTTAGGGACTAAAGTGCAATTTTCGATCAAACGATATTCAAAAATCCAAAAACTTGGCCAGAATGTGAAAATGATGAAATCAATTCACTATATTTTTTTAGAATTTTTGATGCGACATGAATTTATTATGAATTAAATATGCATGCAGGCTAATTTTCGTAAATTAATTATAATAAATGGGAAACATATTTATCTATTGGAAATAAAATTATCCTAGATAGGTCTATGTGAGAGGTATCCAGGAAAAATGTTAGATCCTAAAAATAATGAGTTTATAACCTATTAAAATCGATTACTCAAATCACCAATTATTTTATTCTGATCTTGAAAATTGCATTTTAGTGCCTAAGCTTGCCTGAAATTGCATGTCATCATTAATTGCATTAAACATTACAAAAAACGCCTCTATGAGAACCTAGCATCTAGATTGACTATTAACCAACCTAAGGAGACGGTGGCCTCCCTGGATTCGATCTTGGGCTTGCCTAAGTAAAATAAAAATCAGCTCGCTCACTCTTTAATTGAAAACTAATTAAGTGATCTTTTTGATTGCTAAGAATTGCATGCCTATAATGAACCCATTAAACATTAATTTCACCAAATTAGTGTAGGGAAGTTTTGGGTTCAAGGGGAAGAGGGGTGTGAGAGCTTTTATATGGTAATAAATTCTAACGCAAGAGTATGAACTTAACTCATACGAGGGGATAAGCTCTAATGCAGTAGATGAGGTTTTGGTTGATAGACCAAGTGAATATAATGAGTGAGAAACATAGATGTAGGCATATAAATGTGATGGTTCAGATCGACCATGGTTGAGTTGATGGTTGGGATAGATTAACAAAGAAGGGTTAGTTGGCTAAGGGTCAACACCCAAGGAAGGGGCATATAAAAAAAGCCATGTACTAGCCAATGGAAGCACACCATGTGGATGCCTAGACTGCCAATAGACTTACTTGATCAAAGTCTACTGCGAGCTGACGGAATGGGCAAAGGAAAATGCATGAGCATCGCATGGTGCAACACTTGTAGGAATGTCATGCCTGGTGGCAGCATAAAAATAAACAAGAAAATATAACATAGACAAAAATAAAAAATGGAGTCAAATAAAAAGGTGCCCTTTCACAAAAAATGCAGATCTCAGTGTGATCTACAAGTTTCATGGTCTTAAAAGGTAAAACAGGCTAAATACTAGTAGTTGCTGAATTTTCAAGGTATTCTACGAGTATAAAATACCTGATTTTATAGGTTTTGTATTCTGTATGTATTTTTTACTTGCTATACATATTATATTGTAGGGATTTTTTGTAACGCCCCGAAAATTTCGACTTTTTCCAAAATATTAAAACATATACAATATCATACTCAAAAGAAGCATCTTGTCGCAAGCCTTCCAACGAGCCCAAGATTGCGTAAATCCGAGTTCGTATGAGGAAGTTATGCCTATTTTAGTGAACCATAGTCAGGGACTTTTATGGAAATATTACCCACGAATTTTGGTTTTATTATACAGTTGGGGAGATATTTTGGAGGATATTTCACCTCAAAATTGGCAACCTTATTTCCTATTCTTTACCTTTGAATGGTCTTTAAAACCACATTGATCTCCTTCCATTCTCACCCTTCTCCAAAATTGATTTCTCCGTTCTTCTTCCCTAGAGAGACGAGAGGAAGATCTTCTTCCCTTTGACAAGCCACGAGGCTCCGGAGCTTCGTTACGAGGAGAGGAAGAAGAGCGTCATCGCAAGGGGAAGATGTCGCTGCACTCAGATCATTGATCGTGTGCTCGGATCAAAGGTTCACGTGAAGGTAACGGATCTTGACATTCTCATATTTATTTCGCGTACCTTGCGATGATGGAGTTTGTTGAATTTGGGGTTTGACATTTTGATTTCGATCTTATCCCCAGATCGCCTCTTGCTGTTGGTATATCTTGAAAGTAAATATTTTCCTTGTGGAATTACATTCTCCAAAATGTCTCGTGGAAATATATACATACATATAGATCCATCTGTGTAGCCCTATATAAAATATCATTATATACATACTGTGATCGATCAATGTTATATGTACAATCTGATACATGTGTGCATGTACACGTATATACGAGTATTGAGTATGAGATCTATATAACATATGCCTACAGTCTTTCAACTTTAAATATATTTGATGAAATTAGGTAAGCCTTGATGTAGATCCATGTTAGTAGTTTATTTTGATGCTTTAAAATTTATACTGTCTATAAATCATGTCGTACAATGCAACGTGCATACGTGGATAGAATTAATGGGATTATAATGTGAGGTGTTCCATGTATGTCTCCAAAAGTTCATAAGTTTCATTACCCTTTTTGGGTTTAAGAATTTCATGATACATGGATTATAAACTACCACTTGGAAGAAGGAATTTCACGGATTGTTTATGTTGTGGAGGTAGCAGAGAACACATTGTTATTATAATCTTTGTGACGAACGACATATGAGGGTCTGTATCCAAATAATCTATCCCATTATGTTGTATTTATCATAAATTTTAGGTTTCCCTGTCAAAGAAATTCAATGTGCCTACAGGATGTCAAAACTGTATCTAATTGTATAGAGTATACTATACAGAGAGCGCGTCCGCAAATTCGTATTAAATTGTCATTACACCCACCCGTAATGGAAATTCCAGTCTATCGTATATATTATATTTCTATATATAGCATAAGACATGTATCTCTCTCTATAATGATAATTCGGTATTCTTATTATGTAGCACTATGTGATCAATTTAGGATTGTTATTATAAAATTGGTATGAATATTGCCACTCGACCACTTTCTTTCCATACCGTCCATTACTTATAAAATTTTTAGTGTTTTTTTATAAGGAATAATTTTAGATATGGTAAATTATTTTTGAACATTATATTATATATTATTCTCAAGATTTTCTTATTCTAGAAATAACGGGCACCTACGTTAGATATTTCTTTGTGTATATGATAGGTGGAAGTTTTAATTTCTCAATCGTGTGTATTACTTATATGCAGATACCATATGTCGGTGTTGCTCTGCTTCGACCATGTGCAACCTTAGATATAATTAATATTATGTATATCTATGATTAGTGTCACAACATTATTTAATTAGGAGATACATTTCAAGCACGATAAGTCATGCATTACAAGATCAGAAGTACCAGAACCCATTCATGTGACTGGGTAGTGATTTGCTCGGTGATGCCTTAATTAGTCTCCAGGCATGTAATTATCAAAATGGACTGTGGTTAAACCCAGATAAAATATTCAGTGGAAGGTTTATTAACGTCCAGACATGAGAAATCTAATGCTTCAAATATAGTGATGAATAATTATGAGTACATCTGGATTAAGTGATAATGAAATGGTTTATGGACTTGGGGTCTTAAATGCCAACGATCGTCGAATGCTTACAGAGATGTTTGGCTTTTAAATCCTAAGTTTATTTACTTTTGATACACATGTGGTGTATAAAAATAAATAAATACTACAAGGTGGGTGCACACCCTTGTAGTCCGGCTGAGCCGACAGTGGGTCACCTCCACTCGAGGGGCTTCATAGAGTGGAAGGTGGTAGGTACTTGGGTGGAATTGAGGTGGATGCACGCGTGCACCGCACCGTACGGATCCGTTTTTTTTGTGGCACCTGTTTTGGAGCGAGCAAGACTCCTCCGGCAGACTCGGTTGACGAAGCGACTATTGGCCTATACGCTCTCTGTCACGAGTGTTAGAGTACTACTAGCCAGACTAACTGAAGGTTTGTGCTTGCACAAAGGTTTTAATCTGCATTCTGAATGAAGTATTGCAGACTTCATTCCTAGTGCAGATCTTCTCCTTTGACGGGCGAGTCCGGGATAAGTAAATGAAATTATGAATATAGATATGTCAAAGAATTGGTTTTGATTATGTACTATTAAAGGCTTAGAATATAAGTGATTGTATAATGCTGGATGCTTTTAGAATGTTCTCTTCTAAACTTGATAAGTTACTGCATTTGCATTGCCTACCTATACTCTCTCTTGATTTATAAGTTATTTTATCCTTACTGAGTCAGTTGACTCATGAGTTACATTCTTTGGAAATCCAACAGGAAGTGTGGAGCAGGAGACAGAGGCTCACATCTTTGGTGGTGCATCTACAGGACGTTGTTAAGGTTGAGGACTAGTTCCTTAGTAGTTTCTGTTATCCTTCCTTTCCGATTATTTATGATGTAATAAAGAGACTCTGAGGACTTATTGTTGTCCGTATGTGGACTTTTGTTATCAATAGAAACTTAGATTTTTCTTCCCGATTTCCTTATTTTGTATAAGTGGTATATCATGCAATGTTGTTTATGATTGGTGGTTGGTAATATCGAGAATGGATGTTGAGATGCGCATGCATCGAGGCGGGGTATTACATTTGGTATCAGAGCCCAACTACCCATCAATCATAGACAACTGTATGATAGGAGAAATACCATTGTACATTAGACAAGTAGTCTTCTGTCTACTGTAAAAAAATGTATTGATTAAGGTTGACTAGTGACCTCTACTCTAGGATCTAATTGCAATTCCCTTTCTATTTATACACTTGCAGATCATGCTGCCTCATAGGGATCAGACTGCGCAGCAGTTGGCTGCGATGATGGCGATGATGCAGGATGTGCAGCAGCGACAGCTTATGCTCGAGGAGCGATTATCGAGATCTGCATCCAAAGGCGTGTTTGGAATGGGAGATGGTGATCCACCACCGCCACCACCACCTCCTCCTCCTCCTCCCTCGTCGTCGCCACTGCGGCAAGAGGACATATTTTCAAAATATGGCAAGGAGAAAGTTCCAGAGTTTCTAGGCAATACAAGCCCAGATGTGGCAGAGAGATGGTTGAAACGTGTGGAAAAGGTATTTCGCACCATACATGTACCAGATGAGGAGAAGGTTACCCTTGCCACTTACTCCTTAGCGGGCTATGCTGAGGAATGGTGGAGTTCTATGGAGCTGCAGATTGTAACGCCAGTTACTTGGGAGAAATTTACTGAGGTGTTCTGGGAGTATTTTTATCCGGAATACTGTTTAGAGCAGCGCCGCGTGGAATTCACGCTAATGGAGTAGGGGAACAAAACCGTGACGGCTTATCTGAATAGATTTACATAATTGTTGAAGTATGCTGCTAGCACTGTACCAACTGAGTCTGACAAGGCATTCAAGTTCTTCCGTGGACTTCGCAAGGAAATTCGTGAGAGATTGGTGCCCCTTCGTTTGGTCACAATGAAGGAAGTGATTGATGCTGCTGCTCGGGTGGAGCAAGACTTATGCGAGAGTAAACCAATGCAGATGAGATCGAACTTTTCTGACATGATAGCTCGCAATGACAAAGCAGGAGCACGTGCAGGACAACGCTTCCACCCTCACCGTTCTAGAGTGTCGAATAGGTTTACTCATAGAGGGGCTCCTACCTTGGGGAAAGCACTTTCTGAGCCAGCCGGGATATCTCGTCCGATTTTGAGTACTGTTACAGATGCTCGTATGGAGGATCGGGTCTGCTATCGATGCAACCAGAAAGGTCACATCCGGTCCAATTGTTCCTTGGGATCTTCACAGTCTGGAGTAGTAGTACGAGGAGGACGCCCCCAGCATCGGGGGCGCGACTTTACATCTCGGGGAGGTAGGGGACAACCTTACCAGACTCGGAGCACGGTAGGCTCAATTGGACCGCAAAGAGAGGGACAGCTGAATGCTATTACTGACGGACAAGCGCACGCCTCAGGATCGGTAGTGCGAGGTATGATTTCTGTAGACGACTTTACTGCTCATGCTCTCTTTGACTCTGGTGCATCACATTCTTTTGTATCGTTGAGCTTTGCGAGTATCTTAGCCCGAGAGCCTACCACAATTACAGACCCTTATCTTATTAAGGGACCTGGAGGTCAGTTGTTTGTGGTCCACCGGGTGTTTCCTGATTGTCCAGTATATATCGGAGGTTATATGCTAGAGCATACCTATTACTTTTACAGATGGAATATTTGATGTTATTCTTGGTATGGATTGGCTCGAGAATCACCATGCATGCCTTGATTGCTCCCAGAAACAAATCATTTTTAAGATTCCTGATTTACAGGAATTTGTATTTGATGGGAGTACCTCCTCTGGGGGAGTAGTATGCATATCAGCATTGCAAGCACATTGCTTGCTTGATCAGGGGTGTGAGGGATACATTGCCCATGTCATTGGGGATCAAGTGCATCACAAGGAGATTTCTAATGTAGAAATTGTTAAGAACTTTCTAGATGTTTTTCCCGATGAATTTCCTGGACTTCCTCCACAAAGGGAAGTAGAGTTTGAAATAACTCTTATGCAGGAAATTCAACCAATTTCTATTGCACCATACCGGATGGCGCCAGCTGAACTAAAAGAACTTAAGGTGCGGCTACAGGAATTATTGAAGAAGGGCTTCATACGCCCCAGTACATCTCCATGGGGGGCACCGGTCCTATTTGTTAAAAAGAAGGATGGATCTATGCGCATGTGTATAGATTACCGGCAATTAAATAAGGTGACTATTAAGAATCGTTATCCATTGCCGCGGATTGATGACCTTTTTGACCAACTACAGGGTCATCTGTCTTCTCCAAGATTGATCTTCGGTCTGGTTATCATCAGCTGCGAATTAAAGATGTTAATATACCTAAATCTGCATTTCGGACCAGGTACGGACATTATGAGTTCATGGTAATGCCCTTTGGCCTGACAAATGCCCCAGTTGCATTCATGGATATGATGAATCGGGTGTTCAGGCCATTTCTTGATAACTTTGTAGTGGTCTTCATTGACGATGTCCTTGTTTACTCGAGCGATGAGGAGCAACACCGAATACATTTACAAATAGTGCTAGAGACACTGAGGAAACACAAGCTATATGCGAAATATAGTAAGTGTGAGTTCTGGCTTCGACAAGTGGCATTCTTGGGCCACGTCATCTCAGGTGCAGGAGTTGCTGTGGATCCTGCAAAGATTGAAGCAGTTCTTAACTGGGTACAACCAAAGAACGTGTCAGAGGTCCGTAGTTTTCTTGGCTTAGCCAGATATTATAGAAGATTCGTGAAGGGGTTTTCTCAGATTGCCCTTCCCCTTACTCAGCTAACCAAGAAGGAGGCGATGTACACTTGGACAGACAAGTGTGAGGAAAGCTTCCAGACGTTGAAGGATAAACTTACTACAGTTCCGATCTTAGTAATTCCATCAGGAACTAACGGATTCACAGTATACACCGATGCATCAAAAGATGGATTGGGTGCCGTTCTGATGCAATATGGCAAAGTCGTTGCGTATGCATCTCGTCAGTTGAAGACTCATGAGAAGAATTATCCAACACACGATATGGAGCTTGCAACAGTTGTTTTTGCTCTCAAGATGTGGAGGCACTATCTATATGGGGTGGCTTTCGAGATCTTCACAGATCATAAGAGTCTTAAGCATTTGTTTGATCAGAAAGAGCTAAATATGAGGCAACGACGGTGGATGGAGCTCTTGAAGGATTACGAATGCACTATATCATACCACCCTGGCAAGGCAAATGTGGTAGCAGATGCACTTAGTCGTAGGCCACGCTCGAGTGAATCTCATCCCCAGCTCAAGACATGGGATCTCCTCGCATCTTTTAGTGAGTGGCACCCCTTCCAGAGTAGTCGAGAGACGGTTATAATTCCCTCCCCTTCCCGTCCTGAACTAGTAGAGAGGATCATTCGAGGACAGCTTGCAGATGAGAGTCTACAGAGGCTCAAGGACAAGGCCCTTGCAGGGATTTTGGTTGGCTTTTCATATGAAGATGGTGTGCTACGAAATGGCAACCGTTTGTGTGTTCCGGCAGATATGGAACTAAGAAATGAGATTATGCGCGAGGCACATAGCTCTCGATTATCGATACATCCTGGTGGCACCAAGATGTATAAGGATTTAAAGAAAAATTTCTGGTGGAAGAAAATGAGAAGAGATGTGGCTGATTTCATGGCAAGGTGTATGACATGCCAACAGATTAAGGCTGAGCATAAGCGGCCACCTGGACTTCTGCAGTCCCTTCCAATTCCTGAGTGGAAGTGGGAGGGTATATCTATGGATATTGTGACGGGTCTTCCTAAGACCACTAGTAGTCATGATGCCATCTGGGTCGTGGTTCATAGGCTTACTAAGTCAGCACATTTCATACCTGTGAGTATGGCATGCACTCCCTTACAGCTTGCAGTGATCTTTATTAAGGAGATTGTCAGACTTCATGGGTTGCCGAAGCAGATTGTATCTGATCGTGATCCAAGGTTTACCTCTCACTACTGGAGGGAATTCATGAGTTCTTTAGAAGTGCAACTATGTCTCAGTTCTTCTTACCATCCACAGACCGACGGACAATCTGAGAGGACGATTCAGACACTAGAGGATCTTCTTCGAGCATGTGTGCTGGAGTGGAAAGGGTCGTGGAAGGACCATTTGCCGCTAGGAGAGTTTACGTATAATAACAGTTACCATGCCAGCATAGGCATGGCCCCTTTTGAAGCATTATATGGGAGACGATGTACTACACCTTTGAGTTGGCGGGAGGTCGGGCATAACCAGCTGCATAAGGTGGAATACTTGGAGGAAACTACTAAGGCCATTAAAACAACGCGGGAAAAGCTTCTTACCGCACAAAGTAGACAGAAGAGCTACAGTGATAAACGACGCACCGATCATAGCCTTAAAGTTGGAGATTTCGTCTTCCTGAGAGTATCTCCAACCAAGGGAGTGCAACGGTTTGGAGTAAAGGGGAAGTTAGCCCCACGGTTTGTTGGACCTTTTGAGATCCTTGACAAAGAATTGGCAGTGTTGCTTATAGGTTGGCACTTCCCCCTCACCTGTCAGGAGTACATGACATATTTCACATTTCCAACCTAAGGAAATATGTGCATGACCCATCGCACGTGATCAGCTACGATGATCTTCAGGTAGACACAGACCTAAGCTACCCTGAGGAGCCGGTCCGGATCATCGATCGCTCAGTGAAGAGGTTGAGGCATAAGGAGATACCATTGGTAAAGGTCCTCTGGCAACGACATAACTCCGAGGAGGCCACTTGGGAGCCTAAGGCAGATATGCGACGGGACTACCCACATCTTTTTGAAGGTGATCTATAATTATTACTTATATCTTTAGCAGCCAATCGATTGGGCTCAACCTTTTAAGGTTGTTATGTTACATCCCATGCATCGTAAGTCTCGAGGACGAGACTGTTTTTAAGGTTGTTATGATGTAATGCCCCGAAAATTTCGGCTTTTTCCAAAATAATAAAACATATACAATATCATACTCAAAAGAAGCATCTCGTCGCAAGCTTTCCAACGAGCCCAAGATTGCGTAAATCCGAGTTCGTATGAGGAAGTTATGCCTGTTTTAGTGAACCATAGTCAGGGACTTTTATGGAAATATTACTCACGAATTTTGGTTTTATTATACACATTGGGGAGATATTTTGGAGGATATTTCACCTCAAAATTGACAACCTTATTTCCTATTCTTTACCTTTGAATGGTCTTTAAAACCACATCGATCTCCTTCCATTCTCACCCTTCTCCAAAATTGATTTCTCCGTTCTTCTTCCCTAGAGAGACGAGAGGAAGAGATTCTTCCCTTTGACGAGCCACGAGGCTCCGGAGCTTCGTTACAAGGAGAGGAAGAAGAGCGTCGTCGCAAGGGGAAGACGTCGCTGCACTCAGATCGTTGATCGTGTGCTCGGATCAAAGGTTCACGTGAAGGTAACGGATCTTGACATTCTCCTATTTATTTCGCGTACCTTGCGATGATGGAGTTTGTTGAATTTGGGGTTTGACATTTTGATTTCGATCTTATCCCCAGATCGCCTCTTGCTGTTGGTATATCTTGAAAGTAAATATTTTCCTTGTGGAATTACATTCTCCAAAATGTCTCGTGGAAATATATACATACATATAGATCCATCTGTGTAGCCCTATATAAAATATCATTATATACATACTGTGATCGATCAATGTTATATGTACAATCTGATACATGTGTGCATGTACACGTATATACGAGTATTGAGTATGAGATCTATATAACATATGCCTACAGTCTTTCAACTTTAAATATATTTGATGAAATTAGGTAAGCCTTGATGCATATCCATGTTAGTAGTTTATTTTGATGCTTTAAAATTTATACTGCCTATAAATCATGTCGTACAATGCAACGTGCATACGTGGATAGAATTAATGGGATTATAATGTGAGGTGTTCCATGTATGTCTCCAAAAGTTCATAAGTTTCATTACCCTTTTTGGGTTTAAGAATTTCATGATACATGGATTATAAACTACCACTTGGAAGAAGGAATTTCACGGATTGTTTATGTTGTGGAGGTAGCAGAGAACACATTGTTATTATAATCTTTGTGACGAACGACATATGAGGGTCTGTATCCAAATAATCTATCCCATTATGTTGTATTTATCATAAATTTTAGGTTTCCCTGTCAAAGAAATTCAATGTGCCTACAGGATGTCAAAACTGTATCTAATTGTATAGAGTATACTATACAGAGAGCGCGTCCGCAAATTCATATTAAATTGTCATTACACCCACCCGTAATGGAAATTCCAGTCTATCGTATATATTATATTTCTATATATAGTATAAGACATGTATCTCTCTCTCTATAATGATAATTCGGTATTCTTATTATGTAGCACTATGTGATCAATTTAGGATTGTTAATATAAAATTGGTATGAATATTGAAACTCGACCACTTTCTTTCCATACCGTGCATTACTTATAAAATTTTTAGTATTTTTTTTATAAGGAATAGTTTTAGATATGGTAAATTATTTTTGAACATTATATTATATATTATTCTCAAGATTTTCTTATTCTAGAAATAACGGGAACCTACGTTAGATATTTCTTTGTGTATATGATAGGTGGAAGTTTTAATTTCTCAATCGTGTGTATTACTTATATGCAGATACCATATCGGTGTTGCTCTGCTTCGACCATGTGCAACCTTAGATATAATTAATATTATGTATATCTATGATTGGTGGCACAACATTATTTAATTAGGAGATACATTTCAAGCACGATAAGTCATGCATTACAAGATCAGAAGTACCAGAACTCATTCATGTGACTGGGTAGTGATTTGCTCGGTGATGCCTTAATTAGTCTCCAGGCATGTAATTATCAAAATGGACCGTGGTTAAACCCAGATAAAATATTCAGTGGAAGGTTTATTAACGTCCAGACATGAGAAATCCAATGCTTCAAATATAGTGATGAATAATTATGAGTACATCTGGATTAAGTGATAATGAAATGATTTATGGACTTGGGGTCTTAAATGCCAACGATCATCGAATGCTTACAGAGATGTTTGGCTTTTAAATCCTAAGTTTATTTACTTTTGATACACATGTGGTGTATAAAAATAAATAAATACTACAAGGTGGGTGCACACCCTTGTAGTCCGGCTGAGCCGACAGTGGGTCACCTCCACTCGAGGGGCTTCATAGTGTGGGGTGGTGGTAGGTACTATGGTGGAATTGAGGTGGATGCACGCGTGCACCGCACCGTACGGATCCGATTTTTTGTGGCACTTGTTTTGGAGCGAGCAAGACTCCTCCGGCAGACTCGGTTGACGAAGCGACTATTGGCCTATACGCTCTCTGTCACGAGTGTTAAAGTACTACTAGCCAGACTAACTGAAGTTTTGCGCTTGCGCAAAGGTTTTAATCTGCATTCTGAATGAAGTGTTGCAGACTTCATTCCTAGTGCAGATCTTCTCCTTTGACAGGCGAGTCCGGGATAAGTAAATGAAATTATGAATATAGATATGTCAAAGAATTGGTTTTGATTGTGTACGTATTAAAGGCTTAGAATATAAGTGATTGTATAATGCTGGATGCTTTTAGAATGTTCTCTTCTAAACTTGATAAGTTACTGCATTTGCATTGCCTACCTATACTCTCTCTTGATTTATAAGTTATTTTATCCGTACTGAGTCAGTTGACTAATGAGTTACATTCTTTGGAAATCCAACAGGAAGTGTGGAGCAGGAGACAGAGGCTCACATCTTTGGTGGTGCATCTGCAGGACGTTGTTAAGGTTGAGGACTAGTTCCTTAGTAGTTTCTGTTATCCTTCCTTTCCGATTATTTATGATGTAATAAAGAGACTCTGAGGACTTATTGTTGTCCGTATGTGGACTTTTGTTATCAATAGAAACTTAGATTTTTCTTCCCGATTTCCTTATTTTGTATAAGTGGTATATCATGCAATGTTGTTTATGATTGTTGTTGGGTAATATTGAGAATGGATGTTGAGATGCGCATGCATCGAGGTGGGGCGTTACATTTTTACCCGACAGACCTTATAATCTTTGTCAATTGCCTCCACGACCTTTGAAACAACCTAATCCCTCCCCCCCGATCCCGTAAACTTGCTAACCTTACCCTACAGACCCCGTGGTCAACCCCCATCCTTTCAGCTATTAAAACTAACATGATTTATGGATTGCTTTTCCATAAGATCCATTTTATTTCTCAAAATTACAAGAATGCAATCTCTTCTCCCTCATACCTCCATGCCTCCTCCACAACATCCCCCTCCCCTCCGCCCGACCTCCCCTCCCCGGACCTCCCCTCCTCCCCTCTGCCCAACCTCGCCTCTGCCCGATCTCCCCTCCCCTGACTTCCCCACCACTCGACATCCCCTCCCTTGACCTCGCCTCCTCCCTACCTCCCCTCCTCCCCTCCGCCCGACCTCGCCTCCACCCGACCTCCCCTCCCCTTACCTCCCCACCACCCGACCTCCCCTCCCCTGACCTCCCCTTCTCCCTACCTCCCCTTTGCCTGACCTTCCCTCCCATCGACCTCCACCCAGACCACTCCTCACCCCCTCCGCCTCCCGCCTAGGCCTCCTGCCACAGACCTTCGCCCAGATCCACCTCACCCCTCATCCCCTTTGCCTCCGCCCTGCCCATGCCTCCTCTTTGACCTCGTTCCCCTACCATCGACCTCCGCCGATATCCCCCTCAGCCTCTGCCCCGCCCGGGCTTCTCTTGTTCACCCCGACCTCAACCCCTCTCCACGTGCCACCCATGGGGTGCTGCGCAAGAGTTATTTGTGGGCTGCACAGATCCCGAGATGCTCCAACAACCCTTCCTCCTGCTCCAACGCCCCCTCCTTGTGCTCCACCGTCGAACGGGAAAGGAAGATGAAGAAGGAGGAGAGAAGAAGGAAGGAGCAAGAGAGGAAAATCCTACCGTTGGATCTGTTGTAGTTTGATTAACCCAATCCTAAACCCAAGTAAGATAACCCAAGGAGCCTCAAATTAACGGTAGGGGTTGTGGAGGTAAGATATAGCAAGTTTACAGGGTCGAGGGGGGAATTAGGTTGTTTCAAAGGTCGTGGAGGCAATTGACAAAGATTATAGATTCTGTTGGGTAAAAATCCCTATATCATATTATAATTATACAATATATTTCACATATCTCTAATTTATTTTGGATTTTTATGGGTTTAGTTTACTTGTATAAAAAAAGAGAAAAGTATATTCCATGGTATAAGATACCAATTGATATTGCCTTCTTTTTTTGTTTTCTCCTTTTTGCTTTTTTTTTAATTTTGTATTTTTTATAATTAGTTATATTATACAATAGCAAAAATTAAACATGCACGTATGCTTTTTATTACCTTGAAAGTGATCTTGATTTATATGTATTCGAATATCCATTATTTTAAAGGTGAATTGCGGTCATAAGACCGTGTATGCTTAAAATTTAAGATTTAGAAGATTGACGTATGCTACATTAGGGTTTGAGATCATTCTTCTTATATACAAGTTAGTATGTTTGGTGGATCTTTCTTAGGTTGAGTTTATTTACATGATGAGTAAGGTTTCATTTTTTCCCAAGCAAGAAGTGATCGTAAAGACATAGATGGCAACTGGATGATTTCTTGAGCAATTTTACATTCTAGACCTTTGATGCAAATTTATGAGTCTCCAACAATATACAAACTACTTCTTAATATAATTTCTTCTCAAACTCGTTAAAATTCCATGAGCATATTCTTCGATACATGTTATTGTCCAGTACTCATGTGGTACCTTCTCAACTATTGCATGTGCGGTACACATCCCTTTTATTTCTCCAAGTACAACATGTTCGTGTGGCAATGGTAATTGCATCAGCTTGACCTTTTAATAAATGGATACAAACAAAAAGCTCATAACAAAAATGTTTATTGTCTGCTCATGATTCAACACACACCCACTATAGTTTTCAAGTGGATTCTACTATTCTCTCCCACCATATTATTACATTATTATTTAGATTGGTGATCAGAGAGATGTATCCGATGGTTGTTGATTTACCAATGTATTTTTACGCTACAAACCCTAGAATTGTTGTAAAATTACCTGATCAACCCGGTAAACATTGTTACTATCCCCTCGACTATGTGAACTTGCTAACTCTTACACGACATGCCTTGTGGTTAATAATATCCATTTGTCTGTCAAAGGTGAACAAAATCCATCAAACCATGACACTTTTTCCTTTTTTACTATCCCCACCTATGCTCAAAGCTAGCCGACGCCACCCCCTCACCAGCACCTTCTCCCATAGCTCCCCTACGTCGCCCCCTTCCTAGCACCTCCCATGCAGCTCCATCGCGTTGCCCCCTTCGCAGAAACTCCCAAGCACCTCCGCTTGTATCTCCCCTTTGCCTCCCCCTCCTCAACACCTCCGCCTAAAGCTCCCCTACGACGTCCCCCTTCCTAGCACCTCCGCCTGCATCTCCCTCGTGCAGTCCCCTTCCCAAACACCTCCACCCGAGGCTCCTCTGCACTGCCCCTTTCCCAACACCCCCCTTCCGAGCACCTTCAGGCTTCAGTTGCAACTCCCCCTCCTCGCCCCCTCGCACCGCCCCCTTCCTAGAACCTCCATCGACAACTCCCTCTCGTCACCCCCTTCCCAACACCTTAGTCGTTGAGCTGGAGGTTGATGTGCTTCTACCTCTGTTGGGTTTACTGGAATAGAGAAGAGGAGGAGAAGAATGAAAAGAGGAGAGAAGCGAGGAGAATAAAGGAATAAAATCCACTATTGATTTAAATATGATTTTAACAACTCTAGAGTAAAAATCTCATTTACCATTTATTTCCACGTCATAATCACATATTAAAGTGAATTAAAATAAAAAAGATATGATGATGCTATACTTTATCTTTGCATTTGATAAAGTCCGACTATTGAACTACACTAATGATCTTGATCATATTAAGATGATTATTGTTTCATGTTGGGGGGGGGGGGGATCCCATAATTGCTTGAAATTTGCTACGGAAGATCTTCTATTTCCTCCCAGTGACCACTGTAGCAAATGAAAGAATATCGTTGCAAAAGTAAAAAAAATCATATCATCTCGGAACAAAATTTCGCAATCTATGCTTGATAGTAAACATATTGACACGAATCAGCATGACATGAATTCCACGTGAGATGTATTTATTTGTCTTTTTGGAGAGACGCAATTCTTGCATAATCGAATTATTACATCATGCTAGATAGCTAAATCTCTTTGGAAAATATAATTCTCAGCATTACTATGGACCAATATGATAATAGAGAAGAAATACCCAAATTTATTTATTATTTTTTAAACAACAAATTAATACTTTTCAAGGCTATTTTTTCACAGATTTTATATTACTTTAAAGGCTATTAACAGAATGTCCTCCCACAACCTCCCAAGCTTCCGCATCTTTGCTTACAACTCTTACTCCTTCTGAACCAATATTTTGGCCTTGATAAAGAAACTAATATCAAGTACAAAGAGTACAAGGATCCCTGTTTTATTATAGACAATATGCCTAAAATATCAAATGATGGAAAAGTGGCATGAGATTTGGAACTAGGAAAAAAATCCAGGCTGATAATAATAGCATCTTCTGCACACCATGCAACAATTTCCCGCCTCTACAGCTTTCGAAGGCCATGATATCTACAAAACTATATGAACATAGAAGAGAATAGAAGATGGAAAAAGAATATATAATGATGAAAAACAATAGCATTCCTCCTATCCAATGGTTAAATCCTCTTCCTAACTGAATGTCTATGACTCTGCCACGACCACATCGCAAGAAAAACAGCAAGGGCCGTTCCGACCGCTGACCAGAAGATCACCAGCCATAGGGGCATCGGGTTAGGGTACAAGCCTGTTAATAAGGTAAAAACACAGTCAGGTTAAGTCATCTGCTACACTGAAACTTGTTCATGATATTGGTCTTTACGTTTGTCTTACCATGACCGAACTTGATGCAGATAAGAAGCTCAACAATGCAAATAGCGATCGACAGCCAGCAAAATGTCCCAACCTTCTTCACGGGTGTTCTGATTTGGATAGAAGAACATTAACGACGCAAGAAACAATGAATCATGAGAAAACAAAGCTTACCTGTCTTGCAGATAAGTATTGTATTCACGAATAGTTGGAATTGCAATTAGCCACCATAAGACCAATCTGTACACGATCAAGGGGTTTCGAGGTGGTATCCAAAGACAAAACTTGAGAAAGAACGTGTTGAGCTCCACGGTCATAAACACGACGATGAGGCATAGAACTTGAATAAACCTCCACGGCCCAAGGAATGGGTGCCACTCATCTTTGTCCCAATGTGCTGGCGTGAATTGGCTCAATGTGCGTTTCACCTAAACACACCCAATGAAAGTAGTTTGATACAGTAGCTTCGACTGGTTAATGCATCATTAACAAAAATCTGCAAAGAGTACAACACTACACCTCTTCTAAGCACAAAAAAGCTGCATCTACTGCATACTAACTAGGGTTCCATAGAGGTGTCGACGTATAAGAAAACAAATATTCGAAAGAACAGTGGAACATACCTTACCAAGAAGGTTAGGTTGCCGACTAATGCCAACCCACTCGTATGTTTTCCCGTCAAAGTATCTGACAGTGCACATCCCTGCCCAAATTCCTGTGAAGTCAATAAAAAAGAATCATCATTTATCATGATTGTGCGAGTCCATCACAATCAGCAAGTCAAAGAGAACAGAAAATTGCCATGTCAGAACCTTGGTTCTACTCATATTTTATAACAATCAAGTGCGAAAAGCGTCGATATGGTTTTAAATGAACTTTCACATGTCTGCTGACTCTATTTCTCGTCGCCATCCTCGTCCACATCACCATCAACGAGGCAGCACTTATCAGATGAGCGGATCTCCACATCCATTCGGATTATAACAATCATTGATTCATTACAATGCATGTGTAATGATTGCTAGTTTGCAATTAATCTTAATCTAATGGTACTAGCAATACAAACAGTATCATCAAGTGGACAGTCTTAAATTGGTATAGAGAATCTCACCAAACCAATTGCATATTAAAATGTCCAGAACAATGCTATCCCACCAGCATTCATTGAAGTTAGGTAGCATATGCCGAAAAGTTAGCTGCAATATTCCAGTACAAAATCAATAATCATAAACATTGGAAGTTCACGGAATTATCATCTTTGGATAATCAACATCCTACCTCCATCAACTCGAAGCCTATGGATAGTACCCAAAGAAGTGGTTGATTACGAATCATGATCGCCTTGCCCCACCATCCAAAAATATGAGCTAGAACAAACTCATCGAATATAGTCTCCTAGAAACATCTAAAACATAGTATCAGTATCATACAAAACCAAAAATGCCGGAAGACAGAGAAGTGACTGAATAGTGGAAACAGACACCGTACATAAACATTGTTAAACCTGCTTTTTGGATTCTCTGGGACATAAATTCGACAATCAGAACCATAAGATCTTTCAGGGAGTTCTGGCGAAAAAAGTAGCGAGTTCAACTAATGAACCAGAAGATGACTACGAATAAGAACCAGAAGTGATAGAAATCAAGTACCAACACCAAGATCAGGGTGAAGAAATTTCATAAATTGCCGAGCATCGTCACGATTCTGAAAATATAAAATTAGTTAGAAATGACAACCAAGAACATTACAAAAAGGAATCTCAAGTGGCCTAAGATACCACCTATAAATCCAATTAAATGGGAGAACTTCATAAACAACATACAGGATACACCTTTACCTAAAGGGAGCTACGATTTTGAATCTTAATCAATCTTTACTTATGATAACCACTGAATGCATAGCCTAATTTTCTGTTGAAAGAACCACATTTAGCGCTCCTTTACTTCTGCCACCTGGCCACAGTATGGTGGATTAAATTAGCGGACATTGCATTGCTTATTTTGAGTAACTATGGTTTTTCGTTCAGGTTTTCCAAACTGATATTGATGACATTGGTGGCCGCTAGGGAGGGAGATGATAGAGGCATGGAGAAGTTTGCAAGGATGCTGTTGACACTTCAGGAAGGAGTTCAATGGATGGGCAGACAGGTCAGTGGAGAAAAGTGTGGGTGGAAAAAACAAGGCAAGAATGCCCAAATTTTGGGATTGAGATCATTCGAGGGAGAATTAATTGACACCACTGATGATTATGTGAGCCGATTTTAGTAAGGATTAGATAGATCACATCCCCATAATCGCACCGTAATTTACTCTATGTTAACTATTAGGTATTACACATTCAGCCAGTTCGACATTCCGGCATTAAATAGCTGCAAATTCGAGCTAAGAATATGATTATAGTTAAATTTGTCATTGATAAAAACATATCATAAGTCCATGATTTTGACTTCTTTTCATAGTTATGGATCCCTTTCGATTAATACTCCTAATTGGAAAAATAAAGTGTTCACACGGCAGAAAGTGTCTTTACCAGCAGAGATCATATACCTGGAATAGTAAAAATGTGAGAGAAACAAGGTAGACAACAGCCATGCCATGAACCAAACGCCAAATTGCAGGATGTGGTCTAATTAGAACCCTGAAAAGAAATATATTCAGGTTGTAAATTTTTGTAATTGACCATTTCAGAATCAATATAGCAGTTGTAGGGCGATATTTTTTTTAAAACCCACCTAGAAAGACATGATTTTTAAATAAAAAACAAAAAAATCTATAGGTGTCCATTTCTCCCCCGAGACAACTCATCTTTTTCCAATCTGTATAAATCCTAATGTACATTGAATAATTGAAATCTGTACATATGATGCTCTGTAAATGCCAACACATATTGGCCTTGTTTCTGAAGTGTAACAGAGACATTGGAACCAGCTTAATGAAGATACAAACATTTCATACCTCCCAACTCTTGCATTAAAACTAAAACTTTAATTACTTACCTTCTCAATGACTTTTACTAACTTGCCTTCTCAATGACCATTAGCATTTGTTATTCAAAGGCATTGTAGCTCTCTAGACCAACTTATAAAATAACGATACCGTATCCTATTAGAGATTTGACGTATAAAAAAAGGACCATATCCACTCCCACGAAAATTAAGAAATGTAGCTCTTCCAAAGTTAAGGAAACCACATGGCATAAAAAGAGTGGACAAAAGAGTAAAAATTATTTAAAAAACCAATAACATAATTAAGCAGATTATTCACAAATTATAATATTAGATCTTTCATGTAAACTAATAAGTAGGTGCTCATAAGGACTGTTACTCACGTCGAAGGTGCTTGGAGTAGACAGTAAGCAAGAAAGACGGCAATCATTGCACAACATCCCCTATAAAAAAGCACATATCATAGAAACTAGCAATATTATGAGAAACAGGAGCTATCCGGATAAAAGAGGGAAGAATAAAGAGGTTTCAATTACCTCTTCATAGATGTTATGCTATCATAATAAGCTGTGCTTTCTGGATTAAGCGCTCCACTGGCCCATCTGGATAAAAAAACAGCCCTCAGTTCACTTCCGATGAAAAATGTCAAAGACTTATTTTATGTGATCAAACTAATTCCTCCACATAGAACAAAACTCTCCCTAGTCTTTTGCTGCATATGACAGATTTGACAGAGAAATGTACTGCTTTGAGAACCAGTTATTTTGCCATGAAACATTCAGAAAGTTAATGCTAAGATTCTCTATTCTGAACCATTATTTCTGCACCGGTCTCTCAAGTTTCCTCATGCCAATAATAACTGGTTTTTTTAGTCCTACCAAGCAGATGCTCTGGCTTCTGAGAGCACGCTCACTTCTTAGTCATTATGTGTTCCTTTTTTTCTCTTAAAAATTGTCATACTTTTAACTTGACAAAATGAGCTCAAATGCAAAATTTTGGTCGTCATGGAAACATGCATAACATTAAGGTGAACGTGGATAACAGGATAAGCCTCTTAATCCCCCTTCCCTTCTATTTTTCTTCTTCTGACTTCTAATATTCGGCTGCGAATCTTAAAAAATGGTTTAAAGTACAACTCTAACAAAAGCATGGAATTGGTTTTCATGTAAAATATTGTAATTATACACCTGAAAAAGCAACATCAGGCACTGCTCTCACAGCATCCAGTAGATGTTGTGCATACATGCACATGTGTGTGTATACAAGTGCTTAAGGAGATATGATACCCATGCTTACTGAGAGAGATGCATTTGTGTACTGAGAGATATGCATTTGTGTACTGAGAGATATGCATTTATATACGTACAAGCCTGTGTATATATATGCAGCTGTCGATGGCATTTACGATAGCTTAGTAACCATAAAAAAAACATGGAAAACATATCAATTTGTATTGCAAAAAGACAGGAAGGATGAAATGTGGTCACCACAATTATTGAAAGCATTCTTGGAAATTTGCAAGGTAAGAGCATCATATGTCAATAGACATGGTAGGCACTCACATTAGAAGGCATGCACCACAAAGCAGCATTGAGATTGTGTGAGGCCTATAAGCCCATGCTGTCCACGGATCAAGGTCATCAACATTGTTATGCGACCCCACTTCATTATTGTCCTTAACTACGTGTGCTGCACGTCCAGCATTCCTTACACCATTTATTTCCATGCTATAACTTTAAGTTATTGGTTTGTCTGCACAATATGAATTTTGAAAAATCAAGTTCATGTAACTATTGAAAGAAAAGGACGTGTAGTCTTTGCCATCATTATAATGGGAACATCAGTTAAGCATAACCATCAAGACATTCTAAAAAATCCAGACAATGAAAAACAGAAAGCCTGAAAATGGTTAGGCATCCTAATCAGCTCATTCACTGATAGCAGTTGAACAAAAATATCCTGAAAATGCAGTTTCATTATTAGAGTATAAATTTCCGACAGTATTGACAGTCAAAACAATTTTCAAATCACTATCCAGATTTCAAGCCCCAAAACCCACTTTTCCCACTCTTGATGGCAGATTCTTTGAGCATCAAAATCAGTCCTACAAAATTGCAAAAGAAGAAACAAAGCACAGAGCCTGATTGCCTTCTCAACATTGCAAATCGTATCAGGCCCACGAAATCATCACGAAGAACAAAATAAATCCAAAAAACCACTCAAAGAAAACGATTACCGAATCCAAGGAACAATTCCAACAAATCCCACAGGAAGATTCCCAACAATGACACAACATGCTGCAGCCCACTACCGTGTATCCGCAAAGAACACCGACGCGATCGTTGTATTGAAAACTAGAAGAAAGGCAAAATCAGAGGAAGGAAAAGAATGCACGGAACTGCTCTCCTCCAAACAAAACCCAACTAAGAATACAACACATACACAACGTTTCCAATCCAAAACAAGCAAAAAATACCGAAAAAATCCGACCTTTCCCCGGAAACTACCAACCCAATGCCCATCCTCGCTAAAGATTCCAAATAAGACTCTCCACAAAGCCCTCCTCGCCGGACGTAAAAAGGAGTTACCTTTTCACCAAAAACCCATCTTCCGAGAAGAATCCGCAAAACAGAAACCAACACATAAACCAAGAAGCATCTCCAGAAACGCGAATCTTAGAACGGACTGACACAGAGAGAGAAAGGAGGTAAATTGGTTGTTACCCACCAAAAGTCGAAGACTACAGAGAGGGGGACCGGAACCCGAAGATTTGGCGTGAGAGTGAGAAAGTGACTGGAGTTGGGTTGGGATCGAACGGATCGAAGGCAGAGAGAATACGAGAGAGGGAGAGGGGGGCCTTTAATAGGCGGTGGCGAGGGGGTCGATGCCCGCACGTAGAGCGGAGAGTCGACAGCTCTGCGAGGCCGTACGATCCACCACACGAGGAGATCCCGGCCGTCGAATGGGCCATCGATCGTGGCGAGATCGAGAGGGGGAAGAGTGGGAGTACGTGGTCAAAAGGGGGCGGGAGGACGAGAATGCCTATGTTGTTTGTAGGAATTACTAGATGGGGGATATTATACCCGTGCGGGGCGGTGGCTCAAAGGACGGATTTGCCCTTGATTATTCCTGGATAAGGGGGGACTGGTAGATAGGGGGCGGAGTGCTGGATATTCCTTTGCCGTTTGCGTGTAAAAAACCTTGTACTTTAGCTGGTTTTACTGTTCTTTTTTTATCCCCGGGCATGTTTAGGAACTGGATTCCAGAAAAGAAAAAGTTTAGGAACCGGATTAAATATAAATTTATATAACCTGTCATTTCTTAACTCATGACATATTACAAATAAATTGTTCGGAGACGAGCAACAACTTGCACCGCCAATTCCTTTTGGATGGTCAATCCAATTCTTCGAAACACTACATCCATAGACATGGGAACCATAACATTACTATGCATAATTTTTTGGACCCTCTTAAGGAGCTCTACAACATCCGTAGACCGTAGAACCAGATTGAATTGGATTATTGTATCTTCCCATGAATTTAAGCTGTTTGGATTGTTGGAAGGATCAGAAAAGATTCGAATAATAAATGTAATGTGATGGAACATTAATTATGTCTTTTATTAAATTTTGAACGAGTATAATATATTTCTTATATTAATATTTTTATTTGAACACGGTTAAAAAATACTATAACAAAGAAATGATACATACCCTTAGGCGGTGGTGATTTTTTTATTTTTGCCTTATGTTAATGTGTTTGCAAGAGAGAGTAGGTATCCGGAAACTTCTCTAGATTTTTTTTGTGATGCCTTTAGAGGTGCTAATCGAATTCAATACTTTCGAATCCAATTTAGATTTAATTCATTTTAAAATTTTGAATCTGATCTCGAATCGAATTTTAAATGAATTTGTCAACTTGAATTCATATTCGATTCATTATTTCAAATTTGAAATGTTAACTCTAATATAAATTACTTATATAAAGCTATATTATAATTTTAAGGTTGTATTTTATATTCCTATTTTCAATACATATTACTAAGATCGGTTGAAACTATATAAACAAGGAAGATACCCTACATATAATATATGATGCATAAAAATACTTAACTTTTTAAAGATTTTGTATATCTTTTGCTGCATAAATTTACTCCTTTCTCTATGATGAAAGAAATATACAAATAAAATATAATTATATAAGTCTTACTAAAGGTATAGAATATTATTGATAAAAAGTTGAATACATTATGCTTACTACTATATCTTGAAGCAAGATAAGACCAAGCTCTTATAGAAAATGAATACATACCGGTCATGTTATTTGAAACAGTGGGAATAGTAACAAATAACTTAGCATGATAAAATCACCTCATGCATCATGATGATCATTATTATCTTAAATAAAGGTCATGAATCATACAAGATTTTAAATATACATAGAAACAACTAACGTGATGGTGAGAAGAACTTGTAAATCATTCAGATTATAATCAATGTCATCTTAACACTGATAATTATCACCACATGTTGTTTTGCACGGATTGCCATTAGAACAAGGAGACATAGGAGGAATACTTTGATATATTACAAATCACAACAAGCATGAAGGAAGAACTCAACATAAGATGACTATCGTGTTCACGTGCAAGAAAAGGGAGCATCACCATCTACCTTACAGTTGATGATCTTTGATAAGAATGAAAAGAAGGAGAAAAAGATATGGTATGAAATGTGAGAATATGGAAATAAATATAAAGTAGGGAACTAGATAAATATATTAAGTCCAAGTTCTTAAATATATGTTTTTTCTTGTAAAAATGTATTAAATATTTTATCTTAAATATACGTTCTTTCCTCTTAAATACGCTCTTGGATATATGTTCGTTCCTCTTAAATATATGGAACATGGAAATAGATATGCTCTTAAATATATGTTATTTCCTCTTAAATATATTAAAACTCTTAAATATATGTTCTTTCATACCAATTATTATGGTTATTTACCATTGTATGTTGAAGCAAGATAAGAACAAATTCCTACAGAGAATTAATATAAGCATGTCTTATTATTTAAAACAACGAAGATAGCAACAAACAACTTAGTACGATAAAATTACCTCATGCATCGTGATGATCATCATTATCTTAGAAGAAAAGTCATGAATCATACACGATTTTCAATACATACAGGAACAACTAATATGATGGTGAGAAGAACTTGTAAATTATTCAGGTCATGATCAATGTCTTGACAATGATAGTCGTCACTTATGGATTTTCTTGCAAGGGTAACCAACAAATAAGAAGGCAGAGGAGGAATATTTTGATATACCACAGATCATGATTGACGTGAAGGAGAGTGCGGATTGCTCAGAAAAAGGAGGTGAGGCAGAGAGGAGTTAATTTATATTAGAATTAAAATGAATAGATGCGGATCTAGGTGCTCTTTCTTTTTCATCTGATGAATGGGCCAAGTTGATTCGTTTTTGGCTCAGTCGTATTTACGTGCAAGAAGAGGGATCTCCATTGTCTACCATTTGATTGATGGATCTTTGATAAAGAATGAAAAGGAGAAGAAAAATATGTGGTAGAGAATGTGGAAATAAATACTGTGGGAAATTGGGATAAAAAACTCTTAAATATGTTCTCTTTCCTACTAGACAATATGAACAATATTATACTCTATTTTGTAATACTGATATTTTACCATTAACTTATATAACTATATGTACATGCATACATACACGCAAACATATATGTTCATATGCATACATATCTTTATATGTATTATGTATGTATATGTATATGTGTAAGTATTAAATCAAATCGAATTATTACCAAACAAATTTATGTTAATTCATATTTGATTCATTTGAGAATCGAATCCACAAGTCAAAATCATATTCAATTCGTTTTACTTCGAATCGAACTTTTTTTGAATTTTTATCGAATGAATCATAATCAAATCTGAATGATTTAGTTCAATTAGCACCGTAGATGTCTTACATGATACCACTTATAAGTAGTTGGGAGCAACAGTCGACCATCACTAACATATTAACTATATATATAGTTGGTGCTTCTATTGCATTTATTTATATACATTTAGAGGTGGGACTACAAAAAATTGATCTTAGAGATATGTGCAGAGGGCTAAACATACAACTACTATGTATCCTCAAAAACGGAAAAGTCATTGTATTTTCAAATTATAATTTTAAATATAGTTAATATTATTTAAATGAACCTCTTCCATTTTTTATAAACCTACAATTTAAATCTATTATTAAGATTATATTTTCAAATAGATTATTATTTTCGATGATGATTTTTAAAATTTGATAAATCTAATAATTTATGCATATCTAAATTCATCCCAAAATGCTAAATTATCAGTGAAATTTTGAAATAAAAAGGTTCATGGTAGAAAGAAAACAATAAAATTATTTTATTTAGAAGGAGTATTAGAAATAATGGGATATATTTTGATACTTTGGAAGTGATTATATAAACTATATAAAAGAAAGTGAAATTCGAAGACGTAATATCCAAACCTTAATCTCCAAACTAATAACCACGTTACTCTACTACTTGATCATTAAATGATTTAAAACCATAATGAACCTCGAAATCACCTCTTTAATATGTTGTTTTCTTCGTGATATAGGAGCCTTGGAATAAGTGGATAATAATTTTACTTGGTAAGTATACTAATGTCAAACACAGGGGCACAAGCCTCCTCATCGATAAACTAGAAATTGATGATAAAAAACGAGTGACTAAAATATTAGATTTGGGTCTTCTTTATGTAGACTTGCAACAAAAATGCAGCATGCATAATCATGCAAAAAATGCATGCAATGACTAAGGTACATAGATATGAGATGCATGACAATTAAACAATAATGTACACAAAATGAGAATGCATTTTTTATTTTGATTATATGCAAAATAAAGGAAGTATATAATGTAGGAAATTATGATGCATGGGATGTATGAGCAACATGTATTTTTTGTTTGGTTTTTAGAAATTTTGAAATGATGCAAGAATGTAATAAGATGTTCTGATGTATGACAATGCAATCACATATATGGCCTAAAAGGTGATTTGATTTCATGATCAATTAGAGCATGAAGAAGCACAAAAAATCTAATAATAGCATTAAAATGAGGAGCAAATGACACAAAGAAAATTTAGAATTTATCAAATTAGAAAGATAATAATGCCATCACGAGGGGCTCAAAAATAGCATCAAAATGAAATTGAAATCAACTCAATTGGAGTTCGGATGCTCAAGATATTAAGAAAATAGTGCAAGGGCATAATTGTAAAGAAAACATGAAGAAAAAGATGAATATTGCATATGGGTCCTTTGGAAGGGCATTTCTATAATTTTCAATAGCAGAGGGGCCCCTATGAAAATTTCCCAAGTGCGGCACATGAAGCATACACACTTGGGAGGGTCCTCTTCGTAATTATTTGAAGTTGGTGGGGGCTTTGATGCAAAATACCCAACAGCCCGTACACACATGCACGTGCGCAAGCTAGGTTCGAAGGGGGAGGCGAGGTTCGGTGCACGTTCGGAGTCCGTGGCAGGAGCCTCAGGACACGTGGTGGTCCAAGGAGCTTTGGGAGGGGGCTTGGTCCCACTGAGCCTTCGTGCTTTGACGAGGGTACGTGGCAACATCTCAGCCATTGGATGGTCACTAAAGTGGTGCCATCTAATGACAACTGTATCATCTGGGCCATTTCCTCCGCTCTAGAGTGGTGGAGCTATCATAGCTTCGATGAGGCGCCAAATGCTCCACTGCTTGCATCATTGCAAGTTGAAGACCCGAGGAGGTTCTGGAGCCCTTTGTGGTGGAGTTCAGCGCTCAAACGAGGTAGGTGAGTGGCTGGAGGCAGTTGTCAATGGAACTTGCCAGAGGAGGAGCTCTAGAACTGAGCTCCACCTGAAGTACGACATATGAAGCGAGTACATGCAAAATGGATTAGCTAGGTGATAACACAGATTTTGCGAGGGTCTAAAGTAATCTACACAAGGCGAGATCACAATGTCGTTGAGGCGACCACTCACGAAACCCAGGTCAATCAACAATTAACCCACAACAATGATTAAACAATGTAAAGCAAGATGTGGAGTTAAAATTTATTATAACTCTACAATGAATGTGTATAGCATGCAAGCATGTAGAGGTCGAACACAGGGAACAAGCAGGTAGATCGGCAAAATAAATGCTCAAGAATGAAAGTGATCAAATATCTATACAAGTGCTATTTTTGTGGGTTTTCATTTTTATATTTTTAAATTTATTTTTATATTTTATATTTTTATATTTTGATGTTTAATTTACTGATTTTTTATTTTCTTTTTATATTTTATATTTTTGTATTTCCTTTTTCTTTTAATAAAGATATAAACTATAAGGAGTATATATACAAGAGAGATGAGAGAGATATATAAATAGGTAAAGATATCCAAATTAACGTAAATAAAATGTTTTTGGGCTTTTTATTTTTTTCTAATGTTTTTTTTGGTTTTTCTGAATTTTTATTGATCTTTTTGGTATTTTTAAAGTCAAAAATATTGAAAACAATGAATATAATTAATGACCGAAATTGAAATGGAGATGAAAAATATCAAATAGTGTCAAAAACTCTCCAAATTAATTTTAAACTAAAGATAATACAATAAATAAAATTCAGGAACAGAAAACACAATTTTTAGATTTTTTTTCTAATTTTTAGAAGTTTTCTTTTGTATTTTTTAGTGATTTTTGGTCTAAAGATAAAAATATCAAAACACATAATATATAATTTTTTGGAACTTTTCAAAAACGTTTTATAATTTTATGTATTCTCTAATGCAAACAGTGAAGAAAATGCATGTTTTTGAATTTTTTATAAATATTAAAATGCAACAAAAATGCAAAATAAAAATATAGCGTGAAAACACAATGCAACAGGAGCTTAATGCTATTTTTTTGGTAATTTTTGGAATTTTAAAGATGCATGAAATAACTTGAGACAACAAAGAGAAACTACACTACTGGCAAGGGCATATTTGTAAATATCCAGAATAACAAGGGCCAAAGTGCAATTTATCCAAAAAGTTATAACTACTTAATAAATTTCCAGGACCAATCATAAATACACGAACCCCCAGGGGCCTTCCTGCAAAAACACCAAGCCCCACGTACGAACAGACCTGGCGAGGACTTAATGGCAAATAACAAAAATTTGGGGGCTCAGATGCAAATAATCCTAAAAAATATAACTACGATAAAAAGTACATGGACTAAATGGAAATATGCAAATCTTCAGGGGGTCCCCCACAAAATACCCCACACCTCACGCGTACAGGCACGTGAGGTGACATGGCCGAGGACCTCTTCGTAAATATGAAAAGTCTGGAGTCCTAGTTGTAAATATTATAAGATATTTAAAGCTGCATATGAAAGTTTCTAGACTATGAAATAAATACAAAAACTGGACAGGGGAAAGTTGCAAAATACCCAAGGCCGGTGTGGATCGAACGACGGATCTTCAATCACTTGGACAAGCGTCGCTCCTTGGACGGCCGATGACGGTTCTCGCGGGGACGGCTGGGATTAGATCTTCCGGCGCAGATCGAACGATAGATGCTCGGGAAGATCGAACGGCGGCTGCTCTTTCTAGAAAATGACCGAGATCCAAAGGTCGGGGACGCGGGAGGAAGAACAGGGAAGCGCCTCCGGTGAAGTGAACTTCCCTGGCCTCGATCTCCCTTCTCCAGCGTGGCGTGAGGTTTCAAAATGGTCATGAGAGATCCTGCATAGGGATGAGCATCGGGCCGGGCCCAAGCTAGCCCGACCCGAGCCCGATAACGTTTTTCGGGTCAACGGGCCGGGCTTAAGCCCGCGAGATATCTGGGTTTGTGGTCCAAACCCGAGCCCGCCTGCAATATAATGGGCCGGGCCGGGTTCGGGCCGGCCCGTTACTTCAATACTGGTGCTTTCTCTCGATTTATATTTCAAATCTAATAATCTGCCACCGTTTTTAATCCTTTTTTAATACTTTCACCATCCTTGTGAAGTGTTTCGATTTACTACTAAGTAGATTTGTACAGCAATTGTGCAGGTACTTTTAAACCATTACCCTATGCTAAGTAAGACATTAGGCACTTCAAATGCAACTCCTCTCATATCAGCTGCAATTAGAGGTCATACAACAATTGTCAAAGAATTGTTATCTCAAAATCCTGGTCTACTTGAGCTAACAAAACAGAACGGGAAAAACGCTTTGCATTTCTCTGCTCAACAAGGGCATGTGGAGATTGTGCAAACATTACTTGATAAAGATCCTCAACTGGCTCGAAGGACTGACAAGAAAGGGCAGACTGCCCTCATTAAAACTTGACTAATGAAATGCAATAAAAGGAACTCAAGTGTTATATTTCCCACAAATCGACGATTCGCTTCATGGATTAAACTCACGTCAAAAATTCATCACAATCCAATGTACAAAACGTCGTCATCCAGGACGTTTATTTCGGACGGTAATCACAAGACTTGATCTCCAACGCTCTACCTTCCAATCCATACGATTGAAATGGATGTAACAGTCACGCTAGAAATCGCCAAGCAAAACAAAGATACGACTTGGAGAAAATGCCGCACGTACGTCGTAGAAGAGTAAGTGAATACTAACCCGATCCGCCGCACAAGCCGCACGCACGCCATAGAAGATGATCGCCCAGGCCGCGGCTTGCGGGGAGAGCCAGAGAGTCGGAGAGGGTCAGCCGCCACTCGCCAGTCGCCAGGGGGATTTGTATTTTTTGAGCGGGGGATGGGAATGGGTCTCGGGAGGCCATTGGATTTACGAAACCCTAAGTTAGGCCGCTCGGGTCGGGTCACCCAAACTCAACATATCCGGGAGGGTCGGGCCTAAATGTGGGCCAGGCTCGGGTCGGGCATATACGCGGGCTCGGGTCGGGCCTATAATCGGGCCGGCCCACGGGCCTCGGGCTCGGGCCCACCTTGCCCAAGCCCGGCCCGAAATTCTGATTGGGCCAAAAAAAGAGCCCAGGCCCGCCCAGCTATTACTCGGGCTCGAGTCTGGGCCGAGCTTGATCGGGTCGGGCATTGGGCTGGGCCGGGCCGGCCCTACCCAATGCTCATCCCTAATCCTGCAGGTGTCCTATGTTGACTGGTGGCTCCAGAACCCTCCGGCGAAGGCCGGAGCTCGCGCGAGGAGGCGACGAAGCTGGGGGTGCCCATGTACCTCCGGCGAGGCGCAAAATGAGTCCCATGCTCTTCGTGATGCCCCTGGACATGCAAAAAGGGTTAAACCGTTGAGGGCAAAATGCCTCGACGGTAGGCGAAGCGAATGAGTGGCGGAAATGACGGAGTGGTAGTCGGTCGGGGCTAACTCCGGTGAGTGGTTGACTAGGCGATTCGATGGATGAAACGTGAAATGGGAAATAGGATCTTGATCCTAAGACTACGACGAATGAAAAAGTGCAAAAAAATTGATGAAAATCGAGATCTCGAAGGTGGTTTTCACCTGAGATGAAGACCTCGACGGCGGGACTTCGTCGGAGGTAGTGGAGTCCCTTCCTCGATCCACCTGACGTCCTGAAGATGGAGCTGTCAACTCCCTCTCACGAAAGGGGACGAAAAGTGAAGAAGAACCGATCCAAAAGGGGTTTCAAATCGAGGAGGAAGGTTGGGGGGTGTATTTGAAGGGTTAACGAAGTGGCTACGAGGATCGAGGCACAACGGGTGATTTTGTGATTCGATGACCGAGGTTTCACCTGAGCGTGCATGCTCAATCTCCCAGGAACAAAAGTCGTGAAGATGTCCACACGAAATTATGCAAGGAATGTCCTCGAAAAATCCATGAAATGGGACAAAAATGAGGGTCTGACAGGTGCCAGACCTCGGTCAGAGAGTTGATCGAGGTCAACCAACGGAAGCTCAACCGGAAAATTCCTTGGAAAAAAGGTTTAAAATTTCATTTTAAAATAGCAAATGATTTTATTATTTTTAGGTTATTAAATAAAAATGTTTATTATTTTTTATATTATTTTATTATGATATTTATTTATTTTTTACGAGATTAAAAATTACAAATTTCCTTTTATAGCTTATATACAGGTATATTCATCTATATATTTTGATATTTTATTTTTATTTTGTATATTTAATTTTACTATTTTTGTTTATCATTTTATAAATTTATAACTTATTTTTATACACTTAAATATATTTTTATTTTACTTTTTTGATGTGTTTTGTATGAATAAATATATATATATAATTTATGTAGGTATAATTGTCGGTATTTCATCTATGGTTTTTGTACAAGTATTTTATTTTTATGTTTTCTTTAGGTTTTTATTCCTATTTTAACACACACACATATTACAAATAATATTTTCAAAATTATAAAAATATAAAAGTATAAAAATAACGAATAATAAATAAAATGAATATTTTAATATGTACACGTATACAATAGGGGGTCAAAAACTCAACTTTCAAACCATAACTCCGAAAAATATGAAACCACCTTCAATAAATAGCTTATTAAAACTTATATACAATTAAAGTAATTTTGATATATTTCAAGTTTTTTATTTGAAAGATACAGGTCTGGGAAGTTGGGATTTTGGAATCTTATTCAGATCATAACTTTTTTATCTGTATATTATTTTTGTATGAAATCAATTTTGTATTTTTCTTTATTTAATTATCTACAACTTTCATTCACAAAGTTTCTTTATTTGAAGTATAAAAAGTGGAACTAAAAATAAGTCCCAAAATAAATAAGGAATGAATTGAATAAAAGGTATTTTTATTGTATTTTGGCCCTTATCTCCCCATACTTTATTCCTTGTCGACCTATTCATCTAGATGCCTAGGTCTTGGGGTTTCGGGTCATAAAATATTTACAATATTTTATTATTATTATTTTATTTTATTTATTCGATAATTTTGGCTTTAAAAATTGCATTTTATACAATATTTACCCATGCATGCATGAATGCTAAAATGCAGGAATTAAGGGTATTTACATGTATTTGCTAAGGTTTTTGAGGCCAAAATGATAGAATAAAGATGATGAAATGGAGGTTCATCATCCCCCTATATTTGCCTTTGCTAGTCGCTAGCAAACACTTATGCAATAAGTGTAGAAAAAATAAAGAAAAGAAAAAGAAGAAAGATGGATTGAATTTAATTATCAGACTTGTATTCATAAAATCAAAGTTTGGAGAATAAATCAGACCTTTGGAATTTTAGTGCTGGCAGAGCCTTCATGAGAACCGGATTTGAAATCCAACAACCTTTGAGAATCCCAAAACTTTATTCAAGTCTCCTCAATAGCCTGGTCAAAAATATTTCAACTCATACACAAACCCTTACGACTATGAATCTGACTTGTACAGTGTGAGTGATGGTGGCTCTCCCCAACTGAAATGACAAAGAGACTGACTTCTCCAATATGACAACTTAATGATTCCCCAATCCAACAACTCATTCCTCGAGGAGTAGGGTATTCCCTTCTAAGTTCAAGTGGCAACCGACTCAAGAGGAGGGGGTGAAGAGAAGAATGGATGGTAGCCAGTGTAGCTACCTATCCTAAGATGCAAGGCCAATGTAGTCAAGTCATCCAGCTGTAGGCTCACATGATTTGACTTTGAAGCTCAGGCTTGTTTATTGACTATACACATATGTACACTCCGACATGCATTTTTATTTTTATACAGGTCTGTCCACTTTTTTGGGGTTTTTGCTTTTTGCTTTTTTTCTAAAGGCTATATACAACATCATTTACATAAGGAGTTTTTCCTCTTGAGCCAATAGACTATCCCTCTTTTGAAGCTTTATTGCAACCCACAATCTCTTGTCCTCAAAACTCATCATCACCAGATGGGTTGGGGTGCACTTCCCTCCCTAGAGGAGGACAAGTGTTTCCACATGTGTGCGTCTCATATCGGCAAATCCAACCCCCTCACCACTCTAACTGAGTTGAGCCAAGTGAAAGGTGCCGGTGTCCAAGTTAGGTCATTATCAACCAGAGTCGTGTGTGTGCTCCTAAATACTCTACTTAGGCAGTCAAGAATCCATTGAACTAAGTCTCATGATCCTCAAAGAACTAAGTCAACTAGACCTGAAGTACCTCAATTCCAGCTCCTATAAGGTTCATGTTAATTAGGTAGATTTAAGGTCCAAGCAAGCTCCAATCTTCGGATTTTAGTTAGACTTGTTCAGCTGTGAAGCTCAATCCGAAAAATACTCATGCTATGCGAATGCTATGCAGAAAATATTTTTGTGATGCAATTTTCAAAGATTTTGAACTTTTTATGGATTTTTGAAAAGATGATGCATATGCATTTTTGGGGTTTTCAAAAAGATTTTTCAAATGTTTTTGGTATTTTAATTTTGCAAATGTTTTTGGAATTTTTGAAAACAGAAGATTTTGGCCAAAAACTAGGTACAAGTATTTACACGGGGATGCATCCTTTATTTACAAGAATTAGATTTTAAGGATTTACAAGGGGTAAGTGATCAATTTTATAGGTATATACATAAAGAATTTTAGGTGAGATTTATATATTCCTCAAACTTATTTGACAGAGGTTTTTCAAACAATTTTGAAAACTATAGTCCAAACTACTTTTTACAAACAATTTTTACAAACATGGACAAACATTTGAAAATCATTTTGCAAAGATTTTCCAAATAGTATATATAGATTTTTCAAACATTTTTGCAACCATTTTTCAAACCATTTGCAAAACATTTTTCAAACATTTTTATTTCACACAAAGAAAATTATTTTACAATCAAAATATTTTTACAAAGGTTGAAAACATGTAACAAAACGTTTTCCAAATAGTTTTCAAAAGATTTTTCACAAATATTTTCAAACTATTTTTCAAACATTTTTTAAAAAATATTTTCACCTGATTTATTAATCAGTAAATACAAAAAGAATTTGAAGAATAATCGACATCTTTTTATTAAGGTTTTTAATGAATTTTATAAGTATAATTGGCCATAATTATTAAGAAAATACGAAAGTACGAGTTATGGCTAAAGTATATACACAGTATATACGACCACCCTATACTTAGCTTGAGCTATGTCCTCATAGATCGGAGAGAAAAGAGAAGACATAGCTCGTACTGAGTATAGAAAAGTCTAAAGAATAAATGAATAAGAACTGAATGAATAAACAAATGAGAAGTCGACCGTCCCCCCTATACTTAGGATCAAATAATCCTAAGTATAACAGACTGTACACAAAGCAGGGAGGGTCAAGGGTGGGAATGAACAGATCGTACTCAGACTGTGTCCCCCTATACTTAGGGTAAGATATCCCTAAGTATAGACAAGAAGAGGAGACAGTGGAGAGGATCAAAGAATAGAATCAACTCGGGGTGCACACCTCCGTATACTTAGGATAAAGTACGTCCTAAGTATAAAAGACTGACAACAAGGGGCGACACCTTTCTGATAGATAAGAAATATAGAAAAAGAAAAGAAGAAAAGAAGAAAAGAGAATAAACAGATCACAGCTCAGTGTGTACACCCCCAATACTTAGGACAAGGTGTATCCTAAGTATAACAAAATCATAAGATGACGACGAGGTGGCAGACATAAAGAAAGAAAGAAAGAAAGAAAGAATGAATGATACGGACGTATGTATCTGTACAGTGGAAGATGGAAGTGATAACCATGTATGAGATGCATGTGATGTGAGTCAAAGGGCACATCTCATTCCAGATGAATATGGGCAATGTCAACGGTCAGCGTATCATGATCTAGATATAGTTTCAGGCACTGACCGTTAACTCGAAAGGTAGGGGAAGATGACAACTCGGATATATCAATACTGCCATTGTCATGTACCTTTCCGACTACATATGGACCTGTCCACTTACTCGGTAATTTCCCCGGAAATAATTTCAACCTAAAATCAAATAACCATACATGTTGATCTGGCTCAAACTGTTTATGGCTGATATGAGAATCGTGCCATATCTTCACTTTTTCCTTGTACTGTAGGCTATTCGAAAAGGCTGTATCTCTCAGTTCCTCCAGGGCTGCCAACTCTGCTTTCCTCTGTTCTCCTATACGCTCGGGATCCAATAATAACTCTGTAACTGCCCATAGTGACTTGTACTTGATTTCCACTGGCAAATGGCACGACTTCCTATATTTGAGATGAAAGGGAGATGTCCCTAATGGTGTCTTGAAGGAAGTCCGATAGGCCCACAAGACCGAGTCCAAAAGCTGTGACCAATCCTTTCGATCTGGGCGAACTACCTTCTGTAAAATAGTCTTGATCTCCCTGTTCGATACTTCGACAAGACCATTAGTCTGAGGGTGATATGGAGTGGCAACACGATGGTTAATGATGAACTCATCCGCAAGGGCCCTTACCTTGTCGTTGATAAAGTGAGTCCCCCTGTCTGAAATCAGAACTCTAGGTATCTCGAACCATGAAATGATATTTTTTGTCAAAAATTGGCACACGGTCTTAGCATCTGCGGTTCGGGCAGGGATGACCTCAACCCAACGACTCACATAATCAACAACAAGCAGAATGTACTCGAATCCCTGACTCTTAGGAAATGAGCCCATGAAATCAATTCCCCATGCGTCAAAAACCTCACAAAAGTGAATGGGCTGCATGGGCATCATATCTCTCTGTCTGCAAGTACCCATCTTCTGACAGTCAATACATCTCTTCACGAATTCATCAGAATCCTTGAAGAGAGTAGGCCACCAAAGGCTGGATTGGAGCACCTTATGTGAAACCCCCAATTTTAGCCCTGCAACTTGGTCAAGTTGATGATAATCAAATAGTTGTGGTCCAATAAGAAATTTATGAAAAATCCAATTTCGATCTGATTGTATCATATTGTGACTTGTTGGATGCGTATCGTCGTCAGGATTCCAACGCATCTGAAATTTTGTAAATCGGATATCGGATGAGTGAGATATGATCATTTTAGTGAGGATGGGTCAAGTCTGAAATGGTTATACGGGATTGAGCAAGATCCATCTAAGAGATCCGCCCAAGTACTGCTTTCTCCTCTTACTTGCAAACCCTAGCCACCACTCACCATCCCCCACCTCTCAAGATCGCTGGAGCTCCGACGGAGCATTGGCGGAGTTGGTTGTCCTCTACTATTTTTGTGGGGAAGTTTTCCCTCGACATCCTCTACACGGATCTAGCACTAGAAATGTAAGATCATCTCTCTCGTTCCTTGTATTTCAAGATTTTGTTGTGGGTTAGATCTAAGCAAGGGATTATTTTGATTTAGAGGATTTTCGTGATCATGATGAAGCGTGGAACTACTTAGAATGGACATATGACGTTGATGCACAAACAACATATAGGTACGGTCCCCCTGCCCTTTTCTTTGTGATTTTCTCGTTGTGTTTATATCCCATGGAACCTCGTGTCCCTCTTGCTGGATTGGGTTTCCCCTTTTTTGGTGTGAAGATTGATGGTTGTTCATGTTCTTAAAAATATATATATATATATATATATATGTGTGTGTGTGTGTGTGTGTGTGTGTGTGTGTGTGTGTGTGTGTGTAGGATAAATGATATGTTCTGTGAAATCCACATGCAAAATAATTTTTAAACTATTAGAACTAAAGATGTACAGTAAATATATGTTGTCACATGATTGATTGGATCGGGGTTTAAGGTACCTATCAATGACTATATGGGAATATAAACTCGTAACGATAAATATCCCCCTCTTGCTGTTGGATTCCACATATCTTGTTTCCCATATGCTTGAACATGCTTAGAGCATTGGTTATCCTTGTGATGTGATTCATATACTAGTAATGACAAATATCCCCTCTTGTTTGTTTCACACGATTTCCGACCCTATGTTCCGAACATTCTTAAAAACTTAAATATCTTTACTTATGAACCTGATATTATAACAATATATTTCATCATTGTTGTTGGGATTTGCACGATCATTAACCTTATGTTTTATTTGATCTTGGAGCTTTAGGTTCTAGAGGGTATGAAATGCAAACATTTATCTATAATGGATTGAGAGATGCACGTCACTTTCATAGTTACCTTGATGCATATATATTTATTTAAGCATTGTATACTTTTTTTCATTCATGTCAGGGCATCGAGTAGAACAAATGGTTGAGTTATATACCATGGATGCCGCGGTACTAACATGTATTGAATCAGTTTTCTTTCACTTACATGGAAAACATATATGCGTTAGACATGTTATATATAAAAACTAATCATTAGGAATAATGTAGAGTATCTTTCTTAAAAACAAGAGATAAGGATGTATAGCTTTTTTTTATATAAATCTAACCGTGGTTGAATACGATAGGATAGGGTAGAAAGGGTCAAAGTATGTATACATGGATTTCAACTGTAACTGCGAAGAAGGACAAGGTCCTGAAAAAAATCACAGCCATTAAACTCCACTTGCTATTCTTTGTATTACTTAATAGTAGTAAAAAAAATATGAATTTACATCATTACTGGAAGTTAAAGTCATGCGTTAAATTTTTTAAGTTTGATTTAATATATTAAACTAGCCATCCAAATACTGTCGAGAATAAAGAAATACTGGTGCACTAATGCCCATTTATTCGCATACGACATTTATGATTAAGGGTGTGGAAACGTTAATAAAAATATAAATGATTGTTTTATTATTCAAATAACAAATTTATAACCGACGTTCCTTCATCTAATTATGGGTTAACGTTACATAGGTTACTGCATGCTTCGATATTTTCTGGGTAGGAGTTTATCCTCAAATCATTCATCATATGGCTACATGATTAGCATCCAGTCGGTTATTTGAAGTAGAATTCCAACGTACCTAATAAGAGCAGTATTAAGGTTAAACAAAAATCTTAAATTTTGGAGATTTACAGCAACATCCATTGTTATACTTTGTAAACGACTATTTTTACAAATGATCATTTGTGGATCGTAAATATTTCATTAGTATTCTTCAATGGATTCTAGATAACTACATGTAAAAAAAATAATAATCAAGCAACCTTCGTAGGGTGGAGAAAATTGATAAGGTTATTATTGGAGCTTGATTCATGAATTGTATGCAACAATCTTCGGGATATGTAATTAAAAATTCCAATAGATCGTAAACATGAGTTGATATTTGCGGTCATTACAATTCTGTAGATGAGATCTCACGATGTCCAGGTAGATGGAGTTAGGTGCTGCAAATGATTTGTAATGCACCTTTAGGCCCCGGGTAGAAGCCAAGAAGGCCGCGACCCCAACAGACGAGTTGGGTGACGCGTTGCACCTAGCAGTCCGGTAGCATCCGAAGTCGCTCGACGGAATAGATATGTAGCAGGGTAGCGTATGCTTACTTGTGAGAAAATAATGCATGATCAGATGTCTCTAATCACTTTTTACATCATTGTTAACTCTACCGAACCGTAGAAATCGTTTTAAGTAAATATTGAATTAATAAATAAAAGTAAGATTGAATCACCACTTTATCGACGTTTGGATGTATCGGTCATGGTTAGAGAAGTTAGCATACCCGAGAGTGTGGCGCAGCTCTCGTGGTCCCGGTGAGTCCTAGATGGAGTGTTAGTTCTAGTTCCGCGAGTTTGTCGGTGTATTCCGCTACTCTGTCGGTTGAACGTAGTGCTACGGGTACAGTCGGTGTGTCAGCGTCCCTAGTACGACACTCATCGAAGACTCGTACTTCGTCACAAGGGTGTATCCGGTGCGGTCCCGTTTGGCCGCGGTGTACTCGTTCCCGGGTATTCCCCTTGTGATGGGTAAGCTGGGGAAAATGGGTTGAAGTTGGAGTTGGGGTTGTTCGTTTGAGTTGGTTGCTCCAGTACACATGATGTGACTGTTGAGATGATGTTATCAATGTTTGAACTCATCATTTTTTTTATGATGGAAATATGTCTTGAACTAATAATATACCTATTTACAGATTCTTGTATGATTAACCCCAACGGTTCAGGTAAGTAAATGTAAAATTGACGAGCTTACAACAAGTATTAGTTTGTGTGCAATTTAGAATAATCGCTTTATACACGTTTGGGATAGTGAATAATAATGACAAGATTAATAAAGGAATATGAACATCCATCTCTTTACTCTTTTACACTTTCTGCTTAGTGTAGTGTTAGCCTGTTTTAGCTGTACTGAGCATTTTAGCTCATACGTACTTCTTTGGAAACCCATCCAGGTTTACAGGTTGTTGATCAACAGCAGTGACTTGATCTTCCGCAGTTTGTACAAGACCCAGGGTACAGTTTCACTTGTAGAGATATACTAGTTGTTGTTATGCTTTTGTAGCTTCTACAGTTTAAGTTGTTAGTCATGAAAATATATTTTGTGAACTCTATTGTAAATTTCTAAAATTTTTGGGAACCATGAATATGTAGATGTCATTGGTACATTTTTATTCTTTACTTTTCCTGTCTTACATTCTGAATATTAATCATAATGTATGAATGTGGCTATTGCTGAGTATCTGGATCCTTGGGAGATAGGTCCGACACCCTCCTCGCGGGGCGGGGCGTCACAGATGGTATCAGAGCAAGGATACTCCATTAGCCAACATTTATACTTATGATTATTAACGGTATTTGGAATGTGTGGAATACATCAGGGTCCTCTGACTATGATGTTTAGTCCAACAGGAATGGTTCCCATATAAGAGTCCTAATATATGAAGACTTAGATATTTAGAGGCTGATGAGTGTAATTAATTCATGCAGAATCATGTCGATGTCTGACGTCGAGATTGCTAGGCAATTGACGACGATGATGGATATGCTCCAAAGTATAGACAAGAGACTAAAGACAGTAGAGCAAAGACTTGATGGATTTGAAGAATCCATTCGTACCCTTCAGAGTGAGGGTAGTACTAGAGTATAATTTCCCCCTCCGTCTATCGAGGATATCTTTCAGAAACATCAGAAAATATTTTCTAGCTATTGCAAAGGTCAAGTACCAGAGTTTGTGGGAGATACTACTCCTGAGACTGCTGATGCTTGGTTAGAAAAGATTGAGAAAGTTCTCAAGATTATCCAAGCACCCAAAGATTGTTGGGTGCTATTTGCTGAATACTCCTTGAGCGGTCATGCAAAGCATTGGTGGAGTGCGTTATCCCGACATTTACCACATCCTTTGACTTGGGATAATTTTGTGAAGTCATTTAGAGAACAATTTCTTCCCGATTTCTGGGTTAGGAGAAAAAGAAAAGAATTGGATGAGTTGAAACAAGGATCGATGTCAGCTAAAGAATATCAGATCAAATTTGATGAGTTAGCACGTCATTCACCCATGCTTGAAATATGTGAAGACGAACGGATCCTAAAGTTTTGGTGTGGACTTCGCCTTGATATTCAACATAGACTCTCTTCTTGTCGGCCATCCACTATCCGCGAGATGATAGAAGTTGTATCCTGCATGGAAGATTTACATCACGATATGAAATTGAACGGGGAAAAATTACGTGAAAATAACCAGGATGGGCGACAGATTGTGATGCCTTATTCAATAACTTATAATGGTTCCCTACCTTTGGAAGCAATGCACGAGACTACAACAAGTTCCAGTATAAATGGATCAAGAGGAAGTAGCAGGCCTCGAAGATGTTATACTTGTGGCCAGAGAGGTCATAGTCAAGCAGAATGTCCTCAGTGAGCCAATGGTGCTATTGTCAGAGTATTTGATGAGAGCATCCACGTGCTGATGAAAGGGAACAAAAATATACTCAAGGCATGTGATTGGTGTAATGAATCTGATAACTATCAAATGTTCTTGTATAGACAATATGGTTATTAGTATATTCATGAAACATGTTCCTTGTTTATTGCTTGATAGTGCAGAGTATGCCTATACAAATAGTACTGACGCATGGATTATATCCTTCTTGATGATTATAATTACGACGATGCTTAAATGTCTTAGTACCTTCTTAAAGAATGATAATCGAAATGAGTTCAAAGATTGATAAATGTCAAATTGTAGTGATGTGATATAGAGACTCGTATCAAGTAGTCTACATTAATTTGTAAGACAAGCTCAAGGACTGAAAGAGATGTCTTGATTCTTTTTAAGATTGTTATCGCTGGCTGCGATAACACCATTTCTTTTGTTTGTAATCATTGAGGGTGATATAAATTTTTTTTGATATTCCTATCACTGAGTAATGAAGATAATCTTCTTAAAGTTGTTATCACCGATCACGATGGAAAAGGTCTCAAGATGGTTATCACTCTCGTGATAAGCATAAACTAGATACGGATCCATCTTTCTGCTTAATAAGGAGAATACTTTAAGAGTGTTATCATTGAAGATGATAACCGTAATCATTAAAGATTGTTGTCGTTGACCACGATAACAAATGTCCTATTAAGATTGTTATCACTCTCGTGATAAGTGGAATGTAGATGCATGTACATATTTTGAAGAAATATGAAGAACTCTTGTAAGATATCGAAGGTGTCAACTGTAACTTCTTAAAATTATTTGTCGTTGACAGTGATAACAAACCGTTTTATTAAGATTGTTATCACTCTCGTGATAAGTAAAATGCAGATGCGAGTGCATCTCTAGGAGAAATAGGAAGAGTCTTTTTAAGATTGTTTTCGCCTTCAAGCTAAGAAAGATGCATATTAGGATTTTTTTTTTCAAAAGTTATAACCTTAAGGTCTGTAGATAGCCTTTCGCATATCGTAATAGACACATGTCCTATCCCAATAATATCTTTACATGATGTAATGTATATTAGGTATGATATCGTGGATGTATACAACATATGATATGAATAAACAGAGAATATTACCCATACCGATACCTGAAGTCTCGAGGACGAGACTTGTTTTAAGATTGTTATGATGTGAAACCCCCAATTTTAGCCCTGCAACTTGGTCAAGTTGATGATAATCAAATAGTTGTGGTCCAATAAGAAATTTATGAAAAATCCAATTTCGATCTGATTGTATCATATTGTGACTTATTGGATGCGTATCGTCGTCAGGATTCCAACGCATCCGAAATTTTGTAAATCGGATATCGGATGAGTGAGATATGATCATTTTAGTGAGGATGGGTCAAGTCTGAAATGGTTATACGGGATTGAGCAAGATCCATCTAAGAGATCCACCCAAGTATGATTTTTGAGATATAAAAGGACACATGGGCTGCTCTCTCCTCTTACTTGCAAACCCTAGCCACCACTCACCATCCCCCACCTCTCAAGATCGCTGGAGCTCCGACGGAGCATTGGCGGAGTTGGTTGTCCTCTACTATTTTTGTGGGGAAGTTTTCCCTCGACATCCTCTACACGGATCTAGCACTAGAAATGTAAGATCATCTCTCTCGTTCCTTGTATTTCAAGATTTTGTTGTGGGTTAGATCTAAGCAAGGGATTATTTTGATTTAGAGGATTTTCGTGATCATGATGAAGCGTGGAACTACTTAGAATGGACATATGACGTTGATGCACAAACAACATATAGGTACGGTCCCCCTGCCCTTTTCTTTGTGATTTTCTCGTTGTGTTTATATCCCATGGACCCTCGTGTCCCTCTTGCTGGATTGGGTTTCCCCCTTTTTGGTGTGAAGATTGATGGTTGTTCATGTTCTTAAAAATATATATATACATATATATATGTGTGTGTGTGTGTGTGTGTGTGTGTGTGTGTGTAGGATAAATGATATGTTCTGTGAAATCCACATGCAAAATAATTTTTAAACTATTAGAACTAAAGATGTACAGTAAATATATGTTGTCACATGATTGATTGGATCGGGGTTTAAGGTACCTATCAATGACTATATGGGAATATAAACTCGTAACGATAAATATCCCCCTCTTGCTGTTGGATTCCACATATCTTGTTTCCCATATGCTTGAACATGCTTAGAGCATTGGTTATCCTTGTGATGTGATTCATATACTAGTAATGACAAATATCCCCTCTTGTTTGTTTCACACGATTTCCGACCCTATGTTCCGAACATTCTTAAAAACTTAAATATCTTTACTTATGAACCTGATATTATAACGATATATTTCATCATTGTTGTTGGGATTTGCACGATCATTAACCTTATGTTTTATTTGATCTTGGAGCTTTAGGTTCTAGAGGGTATGAAATGCAAACATTTATCTATAATGGATTGAGAGATGCACGTCACTTTCATAGTTACCTTGATGCATATATATTTATTTAAGCATTGTATACTTTTTTTCATTCATGTCAGGGCATCGAGTAGAACAAATGGTTGAGTTATATACCATGGATGCCGCGGTACTAACATGTATTGAATCAGTTTTCTTTCACTTACATGGAAAACATATATGCGTTAGACATGTTATATATAAAAACTAATCATTAGGAATAATGTAGAGTATCTTTCTTAAAAACAAGAGATAAGGATGTATAGCTTTTTTTTATATAAATCTAACCGTGGTTGAATACGATAGGATAGGGTAGAAAGGGTCAAAGTATGTATACATGGATTTCAACTGTAACTGCGAAGAAGGACAAGGTCCTGAAAAAAATCACAGCCATTAAACTCCACTTGCTATTCTTTGTATTAGTTAATAGTAGTAAAAAAATATGAATTTACATCATTACTGGAAGTTAAAGTCATGCGTTAAATTTTTTAAGTTTGATTTAATATATTAAACTAGCCATCCAAATACTGTCGAGAATAAAGAAATACTGGTGCACTAATGCCCATTTATTCGCATACGACATTTATGATTAAGGGTGTGGAAACGTTAATAAAAATATAAATGATTGTTTTATTATTCAAATAACAAATTTATAACCGACGTTCCTTCATCTAATTATGGGTTAACGTTACATAGGTTACTGCATGCTTTGATATTTTCTGGGTAGGAGTTTATCCTCAAATCATTCATCATATGGCTACATGATTAGCATCCAGTCGGTTATTTGAAGTAGAATTCCAACGTACCTAATAAGAGCAGTATTAAGGTTAAACAAAAATCTTAAATTTTGGAGATTTACAGCAACATCCATTGTTATACTTTGTAAACGACTATTTTTACAAATGATCATTTGTGGATCGTAAATATTTCATTAGTATTCTTCAATGGATTCTAGATAACTACATGTAAAAAAAAATAATAATCAAGCAACCTTCGTAGGGTGGAGAAAATTGATAAGGTTATTATTGGAGCTTGATTCATGAATTGTATGCAACAATCTTCGGGATATGTAATTAAAAATTCCAATAGATCGTAAACATGAGTTGATATTTGCGGTCATTACAATTCTGTAGATGAGATCTCACGATGTCCAGGTAGATGGAGTTAGGTGCTGCAAATGTTTTGTAATGCACCTTTAGGCCCCGGGTAGAAGCCAAGAAGGCCGCGACCCCAACAGACGAGTTGGGTGACGTGTTGCACCTAGCAGTCCGGTAGCATCTGAAGTCGCTCGACGGAATAGGCATGTAGCAGGGTAGCGTATGCTTACTTGTGAGAAAATAATGCATGATCAGATGTCTCTAATCACTTTTTACATCATTGTTAACTCTACCGAACCGTAGAAATCGTTTTAATTAAATATTGAATTAATAAATAAAAGTAAGATTGAATCACCACTTTATCGACGTTTGGATGTATCGGTCATGGTTAGAGAAGTTAGCATACCCGAGAGTGTGGCGCAACTCTCGTGGTCCCGGTGAGTCCTAGATGGAGTGTTAGTTCTAGTTCCGCGAGTTTGTCGGTGTATTCCGCTACTCTGTCGGTTGAACGTAGTGCTACGGGTACAGTCGGTGTGTCCGCGTCCCTAGTACGACACTCATCGAATACTCGTACTTCGTCACAAGGGTGTATCCGGTGCAGTCCCGTTTGGCCGCGGTGTACTCGTTCCCGGGTATTCCCCTTGTGATGGGTAAGCTGGGGAAAATGGGTTGAAGTTGGAGTTGGGGTTGTTCGTTTGAGTTGGTTGCTCCAGTACACATGATGTGACTGTTGAGATGATGTTATCAATGTTTGAACTCATCATTTTTTTATGATGGAAATATGTCTTGAACTAATAATATACCTATTTACAGATTCTTGTATGATTAACCCCAACGGTTCAGGTAAGTAAATGTAAAATTGATGAGCTTACAACAAGTATTAGTTTGTGTGCAATTTAGAATAATCGTTTTATACACGTTTGGGATAGTGAAAATAATGACTAGATTAATAAAGGAATATGAACATCCATCTCTTTACTCTTTTACACTTTCTGCTTAGTGTAGTGTTAGCCTGTTTTAGCTGTACTGAGCATTTTAGCTCATACGTACTTCTTTGGAAACCCATCCAGGTTTACAGGTTGTTGATCAACAGCAGTGACTTGATCTTCCACAGTTTGTACAAGACCCAGGGTACAGTTTCACTTGTAGAGATATACTAGTTGTTGTTATGCTTTTGTAGCTTCTACAGTTTAAGTTGTTAGTCATGAAAATATATTTTGTGGACTCTATTGTAAATTTCTAAAATTTTTGGGAACCATGAATATGTAGATGTCATTGGTACATTTTTATTCTTTACTTTTCCTGTCTTACATTCTGAATGTTAATCATAATGTATGAATGTGGCTATTGCTGAGTATCTGGATCCTTGGGAGATAGGTCCGACACCTTCCTCGCGGGGCGGGGCGTCACATCTTATGTGTTGTCCGTCTCCCAGAATGATGTCCTCCTACCTCAAGCTTGTGGCAGTAGGTGAGGACGCTATGCTGCTCTTCTTAAGGAGTACAACTCCTCCAGATACTATCCCCTCCTTCATGATAAAGGATGGGATCCTCCTAATGGTACGACTTGGCCTTCGCAAGGAACGTCTCAAGTCGCTGCCTGGGCCAATCTTGTGGAACCATCTTAGTGACAAGATAGTTCACAATGTTGGCGTACCATGGAAGCGAGGTGATGGCAAGGATCGCCTCATCTGGAAATGTCTCAGTAATAGGTGCAATGGGCTCAGATTCCTCAAGGTTCTCTAATCGGGAGAGGTGATCTGCCACCACATTCTTTACTCCAGGTTTACCCTTAATCTCAATATCAAACTCCTGGAGCAGAAAGATCCATCTGCTAAGTCGAGCTTTGGCATCCTTCTTTACCATGAGGTATCGGATGGCGGTGTGGTCTGTAAAGATAGTCACTTTTGATCCCAGAATATATGATCTGTACTTATCCAAAGCAAAGACTACAACTAGCATCTCCTTCTCAGCCACAGTATAATTCCGCTGAGTAGCATCCAAAGTCCGGCTAGCGTAGTGAATGGCATACGTCAATCCATACCTCCTCTATCCAAGCACAACCCCTACGACAAAATCAGAAGCATTCATCATGATCTCGAATGGGAGAGACTAATCAGGTGGCTGAAGGACAAGAGTCGCGACAACTAGATTCTTGAGAGTCTCGAAGGACGCAAGGCACTTATCATCGACAATGAACTCGATATCTTTTATCAGCAAATCAGTGAACGGTCGGACAATATGACTGAAGTCTTGAATGAACCGTCGGTAGAAACCAACATGCCCCAAAAAAGACCGCAACTATCGCAGATTGGAAGGTGGATTGAGTTTTCTAATGATATCCACCTTGGTCGGATCAACCTCCATGCCCCTATTGGAGATGATATGGCCAAGGACCGTCCCTTGAGTTATCATGAAGTGACTCTTCTCCCAAGATAGGAAAAGATTGACCTCTATGCAACGCTGAAGCACACGGTCTAGGCAGTCAAGACAAGCATCAAACCCATCGTCATAGACCGAGAAGTCATCCATGAAGACCTCTAAACAGTCACCCACCATGTCCGAGAAGATGGACAACATGCACCTTTGGAATGTCGCCAGGGAGTTACATAGACCAAAGGGCATCCGTCTGAAAGCATATGTCCCAAATGGACAGGTGAATGTCGTCTTGTCCTGGTCTTCGGGCGCAATGGCCACTTGGTTATAGCTGGAGTACCCATCAAGAAAACAGTAGTGACTCTTCCTAGCTTGCCTCTCGATAATCTGATAAATAAATGGCAGTGGGAAATGATCCTTCTTGGTGGCCTGATTCAATCGTCTATAGTCCACACAAACCCTCCAAGAAGTGGGTATCCGGGTAGCTATCTCCTTTCCAGACTCGCTCACAACTGTAGTGATACCCGTATTCTTGGGCACCACATGTAATGGATTAACCCACTTGGAGTCAGAGATGGGTAGATAAAATCGACGCTCCACCATTTTGATATTTCTTTCATGACCACATCTCGAAGGTTCGGATTCAGCCGTCGCTGGATCTCACGCGCGGGCTTGACGTCCTCTTCGAGGTAGATATGGTGGGAGCACAAAGTCGGACTAATCCCCTGGAGATCAGCTATACTCCTTCCTATCGCCTTGTAGTTTCTTTCAAGAACCTCCATCAAACGAGATTCTTGCTCTCCAGTCAAATCTTTTGAGATAATGACTGGGTGATATCTAGCTCATTCGCAAGGAATATGTACTTCAGTGACTGCGGCAAAGGCTTCAGTTCTGGACAACTGAGAGATGGTAAATATGGATTCTGATATGTCTGAGTGAAGGCTACCAGGTCTGCATGTCAGAACTCTCACTGTGCATGAAAATCTGACAAAGGGAACCCTGCTGGAATATCTGTGAACTGTGCCGGCTCGCTCCTCTTCCTAGCTATTGGTTCAGAAGGAATCAGACATGGCAGATAATCATCAAAGTCATCCCAATCAATGTCTGAATCCGATGGATCTGAATCAGAAGAACATGAATGAAACTCTGCTTCACCACTCATCCCGTAACTGTCGGCCTCTAATGTGTCCTCGGCCAAGGGTGTGTTGTCCAAGCTCTCGATTGCCATAAGCTGTAAGTACGCTGAATCTGTGGGCAAGGCGAGGGCTTGTGCTACTGGATTTGCCCAAATTGCTACATCATCGGTCATCACAAAGTCACACTTCTTTTGGACGTCTTGCTCTACCTCTATCATTTGCTCGGTGTCACTAAACTGCTTGAAGCAGGCTGAATCTCGTGCTCTGGTCTCGTCGATCGTCTCTATTTGTATACTTTCGCCGTCTATGCGAAAGTACACCTTTCCACTATCATGGTCGATTACTGATTAACCAGAAAATACTAGGGTCAAAATGTCTCACACAAGGCAGAGACAAGGTCGCTGCGGCGACCCTTGGTAAATCCCGGCTAAATCAACAATCAACCCACAATGCATATCAAGCAATAAGAAGTAAATGTGGAGTCAAAAAATATTATTACTCTACAAAAATGTGTATAGTGTGCAAGTGTGTAGAGGTCGAACTCAGGGAGCAAACAAGATAGATCAGGTCAAAATGCTCAAAACCGTGAATGTGATCAAGTGTCTATATGTGCTATGTTTTTGTGGGTTTTTAATTTTATATATTTTTATTTGATTTTTGATTTTGTATTTTTGTATTTTCTTTTTAATTTACTGATTTTATATTTTTCTTCTTATATTTTATATTTTTGTATTTTTTTTCTTTTAATGAATATTTAAAACTATATAGGATATATAATACAAGAGAGATAAGAGAGGGATAAAAATAGGGAAAAATGCTCAAAATATAGGAAATGGAATGTTTTTGTGATTTTTATATTTTTCTAATGTTTTTATGATTTTTCTATATTTTTCCTAATTTTTTGGGTATTTTTAAGTTACAAATACTGAAAACAATAACTAAATGTTGCTGGCCGAAATTAAAATGAGGATGAAAAATATCAAATAGTGTCAAACATTACTCAAATTAATTTTAGAATATAGGTAATAAAATAGAAAAAAATATAGAAATTGAGATTGTATTTTTAGGATTTTTCTTGAATTTTTTAGATTTTTATGATGTTTTTAAGGGTTTTCTTATTTTTAGGAGTTTTACTTTGATTTTTTTAGTGATTTTTGGACCGATACTGAAAGATGCTAAGATACACAAAATATATATTTTTTTGGAATTTTTCAAAAACTTTTGCTAATTTTTATGAATTTTCTTGCGCAAACAGTATGAAAAATGCATATTTTTGAATTTTTATAAATACGAAAATGCAATAAAATGTGAAATAAAAATATGGCATGATAATATGATGCAACAAGAACTTAAGGTATTTTTTTTGAATTTTTTAGCAATTTATGGATGCATGAAATAAATAAAGTCAACAAAGAGAAAATATACTACTAGCTAGGGCATATATGTAATTATCCAAACATCCAGGGGCCAAAGTGTAATTTTCTACAAAATTTTATAACTAATAAGTCAATTTTCAGGTCCAAATACACATATCAAAACCCGCAAGGGTGCGCCTGCAATATTCCCAACCCCGCACGTGACTAGCACGCGCATGGAAAGGACCTAAATGCAATATACAAAAATCCTAGGGGCTGATATGAAAAATATCCAAAAAATATTACACGTTACAAAATACTTCCTTGACCAATACGAAATAAATAAACCCCCAGGGGGGTCCCTGTAAAATGCCCAGTCCCCTCACGCACACAGGCACGTGAGGTGACATGGACTGGACCTAACTACAATTAATGAAAGCTTTGGGGTGTCGACGCAAATATTACACAAATATTTAAACTACAGATGCAAATTTACGGACTAAATAGAAATACAAAATGGCGCGGGGCGAAAGTAGCAAAATACCCCTCGCTGCGTGCGGATGGACGATGGCGATGAATCCACTTGACACGTGGCGCGCGTTGGACGACCGATACCGCTTCGGCGATGAGTGGCTCCGATTAGATCTCCTCTGGTGGATTGGACGGTTGGGCTTCGTGGAGATCCAACGGTAGCTACTGGATCTAGAGGTGCGGCCTGATCGGACGGCTCGCAGCCAAGGACGAAGAACAAGGAAGAAGGTCGATGAAGCCGACCTTCTCCGACCTCGATCTCGACCTCCGGCAACGCTTCAAGCTTCGAAAGTGGCCGAGGGCACTCCTGGGGGTCTGCTCTATCTCCTGGGGGCTCCAAAAAGTTACGGGGAAGATCGGAGCTCGCTGGGGAGGGCGACAGAGCTAGGATGCTCCACGGACCTCCGGCGAACATCAAAACTAGCCCCAGGCTCTCTTCTACGTGCAAAGACCTGCAAAAATATGTGAGAGGGTCCAGGGAAAAATGCATGGACCCCGCGAAGGTGGAAATGAAGCGAGAGGTGGTGGCGCACGGTGGTGGCCGGAGCGATTCGATAGACGTAACTCAAAGATTTTTGGGAGATTTTGATCCTACGGCTTAGGCGAATAAAATGCGAAGAAAATAAATAGAAGAAGTGGATGCCTTGATGGTCGGAACCAGAAGGTAGTACCTCGACGCCGGTGAAAGGCGGAGGTGATTGGAGCCGCCTCGATGCTTGCTCGACCCGCCCGAACCTCGGTGAAGGAAGCTGTCACCTTCCTCTGTCGATTGGGCACGAAAAGGGGAGCGAAGCTTGTGCAAGAGGGGTTCAAAGGAGGCTCGAAAGTCAGAGGGTCGAATATGAAGGGTTGACAATGTGGCTCTGACGCTCCAAAGATTGAGAGAGATGGCTCGAATCGCCGCTCCTCGGTCCTAGGAAAGCCTAGGCCGTGAAAGAGGGATGATAGAGGAGCAAAAGTGCTTCAGGTCGCGACATGGAAGGGTGCAAGGTTTTACCTTGAGAAATCCATGAAATAGGACAAAAACTGAGGTCTGACAAGGCTATAGGAGGGAGGGACAGTCAGTTGACTCGCCGGTCAACGTGGACTGCCTCCTGGTTGGTCCACGTGGACCAACTAGGGAAAATCCCTAACAAATGTTTTATTAATTTATTTAAAAATAGAAAATGATTTTATTATTTTTAGGTTATAAAATGAAAAATATTTGTTATTTTCTAAGGTATTATAATATGATTTTTAATTATTTTTATGAGGCTTATAATTACAAGTTACCATTTTAGGCATATATAGGTATGTATATCTATGTATTTTAATATTTGTTTTTTTATTTTGTATATTTAATTTTATTTATTTTGTTTATTATTTTATAAATTTATAGAATATTTTTATACATTTAAAATATTTTTATTTTATTTTTTGGAAGTATTTGGTACACTTAATAAAATATAAGTATTAATAATATAGGTATGTGTATAGGTATTATACCTAGGTGTATTATATACAAGTACTTTATTTTGTATTTTCTTGAGACTTTTATTTTTATTTTAATGTATATATATATTATAAATAATATTTACAAAATTATAAAAATATAAAATTATTAAAACAATGAATAAATAATAAAATGAATATTTTAATCTATACATGTATACAATAGGGGTCCAAAACTCAACTTTCAAACCGTAGCTCCGCCAAATGCGAAACCAATGCCATTAAATAGCTTATTTAAAATTATATACAATTAAAGGTGAATTTGATGCATTTGGAGTTTTTATTTGTGAGATATAGGTCTGGAAAGTTGGGATTCTGGAATCTTATTCAGATCATAACTTTTTATCTGTATATTATTTTTGAGTGAAATCAATTTTGTATTCTTCTTTATTTAATTATCTACATCTTTCATGTACAAAGTTTCTTTATTTGAAGTATAAAAAGTGGAACTAAAAATAGGTCCCAAAATGTATAAAGAATGAATAAAATGAATAGGTATTTTTATTGTATTCTGGCCCTTATCTCCCCCTACTGTATTCCTTGTCGACCTAATCATCTAAATTCCTAGATCTCAAGGTTTCAGGTCATAAAATATTTACAATATTTTATTATTTTTCTTTTCTTTTATTTATTCTATAATTTTGGCTTTAAAAACAATATTTTATACACTATTTATATGCACATGCATGGATGCTAAGATGCTGGAATTAATGGTATTTACACGTATTTGCCAGGGTTTTTGAGGCCAAAATGATAGAATAAAGATGATGAAATGTGGATTCATCATCCCCCTATACTTTGCCTTTGCTAGTCCCTAGCAAACACTTATGCAATAAGTGCAGAAAGAAAAATAAAGAAAAGAAAAAGAAGAAGGTAGATTAAATTTAATTATCAAATTTGTCTTCACAAAATCATAGTTTGGAGCATAAGTCGGACCTTTGGAATTTTAGTGTGGGCGGAACCTTAATGAGAATCGAATTTGAAATCCAACAGTCCCTGAGAATCCCAAAACTCTGTTCAAGTCTCCTCAATAGCCAGGTCAGAAATACTTCAACTCATACGCAAACCCTTACGACTATGAATCTGACTCGTACAGTATAAGTGATAGTGGCTCTCCCCAACTAGAATGACAAAGAGACTGACTTCTCCAGCATGACAACCCAATGATTTGCCAATCCAATAACTCATTCCTCAAGGAGCAGGGTATTCCCTTCTAAGTTCAAGTGGCAACCAGCTCAAGAGGAGGAGGTGAATAGAAGAATGGACGGTAGCCAGTGTAGCTGCCTATCCTAGGATGCAAGACCAGTGTAGTCAAGTCTTCTAGCTGCAGGTTCACATGATTTGACTTCGAAGCTCAAGCTTTCTTATTTGACTATACACATATGTACACTCCAGCAGGCATTTTTTTGTACAGGCCTATCCACTTTTTTTGGAGTTTTTTCTTTTTGCATTTTTTTGAATACTATATACGACAGCATTTACATAGGGAGTTTTCCTCTTGAGCCAGTAGACTATCCCTCTTTTGAAGCTTTATCGCAACCCACAATCTCCTGTCCTCGAAACTCATCATCACCGGAGGGGTTGGGATGCACTTCCCTCCATAGAGGAGGACAAGTGTTTCCACCTGTGTGCGTCTCATACCGACAAATCCAACCCCCTCACCGCTCCAACTGAGTTGAGCCATGTGAAAGGTGCAGGTGTCCAAGTTAGGTCATTATTAACAAGAGTCGTGCGTGTGCTCCGAAATACTCTACTTAGGCAGTTAAGAATCCATTGAACCAAGTCCCGTGATCCTCAAAGAATTAAGTCAACTAGACATGGAGTACCTCAATTCCAGCTCCTATAAGGTTCATGTTAATTAGGTAGATTTAAGGTCCAACCAAGCTCCAATCTTCGGATTTTACTTAGGCTCGTTCAACTATCAAACTCAATCCGAAAAATGCTCATGATGTGAAAATGCTATGCAGAGAATATTTTTGTGATGTATTTTTCAAAGATTCTAAACTTTTTATGGGTTTTTGAAAAGATGATGCACATGCATTTTTTGTATTTTTCAAAGAGATTTTTCAAATGTTTTCGATATTTTAATTTTTGCAAATGTAATTGGGATTTTTGAAAAAGGGGTTTGGCTATAAACTAGGTACAAATATTTACACAGGGATGCATCTTGTATTTACAAGAGGTGGGTTTTAAGAATTTACAAGGATAAGTGATCAATTTTATAAATATGTATATATAATGGATTTTTGGTGTGATGTATATATTCCTCAAACTTATTATTTGAAAAGGTTTTCAAACAATATTTTTTGAAAACTGTAGTCCAAAATAGTTTTTACAAACAATTTTATAAACATGTATACACATTTGAAAGTCATTTTGCAAAGGTTTTCCAAACAGTATATATAGATTTTTCAAATATTTTTACAACCATTTTTCAATCCATTGGCAAATCGTTTTTCAAACAATTTATTTCACACCAAGAAAATAACTTTACAATTAAAATGTTTTTACAAAGGTTGAAAACATGTAACAAAACATTTTCCAAATAGTTTTCAAAAGATTTTTACAAGGATTTTCAAATTATTTTTCAAACATTTTGCAAATTTTTACCTGATTTATTAATCAATAAGTTCAAAAAGTATTTGAGGAATGATCATATATTTTATTAAGATTTTTAATGAATTTGATTAGTATAATTAGCCATATATTTAATAGTAAAAATACGAAAGTACTAGTTATGGCTAAAGTATATACATAGTATATACGACCCCCCTATACTTAGCTTGAGCTATGTCCTCATAGATCGGAGAGAAAAGAGAAGACATAACTCGTACTAAGTATAGGCAAGTCTAAAGAATAACTAAATAAATGAACGAATGAGAAGTTGACCGTCCCCCCTGTACTTAGGATCAAATAATCCTAAGTATAGCAGATTGTACACAAAGCAGGGTGGGTCAAGGGTGAGAATGAACAGATCGTACTCAGATTATCTCCCCCTATACTTAGGGTAAGATATCCCTAAGTATAGACAAGAAGAGGAGATAATGGAGAGGATCGAAAAGAATGAAAACCCGAGGTGTACACCCCCTATACTTAGGACAAAGTACGTCCTAAGTACAGAAAACTGTCTACAAGGGGTGACACCTTTCTGATACAAAAAGAAGATAGAACAAGAAAAGAAGAAAAGAAGAAAAGACTAGATCACAGCTCAGTGTGTGTACCCCCTATACTTAGGACAAGGTACATCCTAAGTATAGCAAAATCACAAGATGAAGATGGGGTAGCAGACATAACGGAAGAATGAAAGAATGATATGGACAGAAGGATCTATACAACAGAAGATGGAAGTGATAACCATGTATGAGATGCAAATGATATGAGTCAAAGAACACATCTCATATCAGAAGAATGGGGGCAACGTCAACGGTCGGCGGATCATGATCTAGATATAGCTTCAGGCGCTGATCGTTAACACGAAAGGTAGAGGAAGATGACAACTCGGATATATCAATACTACCATTGTCATGTACCTTCCTGACCATATACGGACCTTCCCACTTACTCTGTAATTTCCCTGGAAATAACTTCAGCCTGGAATCAAACAACCATACGTGCTGATCGGGCTCAAACTGTTTATGGCTGATATGAGAATCGTGCCATGTCTTCACTTTTTCCTTATACTGTAGGCTGCTAGAAAAGGCTATATCTCTCAACTCCTCCAAGGCTGCCAACTCTGCTTTCCTCTGTTCTCCTATACTCTCGGGATCCAGTAATAACTCGGTAACTGCCCAAAGTGACTTGTGCTTGATCTCCACTGGTAGATGGCATGGCTTTCCATAGACGAGATGAAAGAGAGATGTCTCTAATGGAGTCTTGAAGGAAGTCCGATAGGCCCACAAGACCAAGTCCAAAAGCTGTGACCCATCCTTTCGGTCTGGGCAGACAACCTTCTGTAAGATAGTCTTGATCTCCCTATTCGATACTTCAGCAAGACCATTAGTCCGAGGGTGATATGGCGTGGCAACACGATGGCCAATGCTGAACTCGTCTGCAAGGGCACTCACCTTGTCATTGATAAAGTGAGACCCCCCATTTGAAATCAGAACTCTAGGTACCCCAAACCATGAAATGATGTTTTTCCTCAAAAAACGACACACGGTCTTAGCATATGCGGCTCGAGCGGGGATGGCCTCAACCCAACGGCTCACATAATCCACAACAAGCAATATGTACTCAAACCCCTGACTCTTAGGAAATGGGCCCATGAAATCAATACCCCATGCGTAAAAACCTCACAAAAGTGAATGGGTTGCATGGGCATCGTGTCTCTCTGTCCGCAAGTACCTATCTTCTGACAATCAGTACATCTCCTCACGAACTCATTTGAATCCTTGAAGAGAGTAGGCCACCAAAGGCCGGATTGGAGCACCTTCTGTGCTGTCCGTCTCCCAGAATGCTGTCCTCCTGCCTCAAGCTTGTGGCAGTAGGTGAGGACGCTATGCTTCTCTTCTTGAGGAATGCACCTCCTCCAGATGTTATCCCCTCCTTCATGATAAAGGACAGGATCCTACCAATGGTAAAACTTGGCCTTCGCTAGGAAGGTCTCAAGTTTCTGCCTAGGCCAACCTCATGGAACCGTCTTGGCAACAAGATAGTTCACAATGTCGTCATACCATGGGAGCGAGGTGATAGCCAAGATTGCCTCATCTAGGAATGTCTCTGTAATAGGTGTGCTGGGCTCAGGTTCCTCAAGGTTCTCTAAGTGGGAGAGGTGATCCGCCACCACATTCTTAACTCCGGGCTTATCCTTAATCTCAATGTCAAACTCTTAGAGCAGAAGGATCCATCTGGTAAGGCGAGCTTTAGCATCCTTCTTGGCCATGAGGTATGGATGGCGGTGTGATATGTAAAGATAGTCACTCTAGATCTGGGAATATATGATCGATACTTATCCAAAGCAAAGACTACGGCCATCATCTCCTTCTCTGTCACAGTATAATTCCGCTGAGCGGCATCCAAAGTCTGACTGGCGTAGTGAATGGTATACGACAATCCATCCCTCCTCTGTCCAAGCACAACCCCTACGGAAAAATTAGAAGCGTCCGTCATGATCTCTAATGGGAGAGACCAATCGGTTGGCTGAAGGACAGGAGCCGTGACAACCATATTCTTGAGAGTCTCAAAAGACGCAAGATACTTATCATCTACAAGGAACTTGGTGTCTTTCGTCAGCAAATCAGTAATCGATTGGGCAATACGACTGAAATCCTGAATGAACCGTCGGTAGAAACCGACATGCCCCAGAAAAGACCGTAATTGACGCAAATTGGACGATGGATTGAGTTTTCTAATGATATCCACCTTAGCCGGATCAACCTCCATGCCCCTGTTGGAGATGATAGGGCCAAGGACCGTCCCTTGAGTCACCATGAAGTGACTCTTCTCCCAAGACAAGACAAGGTTGACCTCTATGCAGCGCTGAAACACACGGTCTGGACAGTCAAGACAAGTATCAAACCCATCTCCATAGACCGAGAAGTCATCCATGAAGACCTCTAAACAGTCACCCACCATGTCCGAGAAAATGGACAACATGCACCTTTGGAATGTCGCGGGAGCGTTACATAGACCAAAGGGCATCTGTCTGAAAGCATAAGTCCCAAACGGACAGGTGAATGTCATTTTATCTTGATCTTCGGGCACAATGGCCACTTGATTATATCTAGAGTACTCGTCAAGAAAATAATAGTGACTCTTCCCAGCTAGCCTCTCGATAATCTGATCAATGAATGGTAGTGGGAAATAATCCTTCTTGGTGGCCTCATTCAATCGTCCGTAGTTCACACAAACCCTCCAAGAAGTGGGTACCCTGGTAGCTATCTCCTCTCCAGACTCACTCACAACTGTAGTGATACCCGTCTTCTTGGGTACCACATGTAACGGACTGACCCACTTGGAGTTGGAGATGGGGTAGATAAAATCGGCGCTCCACCACTTCGATATTTCCTTCATGACCACCTCTCAAAGATTCGGGTTCAATCGTTGCTGGAACTCACGCGATGGCTTAGCGTCCTCTTTGAGATAGATGTGGTGGGAGCACAGGGCCAGACTAATCCCTTGGAGATCAGCTATAATCCATCCAATCGCCTTGCGGTTTCTTTCAAGAACCTCCATCAGACGAGATTCTTGTTCTCCAGTCAAATCTGTTAAGATAATGACTGGGTACATGTCTGGCTCACCCGCAAGGAATCTGTACTTCAACGACTGCGACAAGGGATTCAATTCTGGACAACTGGGAGATGGCAGATCTGGCTTCTGATATGTCTGTGTGAAGGCTACCAGGTCTGCATGTGAGAACTCTCGCTGTGCATGAAAATCCGACGAAGGGAACCCTGCTGAATCATCTATGAACTATACTGGCCCGCACTCCGCCCTAGCTGTCAGCTCAGAAGGAATCAGATATGGCAAATAGTCATCAAAATCATCCCAATCAATGTCTGACGCCAAGGGTTCTGAATCAGAAGAACAAGAATGAAACTCTGCATCACCACTCAACTCAGAATCGTCAGCCTCAAATGTGTCATCATCCAGGGGTGTGCTCTCCAAGCTCTCAACTGCCATAAGCTGTAGGTATGCTGAATCTGTGGGCAAGGCGAGGGCTCATGCTACTGGATCTGTCCAAATGTATTCATCATCTGTCATCACAAAATTACACTCCTGGTGGACGTCTCGCTCAGCCTCTGTCATCTGCTCGGTATCATTGGACTGCTCTGAGAATGCTGATTCTCACGCTCTGATCTCGTCGATCGTCTCTATTTGTATACTTTCGCCCTCTACGCGAAAGTACACCTTCCCGCAATCATGGTCGGTCACCACCTTGGCAGTGGTCAAGAATGGACGTCCAAGTATGATGGGGGCATCTGTTAGCGACTCAGGGATCTCCATGTCCAATACAACAAAGTCCACGGGGAATTTCAGGCCGTGGATGGTAACGACCACGTCTCTCAACAACCCCTTCGGCCTCTTAATCGATCGATCAACAAACTGAAGGACTGTCCTGCTTCGAAGAAGAGGACCAAACTCGAATCGGTCGAGTAAGGCTGCCGGAAGGAGGTTGATATAAGAGCCGCTGTCTAATAGAGTACGATCAAACTGTTGCTCCTGAATCTCGCATCTGACATAGGGAGCTCCTGCATCAGGTCTATTTGTGTAATATTTGCGTCGACACCCCCAAGCTTTCATTAATTGTAGTTAGGTCCAGTCCACGTCATCTCATGTGCCTGTGCGCGTGAGGGGACTGGGCATTTTGCAGGGACCCCCGGGGGTTTATTTATTTCGTATTGGTCCAAGAAGTAGTTGTAACATGTAATATTTTTTGGATATTTTGCATATCAGCCCCTGGGTTTTTTTGTATATTGCATTTAGGTCCTGGCCAAGCGCGTGCTAGTCAGTGCGGGATTGGGAATATTGCAGACGCACCCTTGCGGGTTTTGATATGTGTATTTGGACCTAAAAAATGATTTATTAGTTATAAAATTTTGTGGAAAATTACACTTTGGCCCCTGAATGTTTGGATAATTACATATATGCCCTTGCTAGTAGTGTATTTTCTCTTTGTTGCCTTTATTTATTTCATACATCCATAAATTGCTAAAAAATTCACAAAAATTACCTTAGGTTCCTGTTGCATCATATTATCGGGCCATATTTTTTTTCACATTTTTATTGCATTTTTGTATTTATAAAAATTCAAAAACATGCATTTTTCGTACTGTTCGCACCAGAAAATCCATAAAAATTAGTAAAAGTTTTGAAAAATTCCAAAAAATTCTATTTTGTGTATCTTAGCATCTTTCAGTGTCAGTCCAAAAATCACTAAAAAATTCAAAGTAAAACTCCTAAAAATTAGAAAACCCCTAAAAACTTCTAAAAAACTAAAAAATTCATGAAAAATCTTAAAAATACAATCTCAGTTTCTGTATTTTTCCTATTTTATTACCTATATTTTAAAATTAATTTGAGGAGTTTTTGACATTGTTTGATATTTTCATCCTCATTTTAATTTCGGACAGCAACATTTAGTTAATGTTTTCAGTATTTGTAACTTTAAAAATACCCAAAAAATTAGGAAAAATATAGAAAAATCACAAAAACATTAGAAATATATAAAAATCACAAAAACATTCTATTTACTGTATTTTGAGCATTTTCCCCTATTTTTATACCTCTCTTATCTCTCTTGTACTATATATCCTATATAGTTTTAAGTATTCATTATCCTATATAGTTTTAAGTATTCATTAAAAGAAAAAGAAAATACAAAAATATAAAAAGAAAATATAAAATCAGTAAATTAAAAAGAAAATACAAAAATAAAAAATCAAATAAAAAATATATAAAATTAAAAATCCACAAAAACATAGCACATATAGACACTTGATCACATTCACGGTTTTGAGCATTTTGACCTGATCTATCTTGTTTTCTCCCTGAGTTCGACCTCTATACACTTGCACACTATACACATTTTTGTAGCGTAATAATAAATTTTGACTCCACATTTGCTTCTTATTGCTTGATATACATTGTGGGTTGATTGTTGATTTAGCCGGGATTTACCAAAGGTCGCCGCAGCGACCTTGTCTCTGCCTTGTGTGAGACATTTAGACCCTAGTATTTCCTGGTTAATCAAATGGCGTCGTTTCCGGGGAGCAACAACGTATAGTTCATTATTTTGTGACTGATTGTGATTATTTGTTTAAATTATTGCTCCATTTCTCTCCCACATTTTATTAGAAATTTTTGGTGAGATATCTAACCTATTCTTTGTTGACTTCGTGCGAGGTACCGCGAATCGAGGGAGGTGCCATTCTCTAGGAGCCGACGCACCCACGTGAAGCCGACTTCGGCCTGCTACTTGAGCACCAAGAAGACTTAGACGTAGATTAGATTTAGTTCATCATTTTAGTGTAATTTTTGGTGAGAGAGCGACTATTATTTGTAATAATACAGGTACATTCGGGCCTAATTTCCAAGTGTTTGTACACTTGGGGGCTCACCGCAGTTTTCATTGGATTTTCGTCGCATTTTTTCCTTTGTTTTCCGATTTTGTTTTCTTATTTTCTGTGATTGAGCCCTAGCTTTAGGGTTGATTGGCTTAAGATTAGGTCCAACCACCTTAATTAACCTTGCATGCACCTATAGTCTCGATTCTTTGGACTTAGTCAAATTTTGAAAATGGTTCTTCACGCTAATAGTCTATCCTCATCCTAGGGCGATTTCATTGGATTGCATACCGCATATAGATTAGGTTTATAAATTCCTACGTTGCATCTTGCATGAAGAGAGCTGGAGGCACTGTAAGTCTTTTTACTTGAGCATTCATCATTTAGGCACGAAGGTGAGATTTCCATCTTCGTGCCAACTCGCATCCTTTTCCGACTCTCTCCCTTTGTTTTTGGATCAAATAGGAACCAAGGAAAAAATACAAAAACGTTACGCACTTGTATTGAATTGACTCAAAGCAAGTGATAACACCAAAAATTTAAAAAGGGACTACTGAAGAAAACTTGACCTAAATAAAATCAGCTAATTGGACACATTGCTTGGGGTGAGCAAAGCCCTCCATTGTATTCAGGTTGCATGGGAAGGTCTCCTTCCAAGTGAGAGAACGACTTCATAAGGATTAGATCCCCCAAAACCCAGTCTGTGGCTGCCTTGTGTATCGCCTGGATTTTTGAAGTATTGGCGCTTCTATCGTACGTAGATGAGTAGGGCTTGGTCGGCATTGATTACTCTCTATTGTGTAGAGCATTGACCTTGTCCGAAGTATCGAGCATAGGCCATGCCTTCACGGGGGTGTTTGTCTCATCGTCTTGCGTCCGAGTAGGATCTTGCACGCTTACGGGTGATTCCGTTGCGAGCGAGATCCTGAGTATCGGTTTCGCTTATCGGCGTCCTCCCTCTATTTCTTTGCTTGAGTAGGGATCCAGGAAGGGTTACAAGGACCTCAAAAAGTACAGACTACAAGTTACACAGGAGGAGGACAAGTACGGGATTCTTTTCTGGTAGCACTCTCTCTCCTATTGGAGTAGCGCTCTAAGGACTCGTTCACAGATTAATTGCCTGAATTCAATCTAAAAACTACAAAGATAATAACCGATCCTTCACGGCTTCATGTGTTGAGTTGGTGAATCCCTTGTATTATGTTTGATTGACTAGTTGAATTAAGGTCAAGATCAAAAACACTGCACAATTGTGCACAATTTTGCCCCCCTTATTCATTTCTCAACCTCGCTCTTCTCAATAATCACGATGATGGGATGGAGATCTCTTAGGCCGTCTCTGGCGGCACCGCTATCCAGCACTCCTCCCTATTCATCTAGGACGGCTTCGGGGAGTTTAGACCCACACTCCGAGCCTGAGTTCACTTCCAATCTGTTCCCCCTCGACCCCCTTCTTCTTCTATCAGTCCTGTCGTTTCAGAGCATAGTGCAGCACAGAGCTCAGAACATTTGACGGCACCTGAGATGGGCTCTTTTGCCTTTTCAAAGAACCAAGAAATGGCCGACAGAGGAGAACACACAGATGAGAAGGAACACCCTCCATTCATATATGACCAAGCTGCCATCAACAATTCACTATTAGCCTCCCTGGAGACCATGCAGAGACAAATCAAAGACTAGGGAGTATTCATGGGTGATATCATGAGAGAGCTGGCGCAGATGCGAGAAGGCAGAGATGACAGACCCGCGGGCGATGGTGGAGACATACCAGAAGCCACAGGCGGAGGAGGAGACCCTAACCAGGAGAGGCTGCCGCCGATGACCATGAGGCAGTTGCACAACCCAACTGCAACCCTCACTCACCGATGGATCCAGCTTCCTCCCATCGTCGATAATTTCGAGCTTCGCCCGCAGACTATCCAGTTATTGCCCAAGTTTCATGGGCTAGCCACCGAGGACCTCATCTCCATCTGCATGAGTTTGAGATGATTTGCAGCACTGTCCATGATAGATTCGTGGATGAGGACACGATCATGATGACTGCCTTCCCATTCTCCTTAGCTGACAAAGCAACCTACTGGCTGAAACACCTTGGGAGGTACGTCACATCCTGGGCACAACTCCGGACCGCATACTTGAATAAGTATTATCCTCTCGGCCGGACGAACGCAACACGAGCTACGATCAGCAACTTCACAATGGTTCCAAATGAACAATTCCATGAAGCTTGGGATCGATTCAGAGAGCTCATTGACCGATGTCCACATCATGAGATATCAAAGCCCAACTTGGTTCAGAGTTTCTTTTGTGGGCTGACACTGGAGCTGCAGGGGCTTGTAAATGCCTCTTGTGGTGGGTCCTATTTTTCCAAGGGTGAAGATGATGTTTGGGCCATCTACGAAGGAATGGCAGAGAACTCTACAGTCATGGCCCAAGCCCGAGTCTACACACAACAGAAGCCCCCCAAGGAGCAGGATCATTTCAGAGGATCGCCCGTATCGATGCCGGTCCCCACACTCCGTCAGCAGCCACAACCCAAGCCGAATCCGCAGCAGCCGACATGGGGATCATTAGCGAGAAATTGGACCGCATCAAGATCCTCGAGAAGAAGCAGAGTCAGGGGTTGGCCCAGATGGACCAGTTGACAAAGACCATGAGTGACCTGAAGACACAGATCTTGTGTATTCAGGAAGCACAGATGTCTGCACAGCCCCCCAGATCCCGTGCTGATGCCAGCAGTAGCAGCTCCACCCAACCCTCTGCCTCACACCGCCAGGTTCACCACATACAGGCAGAGCCGGTCCTACAGTACTACCCGTCGCAGCCACCATCTCAAGACACTCAGATAGAGGTCTATCAGCTGGATCGGCCATTGGCAGCTCTCCCTCCACCATCTTTTGAGCAGGAACCATTGATGGAAGTCAATGAGATATGGTACGACCGATACCCACAGTAGGTCGAGATTCGGCGGGATCACCCCGGATCCCGATGGACCACTGGAGGTACTTCCTCCCAACAGCAGTCTCCCGCTCTGGGAAGTCAGAGCAGCCAACACCAGCAGCAGCCCCAGTATTCCCAGCAACACTACTAGCATGGTCCTCAGCCCACCTATCAGGGACAGCAGTGGAGGCAGCGTCAGCAGCCTCACCAGACATACTCCCAGCCCACCCAACACTTCTCTCACCAACAGCAGCCTCATTTCCAATAGGGGAACACTTCCGGTTCTCAAGCGCTAGCCTTCGAGAATCCTGCACTTGATGACCTCGCCCGCTTGCTTTCTGAACAGCAAGCATCCTTCCGGCGGGAAATGGATGAGTTCCGGCAGGAGATGAGGGATATCATCAAGGGCAAGGCCGCCATACCAGCACAGATTGAGCCTAATCCGAACAATTTGAAGAGGAAATCTGAGCAGGTACAATGTTCAGAGGTTACCACTCCTAGTGACTTTTTGGATGACATGTCTTCTTTTTGTGATGCTGATTTTGTGACTACTAGGAGTGGTAGGATGCCAGCCGGCGGTGCCTCATCTGAGCGACAACCACACGATGAACCAGGAGCGCCATATGAGGAGAGTAGCGGTGCTGATGTCGCTAATGATGTTGATGACGGTGGTGCTGATGCAACCAAGGATGCAGATCCTGACGACGGTACTGAGGTCGTCGTGATTCCTTATACAGGCGGTGGTGCTGAGCCACCATGTTGTTGATGATCCAGAAGCAGACGGTGGTGCTGATGCCACCATTTTTGATGATGTGCCAGAGCGCGGTGTTGATGCCGTGAAGTCAGATGCCGTGGGTGGTGCTGAGGCCACCACTTCTACTTTTGTTGAGCTCCCACCCGTTGAGGTTTCTCTATCCACTTCGAGTCCATATGTCTTGCATAATGATCATTGTATGGATTCCATTCCTTCACAGCCACATGGACCTATTCCTAGTCCTCCATCTAAAAGGCCCCTACCATCCCCTTCCCTCAAGCACTCAGCTTAGAGAAGGGGAATAAAAGAGAAAATCCTAAAAAGACTCACCAGTTAGAGTTCAACAACCAGATGATTGACAGATTCCAGATCCAGCTGACTCTACAGGAGGCGCTTGAGCACATCCCCCTCTTCCAAAAGAATTTAAGAGAGCAGACTACACTCCGTAGGAAGAGGAGGAACCGCAGGGATGAATTACAGATGCAAATTTACGGACTAAATAGAAATACAAAATGGTGCGGGTGAAAGTAGCAAAATACCCCTCGCTGCGTGCGGATGGACGATGGTGATAAATCCACTTGACACGTGGCGCGCGCTGGACGACCGATACTGCTTCGGCGATGAGTGGCTCCGATTAGATCTCCTCTGGTGGATTGGACAGATGGGCTTCGTGGAGATCCAACGGTAGCTGCTGGATTTGGAGGTACGACCTGATCGGACGGCTGGCAGCCAAGGACGAAGAACAAGGAAGAAGGTCAGCGAAGCCAACCTTCTCCGACCTCGATCTCGATCGCCGGCGATGCTTCGAGCTTCAAAAGTGGTTGATGGCGCTCCTTGGGGTCTGCTCGATCTCCCGGGGGCTCCAAAAAGTTCCGGGGAAGACCGGAGCTCGCTGGGGAGGGCGACGGAGCTGGGATGCTCCACGGACCTCCGACGAACTTCAAAACGAACCCCAAGCTCTCTTCTACATGCAAAGATCTGCAAAAAGATGTGAAAGGGTCCAGGGAAAAATACCTGGACCCCGCGGAGGTGGATACGAAGTGAGAGGTGGTGGCGTACGGTGGTGGCCGGAGGAGTACTCCGGCGAAGGGTACGTATGGGCGATTCGATAGACGAAACTCAAAGATTTTTGGGGAGTTTTGATCCTACGGCTAAGGCAAATAAAATGCAAAGAAAATAAATGGAAGAAAGTGGCTGCCTCGATGGTCGGAACCAGAGGGTAGTACCTCGACGCTGACGAAAGGCGGAGGTGATTGAAGGAAGCTGTCACCTTCCTCTATCGATTGGGCACGAAAAGGGGAGCAGAGATTGTGCAAGATGGTTCAAAGGAGGCTCTAAAGTCAGAGGGTCGAATATGAAGGGTCGACATTGTGGCTCTGACGCTCCAAAGATCGAGAGAGATGGCTCGAATCGCCGCTCCTCGGTCCTAGGAAAGCCTAGGGTGTGAAAGAGGGATGATCGAGGAGAAAAAGTGTTTCAGGTCGTGACATGGAAGGGTGCAAGGGTTGTCCTTGAGAAATCCTCAAAATAGGACAAAAACTGAGGTTTGACAAGGCTACAGGAGGGAGGGACAGTCAGTTGACCCGCCGGTCAACGTGGACTGCCTCCTGGTTGGTCCACGTGGACCAACCAGGGAAAATCCCTAACAAATGTTTTATTAATTCATTGAAAAATAAAAAATAATATTATTATTTTTAGGTTATAAAATGAAAAATATTTGTTATTTTATAAGGTATTTTAATATGATTTTTAATTATTTTTATGAGGTTTATAATTACAAGTTACCATTTTAGGCCTATATAGGTATGTATATCTATTATACCTAGGTGTATTATATACAAGTACTTTATTTTGCATTTTCTTGAGACTTTTATTATGATTTTAATGCACATATATATTATAAATAATATTTACAAAATTATAAAGATATAAAATTATGAAAATAATGAATAAATAATAAAATGAATATTTTAACCTGTACAAGTATACAATAGGGGTCAAAAACTCAACTTTCAAACCGTAGCTCCGGCCAAATGCGAAACCACCACCATTAAATAGCTTATTTAAAATTATATACAATTAAAGGTGGGTTTAATGCATTTGGAGTTTTTATTTGAGAGATATAGGTCTAGAGAGATGAGATTCTGGAATCTTATTCAGATCATAACTTTTTATCTGTATATTATTTTTGAGTGAAATCAATTTTTTATTCTTCTTTATTTAATTATCTACATCTTTCATGCACAAAGTTTCTTTACTTGAAGTATAAAAAGTGGAACCAAAAATAGGTCCCAAAATGTATAAAGAATGAATAAAATGAATAGGTATTTTTATTGTATTCTGACCCTTATCTCCCCCTACTTCATTCCTTGTCGACCTATTCATCTAGATGCCTAGATCTCGGGGTTTCGGGTCATTAAATATTTACAATATTTTATTCCCTTTCTTTTCTTTTATTTATTCTATAGTTTTGGCTTTAAAAACAGTATTTTATACACTATTTATATGCACATGCATGGATGCTAAGATGCTGAAATTAATGGTATTTATACGCATTTGCCAGGGTTTTTGAGGCCAAAATGATAGAATAAGGATGATGAAATGTGGATTCATCAGTTACTTCCTTGGCAGTGGCCAAGAATGAGCATCCAAGTATGATGGGGGTATCTGTTACCGACTCAGGGATTTCCATGTCCAGTACAACAAAATCCAAGGGGAATTTCAGGCCCTGAATGGTAACGACCACGTCTCTCAACCACCCCGTCGGACTCTTAATCGATCTATTAGCAAACGGAAGGACTGTCGTACTCTGATGGAGAGGGACAAACTCGAATCGATCGAGTATGACTGTCGGAAGGAGGTTGATAGAAGAGCCGCTGTCTAATAGAGTACGATCGAACTGCTGCTCTTGAATGTCGTATCTGACATAGGGAGCTCCTGCATCAGGTCTCTTGGCTGGCAGTCAGTTCTGAATGGCAAAGCATGTGGCACGGGTGAGCACATGGATCTCTCCTCTATGGTTCCTCCTCTTCCTACGAACGATAGTCTTCTCTCTCAAGTTCTTTTGGAAAATGGGGATGTGCTCTAGTGCATCATATAGAGTTAGCTGAATCTGAAATCTGTCAATCATATGCTGGCTGAACTCTAACTACTGTGTCTTTTTTGGATTTTCTTTTTTATCCCCCTTCGCCAAGCGGAGTGGTTGAGGGAAGGGGATGGATGGGCCCTCCTAAGATGAAGGGTTAGGAAGAGGTTCTTGTGCCTGTGAAGGAATGGAGCCCATACCAAGATCATCATGCAACACATATGGACTCTAGGAAGATGAAGAAACCTTTCCTTTATTCATATTTTCGGATTTTTTCTTGTTACCACAGTCTTGAGATACAAAATGTGGCAACACAACAGATGGAAGTACAACTGAAGTAGAAATGGTGGCATCAGTACCACCCACGACATCTGTCTTCACGGCATCAACACCGCGCTCTGGCTCAGCATCGAACAAAATGGTGGCCTCAGTACCACCGCCTGCATCTGGAGTCACGACAGCGTCAGTATCGTCAACTGGATCTCTACCCTTGGTGGCATCAACACCACTGTCATCAACATAATAGCGGCATCAGCACCGCTACTCTCCTCGTCTGGCGCTCCTGGTTCCTCGTGTAGTTGTCGCTCAGACGAGGCACCATCGACTTGCATCTTACCGCTCCCAGTTGTCATGAAATCAGCATCAAACATAGAAGAAGACATGTAATGCAAAGAGTCACTAGGAGTGGTATCCTCTATAGACTGTACCTACTCAGATTTTCTCTTCAAGCTGTTCGGGTTGGGTTCGATCTGAGCTGGTATGGCAGCCTTGCCCTTGATGATATCCCTCATCTCCTGCCGGAACTCATCCATTTCTCACCGGAAGGATGCCTGTTGTTCGGAGAGCAAGCATGTAAGGTCGTCAAGAGCTGGGTTCTCGAAGGCAGGTGCTGGAGAACCAAAAGTGTTCCCATGCTGGACATGAGGCTGCTGCTGCTGTGAATGGAGAGGGGGAGGCTGGGAGTATGATTGGTAAGGCTGCTGATGCTGCCTCCACTACTGTCCCTGATAAGAGGGATGGGGACCTGATAACCGCCCGAACGACTAAGGTAAAGGTAAAGAAATGGTCGTCGCGACCTCAATCACTCGGGCTAAGTATATCAAGAAAAATCAACCACTCAGAACATGTAAAACTAATCGAGCACAAAAGAGAGCGGTTCTGCTATGAGATTAACCTGGTATAGCACCCATGGTCAAACACAAGGAGCACAGATTGGCCTTGCGGCCTACGATGTAGTCAGAAATCCGAGAGAGTATTTTTTAGTGTTTTTAAGGGTTTTTATATTTTTTTAGGATTTTTGGAATATAAGGAAAACAGGAAAAACACACAAACAATTAACTTGAACAATTTATTTAATGCATTAAAAAGCAAGCAAAAATTCAGACAAAAATATTTTTATGTGTTTTATATTTTTTTATGTTTTTGGTGAATTTTTGAGATTTTTCTGATGTTTATTTTATTTCCTAAAAATCAAACAGTGCGAAAAGCAAGGGGTACTGTCCAGCCAGGCCCAAAACCCAAAGATAAAATATCTAAGGATCTCAAAGGGACCTGGAGGTAATTTTCCTGTATACTAGAGAAAACAAGGAAAATTTGAGCACCAAAATTATTATTTTTGAGTTTTTAAATTATTTATTATGATTGTTAGGAGTTTTGAGGTGTTTTTAAGTTTTTAGGGTTTTTACTCAATGAAAAATAGCCAAAATTGGCTAGAAAATCAAGGAACACTAAATAAACAGTAACTAATTTTTATGGAATTTTTAAAAGGGTTTTGATATTTTTTTGGGGTTTATGACTCTAAACAGTAGCAAAAATAAGGGTTTTTGAATTTTTAAAAATAGCAAATGAAATCAAAAATGCCCTAAAAAATTCACAAAAATTCTACACCATGGCAGGAGCCATGTGTCTAATTTTCATCGAATTTGGAGGTGATTTGATATTTTATTCAAAAATAAAAGGGGGGGCACTGTGCACAGGGACCAAAGTGCAAATACCCAAAGTTCTGGGGGTCCTGGTGCAAAATACCCAAGAAATCACGCGCGAGGCACGTGTCTGGGGCACTCAGGGACCCAAATGTAAGAAAAATAAGTTCCGAGGGCTTATTGGTAACAAGTACCAAAAGTCCAGGGGCTTATCTGCAAATAACCCAAAAAAATATCGCACATGGGGAATTAAATCACGCACAGGGGCATAAATGCAAATAAAGAAAACTTTTTATCCAATCTGTAACATCTAGAACTACAGGGTTTATATTGCAAATAACCCAATAAAATTCACGTGACGAAGCACGTGGTCCACGTAAACAGGGGTATAAATGCAAATAAAGTAAATACGAGGTCCTTAATGCAAATATCCCAGAAAGTAAACAACTTAATTTAAAAATTACAGGACTAAAATGAAATGAAACAAACAGAGGGGCCTAAGATGAATTTACCCCTTTTATTATTATCGACGGCCTGATGTGCGCCACGTGGCTGATCGGACGGTGGAGAACGGGTGCGACTTTAACTCTGGAAGGGCTGGCCTGATCGAACGGTGGAAAGTATTCCACGTGGCAGATCTGACGGTGACGAAGCGTGGTGGAGATACTCTTGGTGAATCGACGGCTGAGAGGAGGACGCGTGGCGAATCTGACGGTTGAGGCTAGCTGGTGCCTCTCTCTCTGCGCGAGCGGTCAAGATCGACCCTCGGGATGATCGGACGGTGGCAGTGCTCCGCAGATGAGTGGTTCAGATCAGACCTGGAGTAAGGAGGATGATCTGACGGTTCTGGAGAAGCCTGGAAGAACTGGTCTCCGGCGAGATTCGCCGGGCTCGTGCGTGCGCTAGGATCCTCTGGAGAGCCTTCTGGAGGTCGGAGAAGAATCGCGGAAGGCTCCCGCGTCTGCTGGTGGTCTCCGACGAGCTCACCGAGCTCCGAGGAGCTCGAGCGAAGGCGGCGGAGCCGGGTCTCCTGGCTGGATGGCGAAGGGTCTCAGATGACCCTTGTCTTGACCTGAAAAGCGAACCAGAAGACTCACGGGTCGAGGGCAAATTGCCTCGACCCGGTTAGGCGGCGTGAAGGTGCATGGTGCGTCGGAATGGAGAGCTCCGGCGAAGGTGGTCGGCGGAGGAGCTCGATTCCCAGATCCTGTGCGATCTGGGTTGGGTGAATGGGTGAAGAAGATGCGGAGAGGTCTGGCGAAGATGATGGTCGGGTCGGAATGGCAGATGGAAGATCGGAGGTGGCTGGCGACGGCGGCGGAGCTACGCTAACAGTAAACTAAAAATCGATATTTACGCTAAACTATGGCCTAAAGGATCTACCTGGGTGGTGCGGAAGACTGTGCTGGGGCTTAGCTAGCTCCCGGTCGTAGCCTCGAAGGGCGTCAAGGCCTGAGGCTCGAGCTCCTGCAAGCGGCGGAGCACGGCGGCGCGAAGCTGCCGGATCGATGGTCGGGGCACCCTCTCCTCACTGCAACAGGGGCAAACGCGAGCTGTCACCTCGGTGATTGCTCTGGAGGTCACGGGAATGAAAGTGGCGAGCCAAAGATGAGGCGCGGAGGCGGCGGAGGTCGGGATATATATGGAGACAGGGCCGATTAGGGTTGAGTGGAGGCAGCTATGGAAGGCGTGGATCCCACGGCGAAGGATTCGGCGAGGATATCGGATGAACGGCGAAGAATCCGGGCGCGAGTTTCGCGGGGGCGACAGGCTGGAGATGCGTGGAGAAATCGACGAAGTCGGGTCGGGCGCGAGTCGACGCAAAAGGAAAGAGTCCGCGGGGGAGTTGACCGGGGTCAACAATCCCCCGTGGACCAATCAGGAGCTGCCACGTTTTTAATTTTTTTGTTTATTTAATTTAAGGTAGAAAAAGGCCGAATCAAGAAAAACTCAAAACATGAAATATTTTTCTTTTATTTTTTTCTATTTTTTGGTGAATTTTAATTAATTTTTGGAAATAAAAATAGGGTAGCTATATATATATAGGTATATGTACACTATATAGATTTTAATTTTTGAATTTTTTTATTTGTTATTTTTATGTATTTTTATGCCCATTTTATATTTTATTTATTTACATCATAAAATAAAGAACAAAATGGTATTTTTATTTTATTTTAATTATTTATACACAAGGGTGAAATAAATAGTTGTATACATTTATATACATGGTATCTATACAATGTATTTTTGTATTTTTAATTTTGTAATTTTTATTTGATTTTTGTTTTGTTTCTTGTTATTTTATGTATTTACAATATGTAACATAGAATATTTACAAAAAGTTTAGAAAATAATTTTATTTATTTATAGGGTTAAATAAATAAAGGATGATGGTCTATATACATGGTGAAAGGGCATTTTTGGAATTTTGATTTTTAAATTTTTATTTTGTTTTTAATAGTTTCTAAATATATACAAAATGTATACAAGCATATTTTTGGGTGAGGAAAATATAATTTTATTTATTTACAAAAGTATGTACACATGAGCTCCTATCTCCCTCTACTTTGGCTTTTATGCGGTCAGGCCCATGCTGAGCCCTCCCTTGGGTTAGGTTGCTCAATATTTATTCTAAATATTTCCCTCTTTTTCTTTTTACTCTTTATTCTTTTATTTTTGCACAAAAACATGCTAATTATATCTTTTTACACAATGCATGCTTTTGGTAATTATTTGTATTTACACATATTTACATGTATTTGCAAAGGTTTTTGTAGCTAAAATAGAAGAATAAAGAGTGATGAATGGGTATTCATCACCCCCCTATGCTTAACTTTGCTAGTCCCTTAGCAAACACTTATTTGAAAAAGAAGTGAAAAAGAAAGAAAAAGAAAAAGAAAAAGAGGATGTACATGGATCAAGGTTGAATTATTAAACTTTCCTTTATTAACTTGAAATATGGAGCTCGATCAGATCTTTGGATTATTAATGTGTCGGAACCTTATTTGGACTTAAGCTTAAAACTCAACAGTCTCCAAGTTCCATCAATCTATGGGCAAGACTCCTTAATAAACCAGATCAGAACAAGTCTACATACACAAACTCTAATGACCATGAATCTTTCCATGCGGTGTAAGTGATATGTGGCTCCCCACCTCAGAAGTAACAAAGAAACAACCTCCCTCAACCTGGTAACTCTAATGCCTCAGTCTAGCAACTCTTTCCTCGAGAAGCGGGGTATTCCCTTCTAAGTTCAAGTGCAACCAGCTCAAGAAGAGGGGGTAGAAGTATAGAGTTTTGGAAGCTTAGCCAGTGTAGCTAAGTCTCCCGCTGCAAGCTTCATGAGATGTACCATTGATACCATAAGCTTTTGCTTTATTTGATTATGCACACTCCGGTGGGGTTATTAAATTTTCAATCCGACCCACCACTTTTTTGGAGTTCTTTTTGCTTTTTTGCATTTTTTTTTCAAGTGCTTCTGTACAACATATCTACATGGTGCAACATAGATAAGAAATTTTCCTCTTGAGCCAGTAGACTGTCCCTCTTTTGAAGCTTTATTGCAACCCACAGCTTCTGTCTTTAGCCTTCATCACCACTAGACCAAGTTGAGGTGCACTTCCTTCACTATAAGAAGAAGAGAGGTTCCGCCTAGAAGTACTACCCTCATATGCTACCCCAAGCCAAAGGAAACTGCCTCCTCACCACCTCATCCGTGGAGAGCCATGTGTAAGTGCAGGTGCAAGTCAAGCCATTGTCTCTAAGAGTCATGCGTGTGTTGTTAAGTGCTCTACTTAGGCTCATCAAGATGACATATGCTCATAGCCTAGTGGACTCAAAGAATTAAGTCCTTATGGACCTGAAAAGCCTTAACCCTAAGTCCTATAAGGTTCCTCTTAAAGTTTAGTGGATTAAGATCTTTTTCAAGCTCCATTTCTCAATTTAATTCCAGGCTTAGTTTAAATGTCAACTCTTATCCAGGAAAAACTATATACATATATGTACACAAGATGCTATTTACAAATGTTTTACAATTATGCAAAATTTTTGAAAAATGTTTTGAAATCATGAATAAATGATGCATGAGGTGCAAGTTTTGCAAAGAGATATTTACAAACATTTACACAAGATTTTTGCAAACTTTTTGATTTTCAAAACATTTTGGAAAAAAAAAATTTGTACTATATACATAATTTTGATACAAAATATTTACACAAGCTTTACACAAAAGATTTTTGAAATCATTTTTACAAAAATACTTTGTACACTAGCTATGTATGTGCAAGATAAGAGAGGTTTATGTACATGAAAAAAATTTTAAATTTTTGTGATTTTTAGCCATTTTATTTATTAACACACTCACACAAAGTACGAGTTATGGCTAAAGTATATATGAAATATATACACACCCCCCTATACTTAGCTCGAACGATGTCCTCAGAGTGATCAAGAGCGATGAAGAAGACATTACTCGTGCTTAGTAAAAGGGAAGTGAAAAGGAATGGCTAAGTACAGGAATGAATAAATGAATAGAATGAGAGGAACTCGGTGGTCTCCCCCTATACTTAGGATTAACTAATCCTAAGTATAGCAAGCTGTACATGAAGGGAAAGCCAAGTGAAGCAGATACAGAATCTGCCCCCCCCATACTTAGGGTAAAATATCCCTAAGTATAGGCATCAAAAACAGGAGCAGAAAGAATGAAAAGAATACTCGCAGGTCCGACATTCCCCCCTATACTTAGGGTAAAGTACACCCTAAGTATAGCATAATCACAGGATGAGAAAAGGGATGTGGGACTAAAGAATAGAATGATATGGACAACTGGATCTATACAGACGGAAGAACAGTGAGAATCAGGCGTGAGATGCAAAAGATGTGAGTCAAGAGACCACATCTCACGCAAAATGAATAGCGGCAATAATAACGTCCCGCGGCTCATGATCTAGAAATGGCTTGAGCCGCTGGCCGTTTACTCGAAAGGTACTATCAGAAGATAACTCAGATATATCAATGCTACCGTTATCGTGTACCTTTCTGACCACGTAAGGTCCCTTCCATTTGCTCTGTAGCTTCCCTGGAAATAATCGTAGCCTTGCATCAAACAACCATACTTTCTGTCCAATCTCAAAATGCTTGTGGCTGATATGAGAATCATGCCACTCCTTCACTTTCTCTTTATAATGTAGGCTGTTTGAGAAAGCTGTATCTCTAAGCTCTTCCAGGGCGGCTAACTCTGCCCTCCTCTGGTCTCCTACACCGTCTGGATCCATAAGGATATCTGTAACTGCCCAAAGTGACTTGTGCCTCAGCTCAACTGGTAGATGGCATGGCTTGCCATAAACGAGGCGAAAGGGAGATGTATCCAATGGAGTCTTGAAAGATGTCCGATATGCCCACAAGACCGAGTCCAAAAGCTGTGACCAATTCTTTCGGTCAGGGCGGACGATTTTCTGTAAAATATTCTTGATCTCCCTATTCGACACCTCAGCTAGACCATTCGTCTGTGGATGGTAAGGTGTGGCAACACGATGGTCTATACTGAACTCGCTAGCAAGGGCCTTTACCTGGTCGTTGACGAAATGAGACCCCCCATCAGAAATCAAAACTCGTGGAACCCCGAACCGCGTGATGATGTGCTTTCTCAAAAATCTGCAAACTGTCCTCGCATCAGCAGCTCGGGCGGGGATAGCCTCAACCCAACGACTCACATAGTCAACGTCCAGCAGAATGTACTCAAATCCCTGACTCTTAGGAAATGGACCCATGAAATCGATGCCCCATGCGTCAAAGACCTCACAGAAGTGAATGGGCTGCATCGGCATCATATCACGCTGTCCACAAGTGCCCATCCTCTGACAGTCAGTACACCTCTTTACGAACTCATCAGAGTTCTTGAAGAGGGTAGGCCACCACAAGCCGGATTGGAGCACTTTCTGTGCCGTTCTCCTCCCAGAATGATGTCCTCCTGCCTCAAGCTTGTGGCAGTAAGTGAGGACACTATGATGCTCCTCCTGAGGAATACACCGACGCCAGATGCTATCCCCTCCTTCGTGGTAAAGGATGGGATCCTCCCAGTGGTAGGACTTGGCCTTCGCAAGGAAGGTCTCACGCCTCTGCCTGGGCCAATCTTGTGTGACTTTCCCAGCAACGAGAAAGTTCACAATATCGGCATACCACGGGAGTGAGGCGATAGCAAGGATCGCCTCATCTGGGAAGGTATCTCGAATAGGATCAATCTGCTCAGAATCCTCAGGCTGCTCTAATCGGGAGAGATGATCCACCACCACATTCTTGACTCCAGGCTTATCCTTAATCTCAATATCGAACTCCTGGAGTAGAAGGATCCATCTAGTAAGTCTGGCCTTGGCATCCTTCTTTGACATGAGGTACCTGATGGCGGTGTGGTCAGTATACAAAGTCACTCTAGATCCAATGATATACGATCTGAACTTATCTAGGGCGAACACTACTGCTAGCATCTCCTTTTCTGTGACCGTATAATTCCGCTGGGCGGAATCCAATGTGCGGCTAGCATAGTGTATGGCAAACGGAACTCCGTCCCTCCTCTGTCCTAGCACGGCCCCTACGGCAAAATCAGAGGCGTCCGTCATGATCTCGAATGGGAGAGACCAATCGGGTGGCTGAAGGACAGGAGCCTCAATAACACACTGCTGGAGAGTCTCGAAGGACGAAAGACACTTGTCATCGACAAGGAACTCGGTGTCTTTCGTCAAGAGGTCAGTCAACGGTCGGGCAATCTTGCTGAAATCATGAATGAATCTCCTATAAAAACCAACATGCCCCAGAAATGACCGTAGCTGCTTCAAATTGGACGGCGGTGCGAGTTTTCTAATGACGTCAACCTTGGCCGGATCAACCTCCATGCCCCTGTTGGAGATGATGTGGCCAAGCACCGTCCCTTGAGTCACCATGAAGTGACTCTTCTCCCAAGACAGAACCAAGCGGGTAGCAATACATCGCTGGAGCACTCGGTCTAGGCAGTCAAGACAGGAATCGAATCCATCGCCGTAAACCGAGAAGTCGTCCATGAAGACCTCCAAACACTCCCCTACCATGTCCGAAAAGATCGACAACATGCATCTCTGAAAAGTCGCAGGGGCGTTGCATAGCCCAAATGGCATGCGTCGGAAGGCGTATGTACCGAAGGGACAGGTAAAGGTGGTCTTCTCCTGATCCTCAGGAGCAATGGCCACCTGATTGTAGCCCGAGTACCCATCCAGGAAGCAATAATGGCTCTTCCCTGCCAGTCTCTCTATGACCTGATCAATAAAAGGCAGGGGGAAATGGTCCTTCTTGGTGGCCTGGTTGAGTCTCCTGTAGTCAACGCAGACCCGCCAAGAGGTGGGTACTCGTGTAGCAATCTCCTCTCCCGACTCACTGATCACAGTCGTGATGCCCGTCTTCTTGGGCACCACATGCAAGGGGCTAACCCACTTGGAGTCGGAAATGGGATAAATAAAATCTGCACTCCACCATTTTGATATTTCCTTCATGACAACCTCTCGTAGGTTGGGGTTCAGTCGCCGCTGGAACTCACGCGACGGCTTTGCCCCTTCCTCGAGATAGATATGGTGGGAGCACAACGAGGGACTAATCCCATGGAGATCTGCTACGCTCCATCCAATTGCCTTGCGGTTCTTTTCAAGAACCCCCATCAGACGGGATTCTTGTTCTCCAGTCAGATCGGCAGAGATGATGACTGGGTACATCTCAGACTCTCCCGCAAGGAATCGATACTTCAGCGAAGTAGGGAGCGGCTTTAGCTCTGGACAGCTGGGTGCTGGCAAATCTGGCTTCTGAAGAAGATGTGTGTATGCTGACAATTCTGCCAAATCTGCCTGGGAAAATGATAAAGAACTCTCACAAACTTGATCTGGAGAAGGCGGGTCCTCTGCATTGTCTCTGATCTGCTCTGCCTCTACCTCCTCCTCATCTGTAGGCTCAGGTGGATCCAGGTCTGGTATCTGATCATCACAATCTGCCCAATCAGATTCTGAATCCGAGGGATCTGTATCAACTGCGGTGGCATCAGTACCACCGTAGAGCAGGGTGGCCTCAGTACCACCATCACTGAAAATCGTGTCACGATCAAGGTCTGACTCTGCTGACTCAATAGTATCCTGAACCAGGGCTGTGCTCTCCAGACTATCCTCTGCTATCATCTCTGCATCAGCTGTATCTGAATATGAGAGGATGGTCTGTGCTGCAGGATCTGCCCAAGCTGCCTCATCATCTGTGATCACAAAATCACAGTCCTGGTGTATGTCTGGCTCTGTATCTGTCAGCTGTTCTGAATCTGTACTGCCCTCTGAGCGGGATCTATCTCTGGCTCTGTGGTCCTTAACCGTCTCTATTTGTATACTCTCGCCCTGGACGCGAAAGAATACCTTCCCACTGTCATGGTCAGTCACTGCCTTGGCTGTGGCCAAGAACGGGCGACCGAGGATGATGGGGGAATCGGTCAACGAGTCAGGGGTCTCCATGTCCAGCACTACGAAGTCCACGGGGAATTGCAAACCCTGAATCGTGACGACAACGTCTCGCAACAACCCCTTTGGCCTCTTGACAGACCGATCAGCAAACTGAAGGTATGTCCTGCTCTGTCTAAGAGTGCCCAACTCTAAGTGGTTGAGAAGGGCTGCCGGAAGAAGGTTGATCGACGATCCGCTATCTAATAGAGTACGGTCGAACCTCTGCTCACTAATTTGACATCTGACATATGGGGCTCCTAAATCTGGCCTCTTGGTAGGCAGATGGTTCTGGATCGCGTAACACGTGGCTTTTGTCAACACATGAATCTCTGCGGTTTTGTTCCTCTTCTTCCTCCTGACTGTGGTTCTGTCTCTCAAGGATCTCTGAAGAAGAGGGATGTGTTGCAAAGCCTCATGGAGGGTCAGCTGGATGTGAAATCGGTCTATCATGCTCTGGCTGAACTCCTCCTGCTCTCTCTTTTTTGGATCTTTTTCTCTTTTCTTCCCCTTCCCCAACTCAAGGGCTCTAGGAAAGGGGATCACAGGGTCCTTCTCAGATGAAGGACTAGGAATAGGCCTAGACGGTTCGATGACCGGATCCTCACATACATCATTCACCACAGTGGGATCAGAAGAAACTAAACCTTTTCCTTTATTCAAAATAGAGTCCGGAGATACATTCATACGAGGAAAGACAACATCTCTATCAGAATGAATATTGGTGGCCTCAGTACCACCTCTAGTTGGCTCTACAACTAGACGTCTTGCGGCCTCAGTACCGCGGGCTGGCTCGGCTCTGCTGGTGGCGTCAGTACCACCTCCTCGATAGGGTGAAGCGGCGGCCTCAGTACCGCCGGTGGAATCAGCATCTCTGGTGGCATCAGTACCACCGTCATCATCATGTGCGGCTTCAGTACCGCTCTCCTCTTCCTCATCTGGCGCTCTAGATGGATCCTCGCGTTGTCGCTCAGATAAGGCGCCGCCTGCTGGTCTTCTACCGCTCCTAAGTGAGACAAAATCAGCATCAAATAGATCCGACGATATATCATCAAATGAGTCACTAGGAGTGGTAGGCTCAGTGTGAACTACCTGCTCAGACTTCCTCTTCAAGCTATTCGGATTAGGCTCGATCTGTGAAGGGATGGCGGCCTTCCCTCTCATCAGGTCCCGCATCTCCTGGAGGAACTCGTCCATCTCCCGTCTAAATGTTGCCTGCTGCTCTGTGAAGATGCGGGCTAGATCATCCAAGGCGGGGCTCTCATGGGAGCCCAACGGGTTGCCTCTCTGGTAATGAGGCTGCTGGACCTGGTGCTGCTGCGGCTGAGAGGGGTAAGAGGAAGGATGCTGCTGCTGGTGAGCCTGCTGCTCACGTCTCCAATTCTGTCCCTGCTGCTGGTAGGGACGAGGTGCGAAGGACGATGGCTGGTGTGGCTGGTATGCTGGGGGCTGCTGGTGATCTCTTTGCTGGGAGTACTGCCCTCCCTGACCGGCTGGCTGCTGTTGGGACTGGTTACCCCCATTCCCCCACCTGAATCCGGGATGGTCTCTTCGGATTCCAGGTTGAGGACGGTCATACCAAATCCCGTTGACATCCATCAACGATTCCGCATCGTAAGGGGCTGGTGGGAGTACATCCAGAGGCTGATCCGGCTGATATACCACCATCTGTAAGTCTGGAGATGGTGGTGACTGGTGAGAGGGCTGCTGCTGCTGGTACGGCTCCGCCTGTACAAGGTGAACTTGTCTAGGCTTCTGCAAGGAGCTGGAGCGCTGGGACGAGCTGCGGCTGCCGCCGGAATCGCCTCGCGACAGAAGACGGGGCTGAGAAGCCGTCTGTGCCTCCTGAAGACACAAGAGATGGGTCTTCACGTCGCTCAGAGTTTGTGCCATCTGCTCCATCTGAGTTATGCCCTGGCACTGCTTCTTCTCTATTATTTCCATACGGTCCAACTTCTCACTGATAATCCCCATGTCCGCAGCGGCCGACTCTGCCTGTGCGGCTGCAACTGTGGACGAACTAGTTGGACCTGCATCAACCCGTGCTATCCGCTGGTATTGCACGGGTCCTGGCGGCTGCTGAGATCTCTGTGTGTACAACCGAGTCTGAGACATCACCATATAATTTTCGGCCATCTCCTCGTAAATGGCCCAGACTTGGTTGTGGTCCTTGGCAAAGTAGGACCCGCCGCAAGAAGCATTCACCAGACCCTGAAGCTCTGGCGTCATCCCACTAAAGAAGCTCTGAACTAGGTTCGGCTTGGAAATGTCGTGGTGTGGGCATCTATCCAGAAGCTCTCTGAACCTCTCCCATGCTTCGTGAAACTGCTCGTTAGGGAGCATGGAGAAGTTGTTGATCAGGGCCCTCGCTGCATTCGTCCGCCCGAGTGGATAGTACTTGTTCAAGTACTCGGTGCGGAGCTGATCCCAGGTGTAAACAAACTTCCCCAAATGCTTCAGCCAGGCGGCTGCTCTATCTGCCAGTGAAAAAGGGAAGGCCATCATCCGAATTGTATCCTGGTCCACATGACGGTCGTGGACAGTGCTGCAGATCATCAAAAACTCCTGGAGATGGAGGTGGGGCTCCTCGGTGGCAAGTCCGTGAAAATGAGGAAGCATCTGCAGGGTATTCGGAGGGAACTTGAAATCCCCCACGATAGCAGGTACCACCACCCAATGGTGCATCAGTGTAGATCCGGGGTTGTGTAACTCCCGCATCGTTCTCGGTGGTCCTGCTCCGGCGGCGGCTGCCGCTGCGGCAGCCGCTGCGGCAGCCGCTGCGGCCTCTGCATCAGCATCAGGAATGTCCTCAGGCTCGCTCGGCTCGTCTTGCTCTGCTCGGAGTCGCTCCAACTCCCTTCTCATCTCAATCATAAAAGCTCCCTGATCGCGTAGCTGCTGCTGTACTGTCTCTAATGATGCGATCAGGGTGGAGTTGATCGCTCCCTGGTCTAATACAAAATGTTCGGGTTGGCGATCATCTGAACTGCCGGCTCCGGCCATAGTGACGTCTGCAAAATCAGATGAGCCCAACTCAGGTTCTGTCAAATTAATTCGTCTTTCCTCGGGCTCATGTCTCTCAGTAGCAAAAGAAAGGGGATCGAGGGGGAACAGGGTGGAATCGAACTCGGGCCCGGAGAGCTGGTCTCGACTCTCACGGGCCAACCTAGATGGTGAAGTAGACGCGCCTGAAAGCGGTGCAGCCAGAGGCTGCCTAAGAGATCGTCTACCCATCATCTTGATCTGGCGAGTTGGGTGGATGGGATCTGGAGAAAATATGATCGCAAAGCAAACCCCCGGTTCACCAACGCAACACAATCTGAAGACCGTGAAAGCTCGGTCAATTTATCTTGTCAATTTTATTGGGTGAACACACAGAATATCAGAGCGATTACGTGACCTGCTGGGATACCCGATACTCTCTCAACCGACTGTCCCGCACAGAAGAGTCGGTAATCAGTCGAGATGAGCACCGGAGGGCTTTACCTAGTGTTCGGGTCACTCTCTCGCACAATCAAACCAAACAATGAGGGGGTTGCTCTCCCCAAGACAATTTTTTAGGTGAAGTGTCTTTTAGGGTCAATAGTGTTATCCAGTCCCAATAATTTTTTTTTTCAAAATAAATACAAGCGGCCTAACGAATTTTCCGATTCTCCTGATGATTAAGCCAAAAACAGAGGGAGAAAACGAAAAAGCCGATGCGCGAAGAAATCAATGATGCATGCAGAGAAAGAAATGCGTACCTTGTCTCCAGCACTCTACATGCAAGTGATCCGCGCAGAATTTAAAGACAGAATTAAACTACCTAAATGGTGCAGCGAGGAAAAACCGAGTCCTAGATGAGCAATTCCTAGCGCAGAACCGTCTAACTCAGTCACTCGCCCTTGATCCAAAGAGTCCGGTCTTGGCCCACCCCTCCTCTTCTCGACAGGTCGAGTTCAGGAGTAGCGCTTCCGGGGCAGGCTCGCGGCACGTAGGCTCTCAGAAAAGCGACCAAGTTATTTTTATTATTTATTATTAGTAGGTCCAATTAACGATCTATAGGAACAGATAAGCAATTAAGTATGGGGACCCTACTAATTACGGCACAAGCAAGAGAAATTCCTAAATCTAGGGGCTCGAGAAAAACCGCGTAAACACCGGAAAAGGCAGCTAGCTATCAAAACCGCAGAAAAAGCCGCGAAAATCCAAATGGGTCCCCCGAGCACACCGGTACTCGGCGAAACAGACCCACTAAGTTACAAGTGTCCACAAATGTCCAAGTTCTAAATTATTACAACAATATTGTTCTCTCTCAAAATAAAATTCTTCTTCTTCCTTTCCCTGCTCTTCTTCCCGTGCGGGTCCTCAAATAAACTCCAAGCTGGCCACGCAGTACCTCGCACAAAAATCAAAGAGAGAGAGAGAGTGTCAGAAAATAATGATAATATAGAGAGACAATATGGAAAAATGACTACAAAGCCGTGCTCCCCGGCAATGGCGCCATTCTGATAACCGCCCGAACGACTAAGGTAAAGGTAAAGAAATGGTCGTCGCGACCTCAATCACTCGGGCTAAGTATATCAAGAAAAATCAACCACTCAGAACATGTAAAACTAATCGAGCACAAAAGAGAGCGGTTCTGCTATGAGATTAACCTGGTATAGCACCCAGGGTCGAACACAAGGAGCACAGATTGGCCTTGCGGCCTACGATGTAGTCAGAAATCCGAGAGAGTATTTTTTAGTGTTTTTAAGGGTTTTTATATTTTTTTAGGATTTTTGGAATATAAGGAAAACAGGAAAAACACACAAACAATTAACTTGAACAATTTATTTAATGCATTAAAAAGCAAGCAAAAATTCAGACAAAAATATTTTTATGTGTTTTATATTTTTTTATGTTTTTGGTGAATTTTTGAGATTTTTCTGATGTTTATTTTATTTCCTAAAAATCAAACAGTGCGAAAAGCAAGGGGTACTGTCCAGCCAGGCCCAAAACCCAAAGATAAAATATCTAAGGATCTCAAAGGGACCTGGAGGTAATTTTCCTGTATACTAGAGAAAACAAGGAAAATTTGAGCACCAAAATTATTGTTTTTGAGTTTTTAAATTATTTATTATGATTGTTAGGAGTTTTGAGGTGTTTTTAAGTTTTTAGGGTTTTTACTCAATGAAAAATAGCCAAAATTGGCTAGAAAATCAAGGAACACTAATTAAACAGTAACTAATTTTTATGGAATTTTTAAAAGGGTTTTGATATTTTTTTGGGGTTTATGACTCTAAACAGTAGCAAAAATAAGGGTTTTTGAATTTTTAAAAATAGCAAATGAAATCAAAAATGTCCTCAAAAATTCACAAAAATTCTACACCATGGCAGGAGCCATGTGTCTAATTTTCATCGAATTTGGAGGTGATTTGATATTTTATTCAAAAATAAAAGGGGGGGCACTGTGCATAGGGACCAAAGTGCAAATACCCAAAGTTCTGGGGGTCCTGGTGCAAAATACCCAAGAAATCACGCGCGAGGCACGTGTCTGGGGCACTCAGGGACCCAAATGTAAGAAAAATAAGTTCCGAGGGCTTATTGGTAACAAGTACCAAAAGTCCAGGGGCTTATCTGCAAATAACCCAAAAAAATATCGCACATGGGGAATTAAATCACGCACAGGGGCATAAATGCAAATAAAGAAAACTTTTTATCCAATCCGTAACATCCAGAACTACAGGGTTTATATTGCAAATAACCCAATAAAATTCACGTGACGAAGCACGTGGTCCACGTAAACAGGGGTATAAATGCAAATAAAGTAAATACGAGGTCCTTAATGCAAATATCCCAGAAAGTAAACAACTTAATTTAAAAATTACAGGACTAAAATGAAATGAAACAAACAGAGGGGCCTAAGATGAATTTACCCCTTTTATTATTATCGACGGCCTGATGTGCGCCACGTGGCTGATTGGACGGTGGAGAACGGGTGTGACTTTAACTCTGGAAGGGCTGGCCTGATCGAACGGTGGAAAGTATTCCACGTGGCAGATCTGACGGTGACGAAGCGTGGTGGAGATACTCTTGGTGAATCGACGGCTGAGAGGAGGACGCGTGGCGAATCTGACGGTTGAGGCTAGCTGGTGCCTCTCTCTCTCTGCGCGAGCGGTCAAGATCGACCCTCGGGATGATCGGACGGTGGCAGTGCTCCGCAGATGAGTGGTTCAGATCAGACCTGGAGCAAGGAGGATGATCTGACGGTTCTGGAGAAGCCTGGAAGAACTGGTCTCCGGCGAGATTCGCCGGGCTCGTGCGTGCGCTAGGATCCTCTGGAGAGCCTTCTGGAGGTCGGAGAAGAATCGCGGAAGGCTCCCGCGTCTGCTGGTGGTCTCCGACGAGCTCACCGAGCTCCGAGGAGCTCGAGCGAAGGCGGCGGAGCCGGGTCTCCTGGCTGGATGGCGAAGGGTCTCAGATGACCCTTGTCTTGACCTGAAAAGCGAACCAGAAGACTCACGGGTCGAGGGCAAATTGCCTCGACCCGGTTAGGCGGCGTGAAGGTGCATGGTGCGTCGGAATGGAGAGCTCCGGCGAAGGTGGTCGGCGGAGGAGCTCGATTCCCAGATCCTGTGCGATCTGGGTTGGGTGAATGGGTGAAGAAGATGCGGAGAGGTCTGGCGAAGATGATGGTCGGGTCGGAATGGCAGATGGAAGATCGGAGGTGGCTGGCGACGGCGGCGGAGCTACGCTAACAGTAAACTAAAAATCGATATTTACGCTAAACTATGGCCTAAAGGATCTACCTGGGTGGTGCGGAAGACTGTGCTGGGGCTTAGCTAGCTCCCGGTCGTAGCCTCGAAGGGCGTCAAGGCCTGAGGCTCGAGCTCCTGCAAGCGGCGGAGCACGGCGGCGCGAAGCTGCCGGATCGATGGTCGGGGCACCCTCTCCTCACTGCAACAGGGGCAAACGCGAGCTGTCACCTCGGTGATTGCTCTGGAGGTCACGGGAATGAAAGTGGCGAGCCAAAGATGAGGCGCGGAGGCGGCGGAGGTCGGGATATATATGGAGACAGGGCCGATTAGGGTTGAGTGGAGGCAGCTATGGAAGGCGTGGATCCCACGGCGAAGGATTCGGCGAGGATGTCGGATGAACGGCGAAGAATCCGGGCGCGAGTTTCGCGGGGGCGACAGGCTGGAGATGCGTGGAGAAATCGACGAAGTCGGGTCGGGCGCGAGTCGACGCAAAAGGAAAGAGTCCGCGGGGGAGTTGACCGGGGTCAACAATCCCCCGTGGACCAATCAGGAGCTGCCACGTTTTTAATTTTTTTGTTTATTTAATTTAAGGTAGAAAAAGGCCGAATCAAGAAAAACTCAAAACATGAAATATTTTTCTTTTATTTTTTTCTATTTTTTGGTGATTTTTAATTAATTTTTGGAAATAAAATAGGGTAGCTATATATATATAGGTATATGTACACTATATAGATTTTAATTTTTGAATTTTTTTATTTGTTATTTTTATGTATTTTTATGCCCATTTTATATTTTATTTATTTACATCATAAAATAAAGAACAAAATGGTATTTTTATTTTATTTTAATTATTTATACACAAGGGTGAAATAAATAGTTGTATACATTTATATACATGGTATCTATACAATGTATTTTTGTATTTTTAATTTTGTAATTTTTATTTGATTTTTGTTTTGTTTCTTGTTATTTTATGTATTTACAATATGTAACATAGAATATTTACAAAAAGTTTAGAAAATAATTTTATTTATTTATAGGGTTAAATAAATAAAGGATGATGGTCTATATACATGGTGAAAGGGCATTTTTGGAATTTTGATTTTTAAATTTTTATTTTGTTTTTAATAGTTTCTAAATATATACAAAATGTATACAAGCATATTTTTGGGTGAGGAAAATATAATTTTATTTATTTACAAAAGTATGTACACATGAGCTCCTATCTCCCTCTACTTTGGCTTTTATGCGGTCAGGCCCATGCCGAGCCCTCCCTTGGGTTAGGTTGCTCAATATTTATTCTAAATATTTCCCTCTTTTTCTTTTTACTCTTTATTCTTTTATTTTTGCACAAAAACATGCTAATTATATCTTTTTACACAATGCATGCTTTTGGTAATTATTTGTATTTACACATATTTACATGTATTTGCAAAGGTTTTTGTAGCTAAAATAGAAGAATAAAGAGTGATGAATGGGTATTCATCAGGACCCCGCTGGTATTGCTGGTGGGAGTGATAGGGCTGCTGCTGCTGGCTGTTGTGGATGCCTTGAGCTGGAGACTGCTGTTGGGATGAGGTGCCTCCGGTGGTCCAACGAAATCCCGGGTGATCGCGACGAATCCCGGCCTGCTGTGGGTACCGATCGTACCATATCCCATTGACTTACATCAATGGCTCCTGCTCGAAGGGTGGCGGAGGAAGAATTGCCAGTGGCTGATCCGGCTGGTAGGCCACCATATGGGTGTCCTGAGATAGTGGCGGCGATGGGTAGTACTGTAGCTGTTGGACCGGCTCTACCTGGATGTGGTGAATCTGGCGGTGTATGGCAGAGGGCTGGGTGGAGCTGCTACTGCTGGAATCAACACGTGTCCTAGGGGGCTGCTGTGTGGACGTCTGTGCTTCCTGAATACACAAGATCTGTGTCTTCAGGTCACTCATGGTCTTCGTTAACTGGTCCATCTGTGCAAGCCCTTGGCTCTGCTTCTTCTCAAGGATCTCGATGCGGTCCAGCTTCTCGCTAATGATCTCCATGTCAGCTGCAGTGGATTCAGCCTGAGCTGCTGCTGCTGACGGAGTGTGGGGACCGGCATCGATGCGTGTAATTCTCTGATATGAACTTGTTCCTTGGGAGGCCTTTTGCTGTGTGTAGACCCATGCTTGGGACATCACCATCGAGTTTTCTGCCATCTCCTCATAGATGACCCATACATGATCTTCACCCTTGGAGAAGTATGACCCACCACAAGAGGCATTCACTAGCCCCTGCAGCTCCTGTGCCAGCCCATAAAAGAAACTATGAACAAGGTTGGGCTTTGATATATTATGATGTGAACACCAGTCAATGAGCTCTCTAAATCGATCCCAAGCCTCATGGAACTGTTCATTCGAGATCATTGTGAAGTTATTGATCATAGCTCACGCTGCATTGGTCCGGCCGAGTGGATTCAACTACTCGGTCTGGAGCTGATCCCAAGATATGACATACCTTCCTAGATGCTTCAGCCAATAGGCTGCTCTGTCAACCAATGAGAATAGGAAGGCGATCATCTTTATTGTGTCCCCATCCACCAGTCTGTCGTGGACAATGCTGCAAATCATCTCGAACTCCTGTAGATGGAGATGAGGCTCCTCGGTGGCCAACCCATGAAACTTGGGCAACAACTGGATAGTCTGAGGGCGAAGCTCAAAGTTCCCAACAATGGGAGGAAGCTGGATCCATCGGTGAGTGAGTGTTGCACCAGGGTTGTGCAACTGTCTCATGGTCCTCGGTGGTTGGTCCGCCTGTTGTTGGTCTCCTCCTGCTCCACCTCCTGCTTCAGGTCCTGCTTCGGGTATATCTCCACCACCCTCAGATCTGTCTTCTCTGTCCGCTCGCATCTGCGCCAGCTCTCTCATGATGTCACCCATGAAGGCTCCCTGATCTCTGATCTCTCTCTGCATAGTCTCCGGGGAAGCTAGCAATGAATTGTTGATGGCAGTCTGATCATACACATACGAAGGCTATCCCTGCTCATCTGGGCGTCCCTCACTGTTGGCCATATCTTGGGTCTCTATAAAGGCAAACCCATCTCAAGTGCCGTCAAATGCCCAGAAATATCTGTTGCACTATACTCTGACACCACAAGACTGATAGAAGAAGAAGGGTAATCAAGGGGGAACATGGTGGACGTGAACTTAGGCTCGGAGAGTAGGTCTAAACTCCCCGAAGCCGACCTAGATGAATAAGGAGGAGTGCTCGATAGCGGTGCCATCAGAAGTGGCCTAAGGGATCTCCTTCCCATCATCTTGATCTTGAGATAAAGCCGGATGAGATCTGGAATGCAAACAAGATTGGCAATCAAACCTCCAATTCACCTACATAACACTGAGCTGATGATCGTGAAGGTTCGGTCGTTTATCTTATCAATTTTAGTTAGGTGATCAATCAATCTATCAGAGCGATTAAGCGAGCTGTTAGGAGCCAAACTCCTAGCCAACTGTCCCAATACCACATGAGATCTTTCCCAGCCAGTATGAATTGCGGATCATTTGCCGGCTACTCGATCAATTCAATATGCTAAGGACATCGCGGTCCCCTTTACCGGTTACTCGAGAGATCCTCACTAGAGAACGACTCACCAAGACCAGTAGTCAACTAGAATTTTGGGCGTGGCTCTATCCTAGTGTACGAGTCACTCTCTCGCTACAGATAAATCAATCAATGAGGGGGGTTATTCTCCCCAAGACAAATTTTTTGGTGAGGTGAGTTTTAAGATCAAGTTTGCATTAGTAGTCCCAATTTTATTTGTTTATCTCTTTTTTAGATATTTTTCTGATAAAAACAATGCCTAACAAAATTTCCAATTTCCTTGGTTATTTTGAGTCCAATAAAACGGGGGAGGAAGTCAGAAAAGCCGATGCGCGATCAAACACAATGATGCATGCAAAGTTAGAAATGCGTACCTTGCTCCAACACTCTACATGCAGAGCGATCCACGCATAAATTTAAAGTCAGGAATTAAACTACCTATATGATGCACGAGGAAACCATCCCTAGATGAGTAATTTCTATTAATCGTGAAGCACAAGTAGCTTTGACTAGGAAGAGAGACCGGAGTCTGGTCTTGGGAGCCGATCGGTGTCCACCACAATGGATCCTACAGGCACTATCTAGGAACCCTCCCGGCACGTGGTCTCTACTCCAAGTCAAATAGATTTTTAAATGAATTATTAGCTAAGTCCAATTACGGTCTATAGGTGCAGGCAAGATATTAGGTGTTGAGCCTTAGCTAATTACGTCACAATCAACAAAAACTCCTAAATTTAGGGGCTAAATCCGCGTGAATCAAGCAGATAGTAAAATCGAGAAAACGACGAGAAAACCGCGAAAAGCCGACGAGGCCCCTAAGGGAACAATCCCTCGGGCAATGGACCTCGTGAAGTGTAGAAGTGTCCAAGTCAAAATTATTACAAGTTTAGAGTCACTCTCTTACTTCAAAAAATCACACAAGTATTTGCAATAAAATAAATGGGGCTAATCTACAAAATTCTCTAAGTATCCTTAGTGCAAATGTGGCAAGCCAAAGTCGGCTTCACGTAGGCGCGTAAGCGCCTAGAGTAGAGCACCTCCCTCAATCTGTGGTACCTCACACAAAGTCAACAAAGAGAGGAGATGAGATAGCTCAACAAGATATATCAACAAATGAATGTGACAAAAATGTAGACAAGGAATCACAATCAATCACAAATAAATCTAATCTATACGCTATTGCTCCCCGGCAACGGCGCCATTTGATAACACGGATTTTGCGAGGGTCTAAAGTAATCCACACAAGGTGGGATCACAATGTCGTTGAGGCGACCGCTCATGAAACTCGGGTCAATCAACAACTAACCCACCACAATGATTAAACAATGTAAAGCAAGATGTGAAGTTAAAATTTATTGTGTATAGTGTGCAAGCATGTAGAGGTCAACCACAGGGAACAAGCAGGTAGATCGGCAAAATAAATGCTCAAGAATGAAAGTGATCAAATATCTATACAAGTGCTATTTTTGTGGGTTTTCATTTTTATATTTTTTAAATTTAATTTTTGATTTTATATTTTGATTTTTAATTTACTGATTTTTATTTTCTTTTTATATTTTATATTTTTGCATTTCCTTTTTCTTTTAATAAAGATATAAACTATAAGGAGTATATATACAAGAGAGATGAGAGAGATATATAAATAGGTAAAGATATCCAAATTAAAGTAAATAAAATATTTTTGAGCTTTTTATATTTTTCTAATGTTTTTGTGATTTTTTTGATTTTACTAATTTTTTGGTATTTTTAATGTCAAAAATACTGAAAACATTGAATAAAATTAATGACTGAAATTGAAATGGAGATGAAAAATATCAAACAGTGTCAAAAACTCTCCAAATTAATTTTAAACTAAAGTAATACAATAACTAAAATTCAGGAACATAAATCATTAGATTTTTTATAGATTTTACAATTTTTTATGAAGATTTTATGGGTTTTCTAATTTTTAGAAGTTTTCTTTTGTATTTTTTAGTGATTTTCGGTCTGAAGATAAAAGATGTAAAAACACACAAAATATATATTTGGAACTTTTCAAAAATATTTTATAATTTTTATGTATTTTCTATTGCAAACAGTGAAGAAAATGCATGTTTTTGAATTTTTATAAATATTAAAATGCAACAAAAATGCAAAATAAAAATATAACATGAAAGAACGATACAACATGAGCTTAATGCTATTTTTTTTGTGATTTTTCGAATTTTATAGATGTATGAAATAATTAGAGACAACAAAGAGAAACTACACTACAAGCAAGGGCATATTTGTAAATATCCGGAACAACAAGGGCCAAAGTGCAATTTATCTAGAAAGTTATAACTACTTAACAAATTTCCAAGACCAATCATAAATACGCGAACCCCCAGGGACCTTCCTGCAAAAACACCAAGCCCCACATGCACGAAGCACATAACCTGGCGAGGACTTAATGACAAATTACAAAAATCCGGGGGCTCTGTTGTAAATAATCCTCAAAAATATAACTGCGATAAAAAGTACATGGACTAAATAGAAATATGCAAAGCTTTAGGGGGACCCCCACAAAATATCCCGCACCTCACGCGCACATGCATGTGAGATGACGTGGCCGAGGACTTCTTCGTAAATATGAAAAGTCTGGTGTCCTAGTTGTAAATATTTTTAAATATTACAAAATATTTTAAACTGCATATGAAAGTTTCTGGACTATGAAATGAATACAAAAACTGTTCAAGGGAAAGTTGCAAAATACCCAAGGCTAGCGCGGATCGAACAACGGATCTTCAATCACTTGGACACGCGTCGCTCCTTGGACAGCCGATGATGGTTCGTACGGGGACGACTGGGATTAGATCTTCTAGCGTGGATCGAACGGTGGATGCTTGGGAAGATTGAACGACGGTCGCTCTTTCCGGAAAATGATCGAGATCCCATGGCCGGGGAGGTGGTTGGAAGAACAGGGAAGCGCCTCCGGTGAGGTGAACTTCCCTAGTCTCGATCTCCCTTCTCCGGCGTGGCGTGAGGCTTCAAAATGGTCGCGAGAGATCCTGCAGGTGTCCTCTGTTGACTGATGGCTCCAGAACCCTCCGGCGAAGGCTGGAGCTTGCGTGAGGAGGCGGCGGAGCTGAGGGTGCCCAGGTACCTCCGGCGAGACGCAAAATGAGCCCCAGGCTCTTTGTGATGTCCCTGGACCTACAAAAGGGTTAAACCGTCGAGGGTAAAATGTCTCGACGGTTGGCGAAGCGAATGGATGGCGGAAACGACGGAGTGGTAGTCGGCCGGGGCTAACTCCGGCGAGTGGTCGACTAGGCAATTCGATGGATGAAACGTGAAACAGGAAATGGGATCTTGATCCTAAGACTACGATGAATGAAAAAGTGTGAAAAAAATGACGAAAAGTGAGAACTCAAAGGTGTTTTCCACTTGAGATGAAGACCTCGACGGCGGGACTTCGCCGGAGGTGGTGGAGCTGCCTCGACCCTTCCTCGATCCACCCGATTCCCTGAAGACAGAGCTATCAAAATTTATAACTTATTTTTATGCACTTAAATATATTTTTATTTTATTTTTCTGATGTATTTTGTATGAGTATATATATAATTTATGTAGGTATAGTTGTAGGTATTTCATTTATGGTTTTTGTACAAGTATTTTATTTTTATATTTTCTTTAGGTTTTATTCCCGTTTTAACATGATACACATATTATAAATAATATTTTAAAAATTATAAAAATATAAAAGATTAAAAATAATGAATAATAAATAAAATGAATATTTTAATCTGTACAAGTATACAATAGGGGTTAAAAACTCAACTTTCAAACCGTAACTCCGAAAAATATGAAACCACCTTCAATAAATAGCTTATTAAAAGTTATATACAATTAAAGTGATTTTGATACATTTCGAGTTTTTATTTGAGAGATATAGGTCTGGGAGATTGGGATTCTGGAATCTTATTCAGATTATAACTTTTTATCTGTACATTATTTTTGTATGAAATCAATTTTGTATTTTTCTTTATTTAATTATCTACAACTTTTATTTACAAAGTTTATTTATTTGAAGTATAAAAAGTGGAACTAAAAATAGGTCCCAAAATAAATAAGGAATGAATTAAATATAAGGTAATTTTATTGTATTTTGGCCCGTATCTCCCCCTACTTTATTCCTTGTTGACCTATTCATCTAGATGCCTAGGTTTTGGGGTTTCGGGTCATAAAATATTTACAATATTTAATTATTTTTATTTTCTTTTCTTTATTCTATAATTTTAGCTTTAAAAACCACATTTTATACAATATTTACACACACATGCATGATTGCTAAAATGCAGGAATTAAGGGTATTTACATGTATTTGCTAGAGTTTTTGAGGCCAAAATGATAGAATAAAGATGATGAAATGGAGGTTCATCATCCCCCTATACTTGCCTTTGCTAGTCCCTATCAAACACGTATGCAATAAGTGTAGAAAAGAAAAATAAAGAAAAGAAAAAGAAGAAAGATGGGTTGAATTTAATTATCAGACTTGTCTTCATAAAATCAAAGTTTGGAGCTTAAGTTGGACCTTTGGAATTTCAGTGCTGGCGGAACCTTAATGAGAACCGGATTTGAAATCCAACAGCCTTCGAGAATCCCAAAACTTTGTTCAAGTCTCCTCAATATCCAGGTCGGATATATTTCAACTCATACGCAAACCATTACAACTATGAATCTGACTTATACAGTGTGAGTGATGGTGGCTCTCCCCAACTGAAATGACAAAGAGACTAACTTCTCCAATATGACAACCCAATGATTCCCCAATCCAACAACTCATTCCTCGAGGAGCGGGTATTCCCTTCTAAGTTCAAGTGGCATCCAGCTCAAGAGGAGGGGGTGAAGAGAAGAATGGACGGTAGCTAGTGTAGCTACCTATCCTAGGATGCAAGACCAGTGTAGTCAAGTCATCTAGCTGTAGGCTCACATGATTTGACTTTGAAGCTCAGGCTTTCTTATTGACTATAAACATATGTACACTCCAACATGCATTTTTATTTTTGTACAGGCCTGTCCACTTTTTTGGGGTTTTTGCTTTTTATTTTTTTGCTTTTTTTCTAAAGACTATATACAACAACATTTACATAAGGAGTTTTTCCTCTTGAACCAATATACTATCCCTCTTTTGAAGCTTTATTGCATCCCACAATCTCCTGTCCTCAAAACTCATCATCACTAGATGGGTTGGGGTGCACTTCCCTACCTAGAGGAGGACACATATTTCCACCTGTGTGCATCTCATATAGACAAATCCAACCCCCTCACCACTCTAACTGAGTTGAGCCAAGTGAAAGATGCAGGTATCCAAGTTAGGTCATTATCCACAAGAGTCGTACGTGTGCTCCGAAATACTCTACTTAGGAAGTCAAGAATCCATTGAACTAAGTCTCGTGAACCTCAAAGAATTAAGTCAACTAGACCTGAAGTACCTCAATTCCAGCTCCTATAAGGTTCCTGTTAATTAGGTAGATTTAAGGTCCAACCAAGATCCAATCTTCGTATTTTACTTAGACTTGTTCAGCTGTCAAACTCAATCCGAAAAATGCTCATGCTATGCAAATGCTATGCAGAAAATATTTTTGTGATGCAATTTTCAAAGATTTTGAACTTTTTATGGATTTTTGAAAAGATGATGCATATGCATTTTTTGGGGTTTTCAAAAAGATTTTTCAAATGTTTTTGGTATTTTAGTTTTGCAAATGTTTTTGGGATTTTTGAAAACAAAAGATTTTGGTCAAAAACTAGGTACAAGTATTTACACGGGGATGCATCCTTTATTTACAAGAATTAGATTTTAAGGATTTACAAGGGGTAAGTGATCAATTTTATAGGAATATACGTAAAGAATTTTAGGTGAGATTTATATATTCCTCAAACTAATTTGATAGAGATTTTTAAAACAATTGGAAAACTATAGTCCAAACTAATTTTTACAAACAATTTTTACAAACATGGACACACGTTTGAAAATCATTTTGCAAAGGTTTTACAAATAGTATATATAGATTTTTCAAACATTTTTGCAACCATTTTCAAAGCATTTGCAAATCAGTTTTCAAACGTTTTTATTTCACACAAAGAAAATAATTTTACAAACAAAAATATTTTTACAAAGGTTGAAAACATGTAACAAAACGTTTTCCAAATAGTTTTCAAAAGATTTTTCACAAGATTTTCAAACTATTTTTCAAACATTTTGCAAAAAATATTTTCACCTGATTTATTAATCAGTAAATACAAAAAGAATTTGAGGAATAATCGACATCTTTTTATTAAGGTTTTTAATGAATTTTATAAGTATAATTGGCCATAATTATTAAGAAAATACGAAAGTACGAGTTATGGCTAAAGTATATATACAGTATATACGACCCCCCTATACTTAGCTTGAGCTATGTCCTCATAGATCGGAGAGAAAAGAGAAGACATAGCTCGTACTGAGTATAGAAAAGTCTAAAGAATAAATGAATAAGAACTGAATGAATAAACAAATGAGAAGTCGATCGTCCCCCCTATACTTAGGATCAAATAATCCTAAGTATAACAGACTGTACACAAAGCAGGGAGGGTCAAGGGTGGGAATGAACAGATCGTACTCAGACTGTGTCCCCTATACGTAGGGTAAGATATCCCTAAGTATAGACAAGAAGAGGAGACAATGGAGAGGATCAAAGAATAGAATCAACTCGGGGTGCACACCCCCGTATACTTAGGATAAAGTACGTCCTAAGTATAAAAGACTGACAACAAGGGGCGACACCTTTCTGATAGATAAGGAATATAGAAAAAGAAAAGAAGAAAAGAAGAAAAGAGAATAAACAGATCACAGCTCAGTGTGTACACCCCCCAATACTTAGGATAAGGTGTATCCTAAGTATAACAAAATCATAAGATGACGACGAGGTGGCAGACATAAAGAATGAATGATTGAATGATATGGTCACATGGATCTGTACAGTGGAAGATGGAAGTGATAACCATGTATGAGATGCAGGTGATGTGAGTCAAAGAGCACATCTCATACCAGATGAATAGGGGCAACATCAACGGTCAGCGGATCATGATCTAGATATATTTTCAGGCATTGACGTTAACTCAAAAGATAGAGGAAAATGACAACTCAGATATTTCAATACTGCCATTGTCATGTACCTTTCTGACCACATATGGACCTGCCCACTTACTCTGTAATTTCCCTGGAAATAATTTCAGCCTAGAATCAAATAACCATACACGCTGATCTGGCTTAAATTGTTTATGGCTGATATGAGAATCGTGCCATATCTTTATTTTTTCCTTGTACTGTAGGCTACTCGAAAAGGCTGTATCTCTCAGTTCCTCCAGGGCTGCCAACTCTGCTTTCCTTTGTTCTCCTATACTCTCCGGATCCAATAATAACACTGTAACTGCCCATAATGACTTGTGCTTGATTTCCATTAGCAAATGGCATGGCTTGCCATAGACGAGACGAAAGGGAGATGTCCCTAATGGTGTCTTCGAGCATCTAAAGAATGAAAGAGTCGGATTAATTCCTGACATTGCATGTGAATTTTCAAGACTCAAATCACCAAGGACTCTTAATTTGAGTTATCCAAAAATTTTGAACCATGCTCTAGTCAAAAGGAATCCAACTTCTCTAATTGTCAAATCTCTATTTGTACGTAATATAAGGATATGACATTTAGTGTACTACAATCATGAGAGTTGAGTCTAGATGTCACCCAAGGTTCCGGTACAAGAGACTCTCCGTTAGACCTCATCTTCAACACTAGGGAATACGTCTTTTCTTTACTTTGTCAGACTTGAAAATGTAGATGGAAGGCCAGATGATGAAGGACATAGGTTTGCGTATTTTCTTCTCTTCCTTACATTGGAACAAGGGTCCTCTCAAGTGCCTTATTACTCAACACATATTTTTTTATTTGTTAACCAATGGGTCCGTCAAGAGAGCTCGGATTCGTCCGCACTTGTTTTCCTGGGAGTACACCAGGGTGTGTCTTTTTGAATATCTATCATACTTTTCTACATCCAAACTTGTATCACTGTACGATGCAGAGCTCTTTTTGGGTGCTAGACCGACTGCTTGATCCTAGTAGCTGTGGTCCAAGTGGACACTTTGAAATGGTTGAGAGCGCTTTCCTTTGATTGAAGCTCTTTGAATCGACTTTGTATTTGAGAGCTCTTTACATTCACATTTCTTTTCTTTTCATTTTGGTAGGCTAGCCCCACTACTTTTACCAAGTTGGCGTACAATTATCAACAATTATTAGTTTCATCGCACCCTGGAACATATGTCAATATTAAATGATAGCATGAGAACTTGTTTACGTATTGGCTAGAGTTTGCTAATACTTAGGTTTCTTGAAGACTTTATTGACTTTATCCCATCCTTGAGCATCATTAGATTGGATCCAGATTCAAATCTCCAGTCCCAGTCCCTCAAGTGAAACCTCACTCATCTCATCATTCATGCAGTTGTGAAAGTTATGTGCTGATCATATTCTTAGATGGTAGATATTGAGAGTGTCATATAACACTCATATATTTCAAACTATGACTAAGGCTGGTTAACTCAGATTCTCAAGATCTCAAAAATCAAGTGTTCTTAAATCCTTAATCCTTGATTGATAGTGAATGTGCCAGGAATACACCAACTCCATATTTAGAGGTTTTTGTGATTTTTGAATTTTGTAAATGGTACATATATTTTAGATAAATAATGACTAGCCTAAGCTCATATGTACAGTTGCGTCTACTTCCAGCCAGTATGGGCGTAAGTATGAATCATTAGACGGTTACCCGCAATACTTCAAGACGATGCCATTTGCATTGTTTTTTAATCACTCACTATGCTAAGAGATACCATAGTTCCCTCACTGAGAAATAACTACTCATTTTTAGGCTTAGTAGTCAGAATCACTACTAAGGAAAAGTTTTTATTTTTCAGATTTTAAGGGTTTTTTATAATGTTAATTGTAATTACAAAATAAATTAGTTAGTCTCTTATTTTTGAAAACATTTTTCAAACCATGTCACATAATATATAGATTTTCAAAATATTTTTCAAATGATTTTTAAAATGAGTGAAATCCCATTTTTCAAACCATCATCATAATTTTTCAAAACTATGTCACATAATTAAAAATGCAAGAATTTACAGACTTTTTTTAAGAAAATCAGTTCAAAATACTTATACCTTAGCCCCAAAAGTCTTAAAATTTTTAAAATATGAGTTATGACTAAAGTATATATATAGTATATATGAATACCCCAACTATACTTTAACTTTTTCTATAACCTCATAGCACATGAAGCCATAGCTCAAGTTAAAATATAAGGTGATATAACATAACGGTCTCAGATGCCCCCTTATATTTAGGTTAAAATAACTTGAGTATGAGAAGGACAAGAAGAGGAAAGAATACAATTGACTCGGATCCCCTTATACTTAGGCTGAGAATAGCCTAAGTAAAGAGTATGCAATAAGGATGGAAGGACCACTGTGGGAGGGGGGTCGAAACCGAGGTGGAGCTGGGATATCGATGGCGGTAGCAGGCTCAACAACCACGATGGCCGGAGCAAGAGCAGATTGCTTGAGAGTGTTACTGCAACAAGGTCGAAACCTCGAACCTCGCCAGAGTGAAGGGCGGGGATCCGAGCTGTCAACACTGGACCCTGAGCTTGATTGTTGTGTAGATGACGGATGGGGATATAGGGAGGTGACAACATAGCTTAAATAGGAGGAGGAGGTCGGCCAAATGAAGAAGGGGCGATGATGTGGATTGAAGAGGAGGGGGATTGATTTGGAGGGGTAGAGCGGAGGCGGCACCCGCTTGTGGATTTGACGAGGGACGAAGGTCGGATCTGATTGGAATTTAAGGAGGTCGAATGATGAGGGAGAGATCGAATGATGGCTGAGATTGAAGGAGGGAGGCAGCGGCAACGGATAATAGCGGGGGAGGAGATGGCGACGACGACAAGATTTGGGGGCACCGCTGCCCGATTGGGAAAGGCGGGGAAGATGATTGGCACACGTGCTATGCGCCTGCGCAGGTGGCACGTGCGAGGCTTTTAGGTTTTTGTTATAAAAAAGAATAAATAAAAAGCTCAAACATGGGCGACACGTGGCACCTTTGGGAGCTGCCACGTGTCAGCCCCACAAAAATAAAAAAATTAAATACAAAGATAAATACATAAAAAATAGTAAATGACCTCGGATCGAAAAGTTTTCTTCACGAAAGTTATTCGTCTCGATGAGGTCTACAACTTTCATGAGTCAAAACCGATCATTTATGCAAAGTGGTATTTATGGGGTATCCCATGTACATAGAATACCTTGATTTTTTAAGTTTTATATTTTTTTGTTATTTTTAAACCAGATTAAAATACAGAAAAAATATGATAAAATCAAAGATAAATTTATACATATTAATCTATTTTTTGTATTTTTATTAATTAAGAAAATAAAGAAATAAAATAAAATACGAAAAAAATAATTTTGTACAAACTGTTAGTGATGACTCGAACTTAGTTAGTTTCTTTAATTTCAAGCTTAGTTTATGTTTGGATTTTTACTCATTTTAATAAAACTTTTATCAAAGAAGACAAATTAAAAAAATAAAATAAAATGAGTTAATTATGTACATAAATAATAGATCAAAAACCGCTTAAATACAAAATGTACAAAAGAGGCCTAAAACCCAACTTTCACATATGAGCTCCAATTCACTTGAACTTGGTCTTGTTTTGAAGGTAATTGAATGTATATTAGTTCAAAAGTGAGTGAATTAAATCATACATTATACTAGGAAGATATGGAGGTATTGGTCCGAAAATCCTAGAACTAGGGTTTGGATTTTTGGTCCACTTATTTGGGTTAGTGATTTTTTTATTTTTCATTTATTATTGTTAGTAATATGTACATAATGGAGGTGGTTTTAGGTCATTTGGAGTTAGCATGAATTAGTTAAAAATCAGGGAAGTTGGGCTATTTTACATGTCATTTTGGCTGTGATTTTTGGCTTCTTATTTTGTGCAAAATGAGTGATAAAATGCCATTCTTATCAAAACATGCATGAATGCTAATTTTGCAATATAAATGAAGAAGTGCTAATGAATTTTAGGGATTTGAGATTAATTCATCATTTTTAGAGTGATGAATATGAGATTCATCACCCAGCTTGTCAAAGGGTTAGGAGATATGACAAGGACGTTAGATGACCTGATCTCTACAAAAACCACCATTCCGACGTAGGATGAAGCCAACCCAAACATCTTCAAGAGGAAGGAGCATGTAGAATGTGATGTCCATTCTATGCCTGTAGAATCAGATGATTGTACTATTGTTTTATCTAATGGTGTCACTCTCTGGAGCGGTAGGTCCTTGCCTCCGCCTGCCACCAACATGGGGGAGAATAAACCTTTAGGTGAATCATCATCTTCTGCATTAACCTGCCAGGTAAAGGGGCGGATGAGGAAGTAGAAGAAGGAGGAGCCACTCCTGCTGCCACTCAATACATCAACATCAACAAAAAGAACAAAAATCAGAAAAAAGATCTTTGCCAAAGTGAAGCCGCACCAATCTAAGAGGAGCCTCCAGTAACAACTGATCCTTTACCAGTTGACAGAACGGAGGCCCCACTTTTTGCCCGTCCACCAGCACCAATATCTCAGCTTCCAGATTGTACTCGTTTTAGTAATCCAGATGTACAACATTTTGTGGATGATGATTTTATTGTAAAGAAGAACTCTGTTTTGGATTCCAACAATGTACATATTCCTTTGCCTAACGCAAATGAAAAATCAAAAAAATTGCAAAAAGAAGAAGTGCATTATCTGATCATGTAGATGTGGATATCATTAATAACTTGACTGTTGAGATTCCTTTGATGAAGGCCATGGAGTACATGCTAGCTGTGAAGAAAGGTTTGAAAGAGACATGTACAAGCAAGCATCGCCCAACACGAACGAACATGCACAGACAGGTTGAGAAGCACGTTCTCACCATGGAGACTGTGTAACTATCAACAACCTCCCACAGAAGAAACAAGACAAAGGAGCACCTCTTATCAGTTACAAGATTTTTGACCAAGCCTTCGAGCGCACTCTACTGGACAACAGTTCTTCTATCAACCTTCTACCCTCGTCATTACTGCAAGAATTCATGCTAGGTCCTCTTAAGCAGACACAGATGATCCTTCAGTTCGCTGATCGATCTATCAAGCGACCTAGAGGTCTTTTGGAAGACGTTGTGGTAAAAATACGGGAAATGTTGGACTCACCCACACCCTTACTCTAGACTCCTATTATCCTTGGCCAGCCATTTTTACGCACCTCAGAAGCCATGGTTGACTATGGGTCTGACAAGATTACATTTAGCTCGGGAAACAAAAGAGTCACTATAGACATGATCAGTGAGCCCAAGATCATGACTGATGAGGGACACACAACACCGCCTGAAGCAAACTGTGACTTCATTGCAAAAATCAGAGACATACCGCTTTCTTTGTACGATCCATGGATACAGGAAATCCTCTCCCTTGAGGAGTACCTGGAAAGCACAATCGACACGATCACCGATGATAAGTGGGAGACATATTTGATGAAGCCACATTTCATCATCTTTATTATATCATTTTGGCATAAAAAACTCTAGCAAATGCGTGTAAATACCCTTAAATACAACATCTTAGCATTCATGCATGTGCATGTAAATAGTGTATAAAATACGGGTTTTAAAGCCAAAATTATAGAATAAATAAAAGAAAATAAAAAGAATAAAATATTGTAAATATTTTATGACCCGAAACCCCGAGACCTAGGCATCTTGATGAATAGGTCGACAAGGAATAAAGTAGGGGGAGATAAGGGCCAAAATACAACAAAAATACCTTTTATTTAATTCATTCTTTATTCATTTTGGGACCTATTTTTGGTTCCACTTTTTATACCTCAAATAAATAAACTTTGTACATAAAAGTTGTAGATAATTAAATAAATAAAAATACAAAATTGATTTCACTAAAAAATAATGTACAGATAAAAAGTTATGGTCTGAATAAAAATCCAGAATCCCAACTTCCCAGACCCGTATCTCACAAATGAAAACTCCAAATGCATCAAACTCATCTTTAATTGTATATAGCTTAAAATAAGCTATTTAATGGCAGTGGTTTCGTATTTTTCAGAGTTACAGTTTGAAAGTTGAGTTTTGGACCCCTATTGTATACTTGTACATATTAAAATATTCATTTGATTATTTATTCATTATTTTTTTTTTATAATTTTATTTTTTTATAATTTTGTAAATATTAATTATAATGTATTTGTATATTAAAATCAGAATAAAAACCTAAATAAAATACAAAATAAAATACTTGTAATAATATACATAGGTATGATACCTATATCTATACCTATATAATTTATACTTTTATTTTATTAAATGTACAAAACACATCATAAAAATAAAATAAAATTATTATTAAGTGTATAAAGGTATTATATAATTTTATAAAATAATAAACAAAAATAAATCAATTAAAAACACAAAATAAAAATAAATTAATAAAATATATAGGTATATGTACCTACATAGGTCTAAAAAGACAACTTGTAAAATTATACCCCATAAAAATAATTAAAATTCATAATAAAATAATTCATAAATTAATAAACATTTTTTATTTTATAACCAAAATTTAATTAATTAATTTTCTATTTTAAATCGAATTAACAAATCTTTTTTTCCAAGGTTTTTTCTGGTTGGTCCACGTGGACCAACCAGATTTCTTCCTTGGTTGACCTCGGTCAACTCTCTGACCGAGGTCTGGCTTTTGTCAGAAATGAGTTTTTCAAGGTTTTTGCCCCTTTTTGGAGGGCGCACCTTGCACCCTTTGATGTTGCGTTCTAAATAACTTTTCTTCCTCGACTCAAGGTGATTCACGCCCTCAGCTCTCCTTGGGCTATGGATCGCTGCACCACGCTGTCATCATCGATATTGGAGCCTCGGTTGTCAACCCTTCAAAAACCACACCCGACTCCCCTTCGAAGTTTGATCCTTCTTTCGCCATTTTCGCCCGTAAACCCCAAGTCCATTGCATTCCTGGTGACAGCAGGAGGTGATTTGAGCTTGGGTTTACGCCATTTGGTGTCGAATCGAAGTGGTCCAAGCCCCTCGCCGGAGCGCCGCCTGCAGCTTGCTGCAGCCCACGCCAGTGAGCCGCCCCCTTTCTTTTTCCCTTTTCTTGTAGCTTTAGCCTAGTGTAAGTTAGCCTAGTAGCAGTTTAGGGTTTCCTTGAGTTAATCATCGTGAATCATCAGCCAAAGATCACGGCAGAGTTGAGCTCCGCCCCCACCTTCCGCCTTCACCAGTCACTAAGAGCCTCCGCGATCACCCCCATCTTCGTCTCTGTCACTCCAACATCACGAACCACCCTTCCATCCACCTCGATCTCGCACAGATCGAGCGATCAGAGATCTATCTCCGCCCTTCGCCGACGCTCCACACCCGAGCCTCGCATCACCTCCGTCTAACCCCAAAACACCCCCAGTAGCTCCGCCTTGTTTTTGTACGACTAACCTTGCAGGTCAGATTCAAGGAGAAGGCTCTATCGAGCCTCGAAACTCCAGGGAACAGTCGCCCAGGTCAGCTCCGCCGTCCCGCCGTTCTATGCCGTCTCAAGTTCGCCTGAGACCTCCACTCGACGCGGATCGCCTCCAGGACCATTTTGCCCTGGGTCTTGGGCCAGGAGCGACCGTGTGTCGGGCCGGAATTAGCCATCGAAGCTCGCCACAGCCGTGTTCTTCTACCATCCTCGAGGTCCGTCCGATCAAGGTCTCGTCCCAGGTGCTTCAGCCACCGTTGGATCGAGGCTCAGTCGCCTCCATTGGATCTTCATCGCCACGTATCTCAGCCGTCCATCCGCGCCTTCGCTTCCGCCGCTGGATGCGCCACGTGGACAAGTGGATCACCTTCGGCCGCACGATCTTTATCTTGGGTATTTCGTACTTTCAACCCAAGAGTTTTTGCATTTACATTTTAGCCCTAAAACTTTCATCTGCAGTTAAACATATTTGTAATAATTGTAACTAGGTTCCTAAACTTCTTCGATTTACACTTTAGTCCCTGTCCACGTCACCTCACGTGACGGGGACACGTGCCTTAGGATATTTTGCGCCAAGGACCTCGAACTTTTTGTATTTGCATTTCTACCCCTGTACGTAGTGATTATAATATACTTTTGGGTTATTGCACTCCTGTCCTGCCGGTTTTTATTATTTGCAAATATACCCCTGTGAACAGCAGAACACGTGCTGACGCGTGTGTTTTTGGTGAAAATTGCAGTATATCCCTGGAACTTTTGTTTTTTTGCATATATGCCCCTGCTAGGCCTGTAGTTTCTATTTGTTGCTTGTATTTATTTCATGCAGTTCTAAAAGACCAAAAATTCCATAAAAATTAGTATAAGCCCATGTTTACTCGCTGATTCACGCCATACCTTTGCATTTGTTTTTTATTGCATTTTTAACATTTATTAAAAATCAAAAACATGCATTTCCAGTACTGTCTATCTTAGAAAATCCATAAAAATTATCAAAACACCTTGAAAAATTCCAAAAAACCTATTCTGTATTTTGTTGTCTTCTATTGTCAGTCCGGAAATCACTAAAAATTTCAAAACAAAAACCTTAAAAATTAGAAAACACCTAAAAACTTCAAAAAAAATCTAAAAAATCATAGAAAGACCCTAAAAATATAATCTCAGTTCCTGTAGTTTCTATATGTTATTGTCTTTATTTTAAAATTAATTTGGGAAAAATTTTGATACTGTTTGGTATTTTTTCATTCCCATTTTAGTTTCAGCCAGCAAGTTTATTCACTGTTTTCTATATTTTGAATTTTAAAAATACCAAAAACAGTCTGAAAAATCCCCAAAAATCACAAAAACAGGAGAAATTATAAAAAGACCAAAAACAATTTCTTTTCTGATTTTTGAGCACTTTTGTCTATTTTTATAAATACCTTATCCTCTCTTTCCTAATATTGTATATATGTCCTAATATTTTGAAAAAAAAGAAAATACAAAAATATAAAATATAAAAAGAAAATATAAAATCAGTAAATTAAAAATCAAAATACAAAAATATAAGATTAAAAATTAAATAAAAAAATACAAAATAAAAAACCCACAAAAAATCATATTGGCTAAGTAGTTTATTAGACACAGGGTTTGACTTTTTGTCTACTCTACACCCTTGCTTCCTGTGTTCAACCCCTACTTGCTTGCCATTGTACAGTTTTAGTAGGGTATAATAAAATTTGATCCTTTCTCTTGATTATTTATTAATTGTGTGGGTTAATTATTGACGAACGGGAAAGCTTGAGTAGTGGCCTCAGTGACAGTGAGTCTGATTTGTCAGACCATTATTTAGCGGCTCTCGCATTCTCGTTTTTCAAATGGCGCCATTGCCGGGGAGCATCGGCTTGTAGAGTAGACTTGTGTTTATTTACTTGCTTAGCCATTTTTGACTTGTTTGATTTTATTGTATAATCGTTTTTGAACTGTTTGAAATCTCTTCTTGTTTTCTTGCGAGGGACCACTGACCGAGGAGGATCGCCTAGGGGATCCTGAGCAGCCTTGGGAGGAGGAGCCGGCTATTCTACCCTAGCCAGCAAGAGAGAGCAAGGGAACTTGAGAGAGAGAGATAGTTAGATTTTCTTATTTTTGTGTGAGAGAGAGACATTTGATAAATTTGTAATAAAACATGTATCCTGGATTTTGGACACTCGGGCCCAATTTCCAAGTGTCTGTTCACTTGGGGGCTCACTGCAGTTTTGATGCGTTTTCACCGCTGTCATTTTCCGCTTTTGATTTATTTTTCCTTTCTTTTGTGGAATGAGCCCTTAGTCTTTAGGCTTGCTTGATCGAGTAAATTAGGTCCAAACCCCCTAATAAACATTGCATGTACCTATAGTGCGATCTGGACTTATTTTAATTTAAACAGTCGCCTTATCATCTTCAAAACCTACGCGCTGCGAGCCCACCCTGTCAAGCGCTACTCCTGAACTCGATGTATCGAGAAGAGGAGGGGTGAGCCTAGACCGGACTCTTGGATTGAGGATCGGTGACCGACTTGTGGTTCTTCACGCTAGCAATTGCCTGCTTAGGACGATTTCCGTGTGCATATCGGCATATAGATTAGGTTTAAAAATTCCTATTTTGCATCCCGCATGGAGAGAGCTGGGAGTCACTGTAAGTCTTCTATCTTTGCATTCATCATCTAGGCACTAAGGTGAGATTTCTGTCTTAGTACCAACTTGCATTGGCTTTTCTGACTCTTCTCCCTCTGTTTTTGGAACAAATAGGAACCAAAGAAAATACAAAAAATGTTAGGCACTTGTATTGAATTTACTCAAAACAAGTGATAACACAAAATTTTTTTTAAAAAGGGACTGCTAAAAATACTTGACCTTAATAAAATTGATTAATTGGACTCATTGCCTTGGGGTGAGCAAAGCCCTCATTTGTTTCCAGGTTGCATGGGAAGGTCTCCTTCCAAGTGAGGTGAGCGACGTCGTAAGGAATAGAGCCCAAAACCCAGTCTGTGGCTGACTTGTGTATCGCATGGATTTCCGAAGTATTGGCGCTTCTATCTTACGTAGACGGGTAGGGCTTGGTCGACACTAGTGACTCTCTATTGTGTAGAGCACTGACTTTGTCCGAAGTATCGAGCATAGGCCACGCCTTCACGAGGGTGTCTGTCTCATTATCTTGCGTTCGAGTAGGTTCTTGCACGCTCACGGGTGATTCCGTTGCGAGCGAGTTCCGAAGTATTGTTTTCGCCTATTGGCTTCCTCTCTCTATTTCTTTGGATGAGTAGGGATCCAGGAAGGGTTACAAGGACCTTAAAAAGTGCAGACTACAGGTTACACAGGAGGAGGACAAGTACGAATACTTTTCCGGCAGTACTCTCGCTCCTATAGGCGTAGCACTCTAAGGACTCATGAAAAGATAATTGCCTGAAAATCAAATCTAAAACTCACAAAGATAATTGCTGAACCTTCACGGCTTCACGGGTCAAGTTGGTGAATCCATTGCTTTGGGTTTGATTGATTAGTCGAATTAAGGTCAAGATCAAAAACATCGCGCCCTTGCGCCATTTTTGCTCTCCTTCCATTTGACCCTCGCTCATTGTGAGCCTTCTAGTGTTTTACATTCCTTTTATTTCTTGTTTACCTTCGTGCTCTTCATCCATCATCCTTCCCTTTTGACCTTCTCAAGATGTAGTCACACGATGGTTTAGTCGGGACCTAGCCGATGCCCACATCGATTCCGTGTCGTCAACGTCTGCCATAAAGAGGGGTGATCTCCAAGAAGTTAGCTCGGATTTTGCGAATTTCTCCTTGGACTCCCCTATTCTCTCTTCTTTCAACACTTGCCTTTCACCAATAAATCCGCTGTTCGGGATGGACTCGCAGCCCGAATTAGTTCTTCCCCTTCAAATAAATCGGGATTACTCTTGTCCCCGAATTAACCCCTTGTGGATGGAGATAGATTTCAGTCAATATCCAATGCTCTGTTCACAATATTCTGGGATTGACCTTAATTCCAGATTCATCTAACAGCGGGTGCTCAGGAAGATACTGATCATGGTTTACTCCGTCATGCAGATTATCCACCCGATCACGAGCCAGAAATTCAAGTCCATTCTGAGATGGCTCCAACTGGCAGAGGAAAGGGAACACAGCCTCAGCAAGGAGAACAAGCAGATCAAGGAGAGGGGCAATACACCACGCAGAATGAAGTCAACAGTCAGTTGCTTGCATCTATCCAGGCTATCCAACAACAACTGACCAATCAAGCCTTGGTCCAGACCGCATTCCAGGATATGCTCAATGATCTGAGGCGGAGAGCTGATGAGAGAGATGACAGACGAGAGGATGATCATGATCTGGAGGTCAATCGAGGAAGTGCCGAAGACGAACTCTCAGTGGAGGGACCTGAGTATGAAAGAATGGATGCAGAAACACCACAACCGAAGCCGACTTTGAAGGAAACATACAACCCTGGGGCGGGTCGTATCACTGAGTGGATTCAAGTTCCACGAATTCATGCCCACTTCGAGCTGAAGCCGTAGTTTCTATCTCTGCTTCCCACATTCCATGGGAATCCCACTGAAGAACCATATATCTCCCTCAAAAATTTTAGTCGCATCTGCGCCACTGCTCACTACCCCGGTATCCCTGTGGGGGTAGTCAAGATGACCGCTTTTCCCTTCAGCCTTCAAGATAAGGCCTTGTATTGGGTCGATCACTTGGGAAAGGTAGTCACGACTTGGGAGGAGCTGAAATCTGCCTTCCTTCACAAATTCTATCCTCTGGGCCGTCTAAACCAGATGCGTTCCCGCATCTCAAGCTTCTATCAGCAACCCAACGAGACTATTCATGAAGCTTGGGAGAGGTTCAAGGAATTACAAGAACGGTGTCCCCACTACGAGATTCCCAAGACCAGTCTTGTACAACATTTCTTTGGTGGTCTGACCTTAGAGAGTCAACGACTCGTTGATGCCGCTTGTGGAGGTTCGCATTTCAACAAAGATGAGGATGTCGTCTGGAATATTTTTGAGGAGATGGCCGAGGGAGAGGCCGCTCAGTCCTCATCACGCGCATACATGAAGATGCCTACAACCATTAACAAGTCCGTGAATATGGCTAGCCACACTGAAGACAAGGATGAGAGCTCCAACCTCAGCATTATCGGGAGTCACTTGTCTAAGGTCGACATCATCGAGAAGAGGTCCCAAGACCTCGAAAAATTATCTGTTATTGAGAAGATAACCCAAGGACTGGAGAAGCTTGATTTGATTGCTCAACAACTGGAGCAGCTAGTTCGAGCCTTGAATACCAACACCTGCAACGCTGTATCTACTACTGAGAACTCTACTGAGTTGAAGGAACCGTCACGCACACAACCTCCTCAGCCGAGTCCTCCGCAACCCTCTCCAGTTCAGCATGTATACTACGTGCAAGCACCTGAACAACCCCTACAGGCACATAACCAGATGGTTGTCTATCAGCCTGGGCCGCCTCCTGTCTATCCTGAGCAGTTTCCTCCTGCCCCACCACAAATTCAAGAGATCAATGGTGTGTGGGAACCTGAACAGCAGCTGACCCGTCCTCAGGGACACTTCCAAGGTCAGAACATGGCGAATCGGCTGTCATACCAGCAACAACAGGGGAGTAGGAACTTCCAGCCTCCAAACCTGTAGCAACAACAATATGGGAACACTTGGAGGCAGGGTTACCAGCAACAGCAACCTGGCTACCGCCACCCTCCACAGCAACCGGCTGCAGCATATCATCAGGCGAATCCCTCTCAACAGTATTCACAGTATCCCTCTCGTTCCTCCCCACCAATTTTCGCAAGGATATCAGCAATACCCCTCTTCGAATTATCCAAGTCAGCAGCCCCAAGGGGGCGATGCATCCGATGTGGCACCAGTGAACCCTGCCCTCACTTGCCTTGAACAGCTGGTCAAGAGTATTGCTGAGATGATCCAGAAGATCGACGACCTGACGGCTGCCAAGACTGTCATACCAGCCCAGGTCGAAGCCAATCTGAATAACTTCCGACGCAAGGAGCAGGTATCCGGCAGTGTCCCACCCGAATCAGGTGAATTAAATTGTTTTTTATCTAATGCTGTTACTCTCAGGAGTGGTAGGACACTCCAGCCATCAGCGATGACGAAGGGAAAGCATCTTGCATCTGCTGGGGAATCGTCAGTCTAGCCAACACTAGGGCCCAACCGCATTTTGGGAGCAGCACCATTATTCAGAAAATCACAAAAAAATGAAGAAAATAGCAAAACACAAAAAGATAGAAGCAACCTCGGTGGAGATAGGCAAGCATTGGAGATGTCTGCACCTGCCTCAGAGCCAGTTCCTGACGGGAGGAGCACCGCACCTGCAGCGAGTCCAACGCCAGCACCTGAAGCCGAGCCCGTCAATTTTGGTCCACAAATTGTAGATGAACCCACTCCTTTTTGTCATCTACCTGTAAACAACAATACAGACAATATTTTGAATGACATCAGTGAATATTTTGTAAATATTCCTTTTCCAGAAGCAATGAAAAAACACAAAAAATGAAAAATTTGAAAAAGGCTTTGTCTGATCCTGCCATCATAGAAATCATCCAGAATTTGGTATTGAACATGCCATTAATGAAAGCTCTTGAGTACATGCCAGCCGTGAAGAAAGGATTGAAAGAGGCATATACAACCAAGCGCCGGCCTCACCCTCACAACTCCAGAAGCAAGGGTGGCAAGTCCGAAAAGCATATCCTCACAATGGCCACCGTTAATGCCATCAGCAACCTCCCGGATAAAAAGTCAGATATGGGAGCACCTCTTGTGCGTTGTCAGATGTTCAATCAGGAGTTTGAACGAACACATCAGTTCTTCTGTCAACTTGATGCCAGCTTCGCTATTTACGGAATTCAGGCTAGGACCGCTCAAGCCTACAAAGATGATTCTGCAGTTTGCAGACAAATCAGTTAAGCGGCCTAGGGGCCTGTTGGAGGACGTGATAGTTACGGTGCAGGGAAAGCAGTTCCCAGCCGATTTTGTGGTGCTAGATATGGACGTCCCCGCTCCACTGCTCCTTACTCCAATCATACTTGGAAGACCATTTCTGCGGTCATCAAATGCAGTAGTGAACTATGGGACGGGAGAAATCACTTTTGGCACTGGCAATGAAATAATTAGAGTGGAGACCCTGCCTGAGGGAACACCCGCCGAACGAACATCTGCATCATGTGCAAGGGTGATTGAGTATTCTGACGACTGCGACTTTCTAGCAGAAATTCAAGGCACCAACTTATTCTTGGATGACAATGAGATCCATGAACTCCTCTGTCCCGAGGAGGGAGTGGAGACCACAGTCGAATTTCCCCTTATCGATCAAGATGAGGAACTCGCTGATGTGCTGAATGAGACTGCCGTGGAGGTGATGTGCCTTCAAAATCAAGAGCAAAATTTTGAAGGATCTTTTGATGAAGAGAAGATCATTGAAGCATTTTGTCAGAATATGAGTGAGGAGGCAGAACCGAGTATGGTGGACACCGAACAGTTGAAAGAATCGCCACCTGCAGTAATAGCTGAGATCACCTTTGAAGCAGCTCAGACCCCGCCAGAGCTAAAACCCTTGCACTCCAACATGAAATATGCCTTCCTTACGGGAGAACCGAACATGTACCCAGTCATTATCAATGCACATCTGACCGAAGACCAAGAATCTCGTCTGATAGAGGTTCTTGAACGCAACCGCAAGGCGATAGGATGGCGAACTTCGAATCTCCATGGGATCAATCCATCACTATGTTCGCATCGCATTTTTCTGGAAGAAGATTGCAGGCCCTCTCGAGAACTTCAGAGAATATTAAATCCTAATCTGCGGGAGGTTGTTACGAAAGAGATCTAGAAGTGGTGTGATGCGGGATTTATTTATCCCATCTCCGACAACAAATGGGTGAGCCCTCTGCATGTTGTGCCAAAGAAATTAGGGATCACCATTGTGAAGAATGACAAAGGAGAGGAGATCGCAACCAGAGTACCCACTTCTTGGCGAGTGTGCGTGGACTACAGAAGACTTAACCTCGCTACCAAGAAGGACCACTTTCCTTTACCCTTCATCGACCAGATCTTGGAGAGATTGGCCACGAAGGAATATTTCTGCTTCTTGGATGGATACTCTGGGTATAATCAAGTTGCTATTGCTCCTGAAGATCAAGAGAAGACTACGTTCACCTGTCCTTTTGGTACATATGCCTTCAGACGGATGCCGTTCGGGCTTTGCAATGCCCCAACCACATTTCAAAGGTGTATGCTTGCAGTTTTTGCCGATATGGTGGGCAACTTTCTCGAGGTCTTTATGGATGATTTTTCGGTCTACGGGGATTCATTAGATCAATGTCTGGATTATTTAGATCGAGTCTTACGGAGGTGCTGCGAAGTCAATCTTGTGCTCTCGTGGGAGAAGAGCAACTTCATGGTGACCAAAGGAATCGTGCTGGGTCACGTTGTTTCTAAACGTGGTATGGAAGTTGACCCAGCCAAGGTGGATGTGATTTCCAAACTTGAGCCACCTACAACCATTAAACAAGTCAGGTCATATTTGGGGCATGTCGGTTTTTATCGACGATTCATCAAAGATTTCAGCAAACTGGCCAGACCGTTGACTGAGTTGCTCGGTAAGGAGAATGAATTCATTGTAGATGACCATGTGCTCCTTGCCTTTAATCAGTTGAAAGAACTCATCACACAAGCCCCTGTCTTGCAGCCACTGATTTGGACTCAGCCTTTCGAGAAAATGACCGACGCGTTAGATTATGCCATAGGTGCTGTGCTTGGACAGAGAAAAGATAATGTAGCGTTTACGATTCACTACACTAGTCGAACGCTCGACGAAGCCCAGAGGAATTACACTGTCACTGAAAAGGAGCTGCTAGCGATACTTTTTGCCCTGGAAAAATTCAGATCATACCTCCTTGGATCCAAAGTAATCATTTACACTGATCATTCAGCCATTCGGTACTTACAGTAGAAGAAGGACGCCAAACCACGTCTCATTCGGTGGATCCTTCTCCTCCAGGAATTTAACTTGGAAATTAAAGATAAACCTGGGGTAAAGAATGTGGTGGCCGATCATCTATCGAGGCTCCCTGAGCTGGAATCTCCTGAGCTGAACCTGCAGCCGATCACAGAGACCTTTCCAGACGAAGCAATTCTTTCAGTCACCTTGCTTCCTTGGTATGCAGACATCGTGAATTATCTGGTGACCAAGAAAATCCCACAGGATTGGATGAAGTTGAAAATAGACAGATTCTTGTCTAAAATCCATTTATACCAGTGGGAGGATCCGTATTTATTCCGTGAGGGGGCAGATTGCATCTGGAGAAGGTGCATTCCTCAGGAGGAAGTCCCAAGTGTCCCCGCTCTATGTCATGACCAAGATTCTGGAGGACATCATTCATGCAAATGAACGGCAGCAAAATTTCTTCAGAGTGGCCTCTGGTGGCCTTCACTATTTAAAGATGCAGATGATTATGTCAAATGCTGCACTGACTGTCAGAAGATGGGCGGAACCATAGGAATGAGAGACACGATGCCTCTGAAATACATTCAGATATCAGACATCTTCGACGCCTGGGGCATTGACTTTATGGGCCCATTCCCCAACAGCCAGGGCTATGAATATCTTCTGCTCGCTGTCGATTATGTAAATCGCTGGGTGGAGGCTATTCCCGCCCGAACCGCCGATAGCAAGACTGTCTGTCGCTTCTTGAGAGATCACATCATAGCACGGTTTGGGATTCCCAAATTCTCATATCTGACGGGGGTAGTCATTTCATAAATAGAGAGGTGAAGAAGCTGACTCAGGAATTCTGCATTGAACATCGCGTTGCCTCACCCTACCACCCGCAGTCCAATGGCTTGTCTGAATGTTCAAATAGGGAGATCAAAACAATTTTACAGAAGCTTGTGCATCTGGATCGCAAGAACTGGTCTCAGCTGCTTGACTATGTTCTTTGGGCTTATAGAACAACGTACAAGTCACCCTTGGGAATGTCTCCCTACCGCCTTGTGTATGGCAAGCCATGTCATCTGCCCGTTGAACTAATTCACAAATCCTTATGGGCCATTAACATCTGTAATTTGGACTCCAAGCAAGCAGGAAAGAACAGAAAATTGGATCTGAACAGATTATTGGAATTCAGAGATTATGCATATGACAACAGCCTGATGTACAAGGAGAAGGTCAAAACGTGGCATGACAAGCATATCCGCCGCAAGTCCTTCGAGCTGGGTCAGAAGGTATGGTTGTTTGATGCAAAATTAAAGCTCTTTCTAGGCAAATTGAAGAGCAAATGGACTGGGCCGTTTATTGTTTGGCAGGTGCGTGACAACAGAAGTGTATTGATATCCAATTTGTCAGCTGACACACAACCATTTGTAGTCAATGGACAGCTTCTGAAGCCATACCTTGAACATGATACATTCATGGCTGTCGTTGACTCGATTCAAGTAATCTACAAGGATGAGCCGGATATCTCCAAAGAGGCAGAGAAAGGCCAAGCAGAGCAAAACATTTTTGAATGACTTTTCTTCTTTTTCTTCTTTTCCTTCTCTTTTATCTTATTCTACTGACATGATGTCATCCCTTTCATCACTGCTACACTTAGGATGTACTTAATCCTGTGTAGGGGGGATGCGCATCCCGAGTTGTTCATATCCACTTTCATCTCTTTTCTTCTTTTCTTCTTTTGCTTGTCTATTCTCTTTATCTATCAAAAGGTGTCGCCCCTTGTAAACAGTCTTCTTTACTTAGGACGTACTTTGTCCTAAGTATAGGGGGTGCGCACCCCGAGTTTCTCGATTCTTTGATACTCTCCGTTGTCTCCTCTTCTTGTCTATACTTAGGTCTATCTCACCCTAAGTATAGGGGGAGACAACCTGAGTATGATCTGTTCATTCCCACCCTTGACCCTCCCTGCTTTGTGTACAGTCTGCTATACTTAGGATTATTTGATCCTAAGTATAGGGGGGATGGTCAACTTCTCATTTGTTCATCTCTTATTCATTTATTCTTTAGACTTTTCGATACTCAGTACGAGTTATGTCTTCTCGTTTCTCTCTGATCTATGAGGACATAGCTCAAGCTAAGTATAGGGGGGTCGTATCTACTACGTATATACTTTAGCCATAACTCGTACTTTCGTATTTTTACAATTAATTATGGTTAATTATACTTATAAAATTCATTAAAAATCTTAATAAAAAGATGTGATTATTCCTCAAATACTTTTTGTATTTAGTGATTAATAAATCAAGTGAAAATATTTTTTGCAAAATGTTTGAAAAATAGTTTGAAAATCCTTGTGAAAAATCTTTTGAAAATTATTTGTAAAACATTTTGTTACATGTTTTCAACCTTTGTAAAGACATTTTGATTGTAAAAATCAATTTCTTTGTGAAATAAAATGTTTGAAAAATGATTTGCAAATGGTTTGAAAAATGGTTACAAAAATATTTTGAAAAATCTATATATCCTGTTTGGAAAACCTTTGCAAAATGATTTTCAAATACGTATACATGTTTGTAAAAACTGTTTGTAAAAATTACTTTGGACTATAGTTTTCAAAGTGTTTGAAAAATCTGTGTCAAATAAGTTTGAGGAATATATACATCACACCAAAATCCGTTGTATATATACTTATAAAAATTGACCACTTACCCTTGTAAATTCTTAAAATCCATTTTTTGAAAATAGCATCCCCGTGTAAATATTTGTACCTAGTTTTTAGCCAAAACCTTTTGTTTTCAAAAATCTCAAAAATATTTGCAAAATTAAAATCCAAAAACATTTGAAAAATCTTTTTGAAAAATACAAAAATGCATATGCATCATCTTTTCAAAAATCCATAAAAAGTTCAAACTCTTTGAAAATTGCATTACAAAAATATTTTCTTCATAGCATTTGCATAGCATTCACATTTTTCGGATTGAGTTTCATAGTTGAACGAGTCTAAGTAAAATCCGAAGATTGGAGCTTGGTTGGACCGTAAATCTACGTAATTAACAGGAACCTCATAAGAACTGGAATTGAGGTGCTTCAGGTCTTATTGACTTAATTCTTTGAGGATCACGAGACTTAGTTCATTGGATTCTTGACTGTCTAAGTAGAGTATTTCAGAGCACATGCACGACTCTTGTTGATAATGATCTAACTTGGACACCTGCACCTTTCACATGGCTCAACTCAATTGGAGTGGTGAGGGGGTTGGATTTGCCGGTATGAGACACACACAGGTGGAAACACTTGTCCTCCTCTAGGGAGGGAAGTGCGCCCCAACCCGTCCAGTAAGGATGAGTTTCGAGGAAAGGAGATCGTGGGTTGCAATAAAGCTTCAAAAGAGGGATAGTCTACTGGCTCAAGAGGAAAAACTCCCTATGTAAATGCTGCTGTATAGTATTCAAAAAAAAATTTGCAAAAGCAAAAACTCCAAAAAAAGTAGACAGGCCTGTACAAAAATAAAAATGCCTGCCGGAGTGTACATATGTTGTAAAGTCAAATAAGCAAGCTTGAGCTTCAAAGTCAAAACATGTGAGCCTGCAGCTGGATGACTTGACTACACTGGTCTTGCATCCTAGGATAGGTAGCTACACTGGCTACCGTCCATTCTTCTTTTCACCCCCTCCCCTTGGGCTGGTTGTCACTTGAACTTAGAAGGGAATACACTGCTCCTTGAGGGATGAGTTGTTGGATTGGGGAATCATTGGGTTGTCATATTGGAGAAGTCAGTCTCTTTGTTATTTCAGTTGGGGAGAGCCATCATCACTTACACTGTACGAGTCAGATTCATAGTCGTAAGGGTTTGCGTATGAGTTGAAGTATTTCTGACCTGGCTATTGAGGGGACTTGAGCAGAGTTTTGGGATTCTCGAAGGCTGCTGGATTTCAAATTCGGTTCTCAATAAGGTTCCGCCCGTACTAAAATTCCAAAGGTCCGACTTAAGCTCCAAACTTTGATTTTGTGAAGACAAGTTTAATAATTAAACTAAATCCAAGTGCTTCTTTTTCTTTTCTTCGTTTTTCTTTTCTGCACTTATTGCATAAGTGTTTGCTAGGGACTAGCAAAGGTAAAGTATAGGGGGATGATGAATCCACATTTCATCATCTTTATTCTATCATTTTGGCATCAAAAGCCATAGCAAATGCGTGTAAATACCCTAAAATACAGCATCATAGCATTCATGCATGTGCATGTATATAGTGTATAAAAATACGGGTTTTAAAGCCAAAATTATAGAATAAATAAAAGAAAAGAAAAAGGAAAAATATTTTAAATATTTGATGACCCGAAACCCCGAGACCTAGGCATCTTGATGAATAGGTCGACAAGGAATAAAGTAGGGGGAGGTAAGGGCCAAAATACAACAAAAACACCTTTTATTTAATTCATTCTTTATTCATTTTGGGACCTATTTTTGGTTCCACTTTTTATACCTTAAATAAAGAAACTTTGTACATGAAAGTTGTAGATAATTAAATAAATAAAAATACAAAATTGATTTCACTATAAAATAATGTACAGATAAAAAGCTATGGTCTGAATAAAAATCCAGAATCCCAACTTCCCAGACCCGTATCTCACAATGAAAACTTCAAATGCATCAAACTCACCTTTAATTGTATATAGCTTAAAATAAAGCTATTTAATGGCAGTGGTTTCGTATTTTTCAGAGTTACGGTTTAAAAGTTGAGTTTTGGACCCCTATTGTATACTTGTACATATTAAAATATTCATTTGATTATTTATTCATTATTTTTTTATAATTTTATATTTTATAATTTTGTAAATATTACTTATAATGTATTTGTATATTAAAATAAGAATAAAAACCTAAATAAAATACAAAATAAAATACTTGTAATAATATACATAGGTATGATACCTATATCTATACCTATATAATTTATACTTTTATTTTATTAAATGTACAAAACACATCAGAAAAATAAAATAAAAATATTATTAAGTGTATAAAGGTATTCTATAAATTTATAAAATAATAAACAAAAATAAATCAATTAAAAACACAAAATAAAAATAAATTAATAAAATATATAGGTATATGTACCTACATAGGTCTAAAAAGATAACTTGTAAAATTATACCCCATAAAAATAATTAAAATTCATAATAAAATAATTCATAAATTAATAAACATTTTTTATTTTATAACCAAAATTTAATTAATTCATTTTCTATTTTAAATCGAATTAACAAATCTTTTTTTCCAAGGTTTTTTCTGGTTGGTCCACGTGGACCAACCAGATTTCTTCCTTGGTTGACCTCAGTCAACTCTCTGACCGAGGTCTGGCTTTTGTCAGAAATGAGTTTTTCAAGGTTTTTACCCCTTTTTGGAGGGCGCACCTTGCACCCTTTGATGTTGCGTTCTAAACAACTTTTCTTCCTCGACTCAAGGTGATTCACGCCCTCAGCTCTCCTTGGGCTATGGATCGCTGCACCACGCTGTCATCATTGATATTGGAGCCTCGGTTGTCAACCCTTCAAAAACCACACCCGACTCCCCTTCGAAGTTTGATCCTTCTTCCGCCATTTTCGCCCATAAACCCCTAGTCCATTGCATTCCTGGTGAGAACAGGAGGTGATTCGAGCTTGGGTTTACGCCATTTGGTGTCGAATCGAAGTGGTCCAAGCACCTCGCCGGAGCGCCGCCTGCAGCTTGCTGCAGCGCATGCCGGTGAGCCGCCCCCTTTCTTTTTCCCTTTTCTTGTAGCTTTAGCCTAGTGTAACTTAGCCTAGTAGCAGTTTAGGGTTTCCTTGAGTTAATCATCGTGAATCATCAGCCAAAGACCACGGCGGAGTTGAGCTCCGCCCCCACCTTCCGCCTTCACCAGTCACTGAGATTCTCCGCGATCACCCCCATCTTCGTCTCTGTCACTCCAACATCAGGAATCACCCTTCCATCCACCTCGATCTTGCACAGATCGAGCGATCAGAGCTTCATCTCCGCCCTTCACCGGAGCTCCACGCCCGAGCCTCGTATCACCTCCGTCTAACCCCAAAACACCCCCAGTAGCTCCGCCTTGTTTTTGTACGACTAACCCTGCACGTCAGAGCCAAGGAGAAGGCTCTATCGAGCCTCGAAACTCCAGGGAACAGTCGCCCAGGTCAGCTCCGCCGTCCCGCCGTTCTACGCCGTCTCAGGCTCGCCTGGGACCTCCACTCGACGCGGATCGCCTCCAGGACCATTTTGCCCTGGGTCTTGGGCCGGGAGAGGCCGTGTGTCGACCGGAATCAGCCGTCGAAGCTCGCCACAACCGTGTTCTTCCACCATCCTCGAGGTCCGTCCGATCGAGGGCTCATCCCAGGTGCTTCAGCCACCGTTGGATCGAGGCTCGGTCGCTTCCGTTGGATCTTCATTGCCACGCATCTCAGCCGTCCATCCGTGCCTTCACCTCCGCCGCTGGATGCGCCACGTGGACAAGTGGATCACCTTCGGCCGCACGATCCTTATCTTGGGTATTGCACTTTCAACACAAGAGTTTTTGCATTTACGTTTTAGCCCTAAAACTTTCATCTGCAGTTAAACATATTTGTAATAATTGCAACTAGGATCCTAAACTTCTTCGATTTACACTTTAGTCCCTGTCCACATCACCTCATGTGACGGGGACACATGCCTTAGGATATTTTGTGCCAAGCACCTCGAACTTTTTGTATTTGCATTTCTACCCCTGTGCGTAGTGATTATAATATACTTTTGGGTTAATTGCACTCCTGTCCTGTCGATTTTTATTATTTACAAATATACCCCTGTGAACAACAGAACACGTGATGGCACGTGTGTTTTTGGTGAAAATTGCAGTATAGCCCTGGAACTTTTGTTTTTTCGCATATATGCCCCTGCCAGGCCTGGAGTTTCTATTTTTTGCTTGTATTTATTTCATGCATTTCTAAAAGCCAAAAAATTCCATAAAATTTAGTATAAGCCCATGTTTACTCGCTGATTCATGCCATATCTTTGCATTTCTTTTTTATTGCATTTTAACATTTATTAAAAATAAAAAACATGATTGAAAAATTCCAAAAAAAATATCTATTCTGTATTTTGGTGTCTTCTAGTGTCAGTCCAAAAATCACTAAAAATTTCAAAACAAAAACCTTAAAAATTAGAAAACACCTAAAAACTTCAAAAAATCTGAAAAAACATAGAAAGACCCAAAAAATATAATCTGAGTTCCTGTAGTTTCCCTATGTTATTGCCTTTATTTTAAAATTAATTTGGGAAAATTTTGATATTGTTTGGTATTTTTTCATTTCCATTTTAGTTTCGGCCAGCAAGTTTATTCACTGTTTTCTTTATTTTGAATTTTAAAAATACCAAAAACAGTCTGAAAAATCCCCAAAAATCACAAAAATAGGAGAAAAATATAAAAAGACCAAAAACAATTTCTTTTCTGATTTTTGAGCACTTTTGTCTTTTTTATAAATACCTTATCCCCTCTTTCCTAATATTGTATATATGTCCTAATATTAAAAAAAAGAAAATACAAAAATATAAAAATATAAAAATATAAAATCAGTAAATTAAAAATCAAAATACAAAAATATAAAATTAAAAATTAAATAAAAAAAATACAAAATCAAAAACCCACAAAAAAATTCATATTGGCTAAGTAGTTTATTAGGCATAGGCTTTGACTTTTTGTCTATACTCTATACCCTTGCTTCCTATGTTCGACCCCTACTTGCTTGCCATTGTACATTTTTAGTAGGGTATAATAAATTTTGATCCTTGCTCTTGATTGTTTAATTAATTGTGTGGGTTAATTGTTGACGAATAGGAAATCTTGAGTAGTCGCCTCAGCGACAGTGAGTCTGATTTGTCATACCATTATTTAGCGGCTCTCGCATTCTCGTTTTTCAATATTCTAATATGCTGATGCATCTTTTCGACTCCAATGAATCATTCCAACCTGAACATGATGAGCCTAGTGCAGAACCGTTCGACACATTTTCAAAATCTCAGCAGAGCACTGAGGTTAGCAACTCTGCAAAAGTCCAGGCCGCACATCCACCCACCAGTGCAGTTTCTGAAGTGACTGATAAGTTGTCCAGATCAGAACCGGAACTCAAGTCACTTCTAGTAGGCCTGAAGTATGCTTTCCTTGCAGGTACATAAAATATGTATCCGATCATCATCAACAACAGGCTGACCTCGGAGCAACAATCTCGACTTTTCGAGGTTCTAGAGAAAAACCACATGGCATTTGGTTGGCATGTATCAGATCTCCGTGGGATAAATCTTGAGTTGTGTTCACACCTCATTTACCTAGAAGAAGATGTCAAGCCGTCCAACGAATTCCAAAGAAGACTGGATCCAAATCTCAGGGGCGTTGTCATGAAAGAAATCACAAAATGGTGTAACACAGGCTTCATTTATCCCATCTCCGATTCAAATTGGGTGAGTCGCTTGCATGTAGTTCCAAATAAGTCAGGGCTTACTGTGGTTACAAATGACAAAGGGGAGGAGATATCTACTCGGTACCAACATCCTGGCATGTATGTTTTGACTACTGTCGTCGTAATGCAGCAACGAAGAAGGGCCACTTCCCCTTGCTATTCACCGATCAGGTTTTGGAAAGACTAGTCGGCAAGGAGTTATTTTGCTTTCTGGATGGGTACTCCGGGTACAACAAAGTGGCAATCGCCTCTGAGGACCAAGAGAAGACTACCTTCACTTTCCCGTTCGGCACCTATGCTTTCAGGAGAATGCCCTTAGGATTGTGCAATGCACCGGCGACATTCCAGAGATGCATGCTTGCAGTCTTCGCCAAGATGGTAGGCAATTTTCTTGAGGTGTTTATGGACAACTTCTTCGTCTATGGTGACAGTTTTGATTCTTGTCTTGAGCATCTGGACATAATACTTCAGAAATATCGTGAAGTCAATCTAGTGCTATCATGGGAAAGAAACCACTTCATGGTCACAGAAGGAATTATGCTGGGTCACGTTGTTTCCAAACATGGCATGGAAGTCGACCCAGAAAAGGTGGATGTCATATCCAATCTTGAGCCACCTCAGATAGTAAAGAATGTGAGGTCATTCATTGGCATGTAGGGTTCTACAGAAGGTTCATCCATGATTTCAGCCACATTACTGTTCTATGCCAGGAGAATGAGTTTAATGTTGACTAGCAGATTCTCCTTTCATTCAATCAGCTGAAGGAGCTTATCACTCAAGCTCCAGTCCTACAGCCACCAGATTGGTCTCTCCCCTTTGAGATCATGACAGATGCGTCAGACTTTGCAGTTGGGGCTGTGTTAGGACAGAGGAAAGGCAATGTGTCCTATGTCATTCATTATGCCAGCAAAACATTAGATGAATCCCAAAGAAATTACACCGTAACAAAGAAAGAGTTGCTAGCCGCGGTATTCTCCCTAGAGAAGTTCAGATCTTATTTGCTTGGATCGAAAGTTACCATCTTTACCGACCACTCTACTATCCGATATTATAGCAGAAGAAGGATGCCAAACCCAGATTGATTAAATGGATCCTTCTCCTCCAGGAATTTGATTTGGAAATCAAGGACAAGCCTGGAGTTCATAATGTGGTAGCAGATCATCTCTCCAGAATTGAGCAGCAAGAGCCTCCACTGAGCAGTGCACTGATGAAACCTAATTTCATCATCTTAATTTCCATTTATTAACCCCCTTGCTTAACCTTGTGTCAATAAAACCCAGTTAAAGTTCTGTAACTATCTGAGTCTAATAAATTAAAAACCACAAAAAAATCACAAAACTAAAATCCGTGGTATTTTTAGCCTTAAAAATACCCTCCAAAAAATTTCGAGTCTTTGTTTGATCTCATCTCCAGTTTTGGTCAACATGAAACCTGTAGATCGCATCAAGATCTACAACTTTCATGCTTTGAGTTTTCTCAAATTTGGCCATCTTGACCCTAAAAAAATCATTTTTTCTTTTCGAATAAGCTGATTGGGCCACGTGGCCCGTTCTGGGTGAGCCACGTGTCCCGCTCCCCTTGTCTTATCCGTCGTCGCCTACAATCGTTAGATCCCTTCTTGGATCCAACAGCTAGAATCTCTCCACGTCTGCCTTGAGTTCCTCACCGTCAGATCTTTCCCAGGGCTTCATCACCGCCACTCACTCCCATCTCTCCCTCATCACGCCACGTGGAGGCTTGTACGCCATTTGATCACGCCCGTGGTGCCTTGATCTCCACCATTCATCTCGGCTTTAATTATCACCTTTGGATCGAGCACTGGAAGATATCAGATCCGTCTGTTAGCACTCTCACCGGAGCTCGACACGTGGCGCTTTCAGCATCCTCGATCGCCTCGCCTCGGATCTAATCACACCCGCTCGTGAGTGCCCAAATGCTAGCCGTTGGATCTCAAGATCCAACGGCCAGCATATCGTCTTCCACCTCCGGCCCTCCTCTCTCTCTCACACGTTCTCCGGCTTGCGTACCACACTTTCCCCTTCCCATTATCTCCACCTCATTCGACCACCTCTCCTCTCGCAAACCGCCTTACCACGAACCCCCATCATCCATCATCCTTGTGCATGCTTCCACGTTCCATGATTCCCCTCCAGTCACCCCACATCTCCCTCGCAATCCTTGGCTCCAATCTCCTGGACCGCCGATTCTCCTCTTCAAAAACCCATACCCTCCTCCATAGTCACTTGTCCGCCCTTACGTAGGGGCATGGCCCAACCCTCCGCCACCTCCCGGTGACAGGGGGAGGTGGCTGGATCGAGCGAAGACGACCGTGCCCCCGGTGAGACCCACCGCCTATCACGACGGTGCTACGGAGGCTCAAAGCCCCGCCTGAGCTCGCTGGGAAGGCCGCCCAACATGTGCGAAGACCCCGAGGTCCTCAAAAGACCTCGAGCCCAGGCCAATTCCTCCGCCCAACCTCCGGTAAGTCCCCTTCTTCTTCCTTTGCATTTTTCTTTAATTTCCCTTAATTATCTAGGTCCCTACAATCATCCTCGACCTCAATTAATCCCCCTACGGGCTTTGCCTTCACCCCACCTTTCACACACCGCCTCCGACAGCACACTTCTCCCTCTGCCATAACTTTCCACCATCGACCCATCTCCTCCGCCAACCACAACGGAGGAGCTCCGAACACCCACGTTCTCCGCCCCACACGAGCTCCCCAATCACTCACGCACACGTCTTCTTGCTTCGGCTATGCGTTACTAACCCTGCAGGTCGATAACTTCTTCAATGGCCGGAGAGCTTGCCGGAGCCAGCTTCGTCGACTCCGCATCAATCACCCTAGCTCTGACACACAGCTCCAGACCCTCCTGGACCTTCCCTGAGCTCCCATCTTCCTCGTCGAATGTTTATAGAGCTCCGGGGAGGTCCTCAGTGCTCGAGATGTAGCGGCGGAGAACGAGCACCTTCGCTGGAGATCTATTCCCGCCACCAGTCGCAGATGAGGGAGGAGAAGCAGCCGCCGTTGGATGGTACTCTCTCAGCGACCATCCAACGGCTCAGATGGGGCCACACCATCGACTTCAGAGGCCGTTGGATCTTCGAAGATCCAACGGTGTACGAGCAGCCACGTCACTCCAACAGATACGCACAACAGCCGCCCGATCGTCATGATCGGATGGACTTCATTCGGCCACGTAGCAGTCCCCGAGACCACCCCGAGCCTCGACACCAGACCAACAGGCCTGGGGGTTCCAATCCTACGTCGAGCCTCATCGACACCAAGCCTGGAGGCTCGTGTACCCCGAGCCTAGCCGAAGCACCGCGAACCTCTGCCGAGCTGAGCCATCCTCCGAGCCTGGATGGCGCATGCATCGCACGTGCCATCTGGGTAAATTGCAGAGGCACCCACCAAAGTTCTTCAAATTGCAAATTGGTCCTGAGGTCACGTGCTGGCTATGCGCGCCTGGGTTATTTACATTTAAACCCTCGCGGGTTTTAATATTTGCACATAGTCCTAGCAGTACCTAGCTTTCTGAGTATTCTAGACGCGTATAGAGAAGTAGAAGTAGCTCTCTTCTTCTCTTGTCTATAGTAGCCTCGTCTCAAACATTTCTAGTACCTTCATTCGGGCTACGATGCGTGGGGCAGAGGGCTCGTAGTACCCCCGGCAAAGAGAAGGGGATCCGCCAACTACCGCCTTTCTTCCCTACTTCTCCTAAAGCCTCAGCTTAGCGGGTTGGGGTTCCAGGTGAGGTGTCGAAGGTGAGACCCAGCGTAGTCGTCGAGTTCATGCCCTTTAGGGTAGGCCTGCGAGTGTGGAACTTTTATAGGGAAGGCCTCGATACTTATTTTATTTTCACTTTAGTCCTTCCAAGGGACCCATTTGTATTTATCTTTTCATGTTTCTTTTCAGTTATGCCCTTGCTTTCTTTCTTGCATATCTTGAGCTTCGTATATCCGATTGAGTCGATTTCAGTTTCATTTTGAAGCTTATTTGATGATCTTTCTAATGGCATGCTTAATTGTTATTTTGGACATAATGATTTTTATGCAATATTTAGTAGTCTTGTGTCTATTCGAGCTTGAACTGATGCTTTGTTTAAAATTGTTCTTCAAATCTGCCTCTTTAATTAAACTTGAAATTAACTCTTGTTTAATTTTGCTCATTTTTACCTAGGGCCTATTTGCATTGCGTTGCATTTATCTGCATGATTAAAAATAAATAAAAAAATGCATGTTAACTTTTCTTTAATACATTGCCCTGTTGCCTTCTTGCATGATTTGTCCTATATGTCTTTAACTCAACACTTAGTTAAATAGATAAAAATATGACTAATACGAGAGAGGCTCGTGTCCCTGAGTTAGACCTTGGTATCTTACCAAGTAAAAAAATACACGACCATCTTATTCTTATTGAAATATCAATGAGATGGTCTTTGATGAGCCCATTTCGGCCCGACTGCGATGACGATTACAAGTGCTAATTCAGCACTCTTAAAGGGCCGATTTAGCGGTTCGTCATGCACCCATCACAGAGACCTTTCCTGACGAGTCGATTTTGGACGTGGATCCACTCCCTTGGTATGATGATATTGTCAACTACCTCGTCTCGCGGGTAGTACCACAGAATTGAACAAAGATTTAGAAGGACAAATTCTTGTCAACAATACATTTCTACCAATGGGAAGATCCTCTCTTATTCAGGGAAGGAGCAGATTGCATTGGTGCAGGTGTATCCCTCAGGAGGAGCATCATAGTGTCCTCGAGCATTATCACTCGCTCGAATTAGGTGGACACCACTCTAGAGACAAAACGACAGCAAAAGCGCTTCAGTGTGGCTTCTAGTGGCCCACACTATTTAAGGATGCAACGGCTTTCGTTAAATGATGCACCAATTGTCAAAGATTGAAAGGCACCCTCACAGCAAAAGATTCAATGCCCCTAAAGATTATTTAGATAGCAGACATATTCGATTCTTAGGGGATCGATTTCATGGGACCTTTTCCCAATAGTCAGGGATACGAGCTTATCCTTCTTGTCGTTGACTATGTGAGTCGCTGGGTTGAAGCTATCCCCTCTCGAGCCACTGACAGCTACATAATATGTTGATTTTTGAAAGAAAATATCATCTCGCGGTTCGAGATTCTGAAGGTTCTCATATCAGATGGGGACAGCCACTTCATTAACAAAGATGTCAAAAAATTAACGAAGGAATATGACATCGAGCATTGAGTCGCATCTCCTTATCATCCACAGATCAATGGCATGACAGAACTGTCGAACAAAGAAATCAAGACAATCCTTCATAAATGTGTAAAGCCGGACAGAAAGAATTTGTCCCAACTCTTGGATTCTGTCCTATGGGCATACAAAACCGCTTACAAGTCTCCTTTGGGTTTGTTGCCCTATCATCTTGTATATGGAAAACAATACCATCTGCCCGTGGAAATATTTCACAAATCCTTATGGGCAATCAATATGTGCAATTTATACTCACAAAGAAGGGGTCAGAAAAGAAAATATGATCTGAACAGACTCCTGGAATTTCGAGACTATGCATACGATAACACATTGATGTACAAAGAGAAGGAAAAATGCATGCATGCCTGGCACATTAGACGAAAGACCTTCGAAGTTGGACATAAATTGATGCAAAGTTGGAGAAATTCCCAGGAAATTTGAAAAGCAAATGGGCAGGGCCATTTCAAGTACGAGAAGTGTGTGGCAATGGAAGCATTGCAATTTCAGAATTGTCTCCTGACGCACAACCATTCATCGTCAACGGTCAACTATTGAAGCTCTACCATGAGCATGATACTTTCTTGGCTGTTGTCGACTCAATAGTTTTTGAAATTGTTGAAAAATGATTTTCAAATAAGTTTGAGGAGTATACACACCATACTGAAAAATTCTTTATCTATTTATCCATTAAGAAGCAAAACTTTTGTAAATATAAGAAACATCCCCATGTGAAGAAATGTACCTAATTTCTTAACCTCTACCACCTTCTTTCAAAAACACCAAAAACATTTGCAAAACTCAAAAAAACTAAAAATATTTTGTATGACACTTTTATTCCTCAAAAATTCTGTTTGTATATAATGATTAATAAGCCAGGTTAAAAATATTTTTACAAAATGATTTGAAAAATGGTATGACCCATTTGGATTTTTTTTGAAATATTTTCAACCTTTGTAAAGATATTTTGATTGAAAAATTCTTTTTCTTTGTGTGCAATAAAAGTTTTGAAAACCTATTTGCAAATGATTTTGAAAGAGTCTGTAAAATAGTTTGAAAATTGTATGTATATATTGATTGAATTTTTTTGCAAAATGTCTTTCAAATGTTTGTAAATATTTGCAAAAATTATTTTGAACTATAGTTTTGAAACTTGTTTGTAAATAAATTTGAGGAACAAATGCATCATTAAATAATATATATATATATACACATCTAATAATAATAATAAAATAAATAAAAAATAAAATTCTTTACCAATTGCATATATACTTATAAAATAAATCTTTAAAATTTTTAAATTCTTTAAATCTTAACTGTTGTAAATAAAAAGAAGTGCGCCCGTGTAAATAGCCGTATATATTTTATACTTTGGGAGCCAAAATCCTTTTTCTTTGCCAAAATTATTTTTTATTAAAATTTCTTTTATTTGCCAAAATTATTTTTATAAAAAATTCTTTTTATTTGTATTTTTTTGAAAATTGCATCATACTTTCTGCATTATACATAACATTTGCATAGCATTCATATTCTTTCAATTAAGCTTGAGGATTGAACAAGTCCAAATAAAGCTGAAAATTAGAGCTTGGTTGGACCTTACTGCATCTAACTGCACTGGAACCTTATGTGAACTAGGTTTAAGGTACTTCGAGTCCAATAGGACTTAATTCTTTGAGACCCAGGGATGGGTTCAAGTCACGTCAACTGACTAACTAGAACATTTCGAGACGCACACATGACTCTTGTCGGTCGTGGCCTAACTTGAACACTTGCATCTTTCACTTGGCTCAACTCAGTTGGAGTGGTGAGGGGGTTGAATTTGTCGGTCTGAGATGTACATGGGTGGAAACATTCGTCCTCGTCTAGGGAGGAAAGTGCACCCCAACCTGGTCCAGTTGCCATGAAGTCGAATGACAGGAGAGTGTGGGTTGCAATAATGCTTAAAAAGAGGGATAGTCTTTTGGCTCAAGAGGAAAAAGTCTAATGTAAATGCTGCTGTAAATAGTATTTCAAAAAAAACTCCAAAAATCTGGACAGGCCGGCAAATAAAATAAAATGCCTGCCGGAGTATGTATATATGTTGTATAGAAAATAAGCAAGCTTGAGCCTCAAAGTTATACCATGTGGGCTTGCAGCTAGATGACTTGACTACACTGGTCATGCATCCCAAGATAGGTAGCTACACTGGCTACCGTCCATTCTTTTCTTCACCTCCTCCTCTTGAGTTGGATGCCACTTGAACTTAGAAGGGAATACTCTGCCCCTCGAGGAGAGAGTGCTCGATTGGGGAATCATTCGGTTGTCATTCTGGAGAAGTTAGTTCCTTTGTCATTTCAGTTGGGGAGAGCCATTATCACTTACACTGTACAAGTCAACTTCATAGTCATAAGGGTTTGTCTATGATGTAGGCTAGTTCTGACCTGGCTATTGAAGCCTGCTGTGTTTTAAATTTCGTTCCCGACTAGGTTCCACACACATTCTCACATCAAGGTCTAACCTGAGCTCCAAACTTTGATTTTTTAAAGACAAGTTTAACAACCAAAAGCAATTCTATTTTTCTTTCTTTTTCTTTTTTTCCTTATTCTTTTTGTACTTATTGCATAAGTGTTTGCAAGGGACTAGCAAAGGCAAGTATAGGGGGTCATGAATCTCCATTTCATCACCTTTATTCTATCATTTTGGCCTTAAAACCCCTAGCTAATGCATGTAAGCATTAATTTGTACAAAATAGCATCATTTATTACATTTATTGTGTAAATAATACTGTTTTAATGCCAATATTATAGAATAAAGAGAAGAAAAGAAAAAGGAATAAAATATTGAAAATATTTTATGACCCTAAACCCCGAGACCAACTAAAGAATTTAGTTGGCCTACAAAGAATAAAGTAGGGGGAGATAAGGGCAAGAAATAGAATAAAAAACCTATTCTTTTATTCATTATTTATACATTTTTGACACCTATTTTATTCTTTATTATTTATTCATCAAATAAAGAAACTTTTGCTTGAAATTGTAGACAATAATGTAAATAAAAATACAAAATTGAGTTTGTACAAAAATAATACACAGTGTTCATTATATATACAAAATAAAAAATCAAAAATCCAACTTCCCAGACCCATATCTTTCAAATAAATACACAAAACATATCAAAATCAGCTCTAATTATATATCACTTTTCATAACTATTCAATGGCGGTGGTTTCTTATTTTTTGGAGTTATTGTGTGAAAGTTAGGTTTTGACCCTAATTGTATATTATATCAATTAAGATATTCAATTTATTCATTATTCACTATTTTTTACAAATTGATATTTTTTATAATTTTGTAATTATTATTTATAACATATGTGCATATTAAAACCAAAATAAAACCAAAAATAAAATAAAATAAAATAAGTCTATTCCAAAACATAGACCAAATACCTATGTTGTACTTGTATATAAATAAAAGGGAATCATATTATTTCATTAATTTATTCTTTATATTTTTTTATATTGTAAATATTATCTATATTCTTTAAAATTACAAAACCTAAAATAAATCCCTATAAAATACATCAAAATAAAATCATGTATAAAAAACATAGGTAAAATACCTATAAGATACTCATATATATTTTTTTAGGTGTATAAATAACATCCTAAAAATAAAATAAAAATATATCTATACTCATAAAAATAAGTTATAAATCTATAAAATAAATGAATAAAATAATAAAATAAATTTGTACAAAATAAAAATAAAAATGTACAAAATATAGGTAAATATACCTATAAATACACTAATCAAAGTAATTGCTAATAAAATACACCAAAAAATTAATAAAAATAATATTAAAATACTACATTAAAAACATTTTTATTTTGCATTCGAAAACTAATAAAATCATTTACTTTTTAAAATAATTATTTTTGAATAAAATTCGTTATTTTGTCGCGTAGCGACCGACGTGGACCAACGAGGTCATGTCAAAAGTTGACTGTCGGTCAACTCCCCGTCTGCTCCAGATTTGACGCAGACTTATGTTTTCCCACGATTTCTGCCTTTTTCCCCAACCGCCACGTCATCTTTCGCCTCCACCCCCTTCACAAGAAATGATCACTGATCATTGTACATACATGCCATACTCTTCAATCACGTGTAAATACGCCCAAATCATCATTTTCCCCGGTCAATAAGGGTGCTCAATATTGTATATAAATAAAACCCTCAGATCCTCCTTCCAACTTTGGTCACCATTAAGCATCTGGAAGCTTTGGGTTAGCATCTAGGAGAAATCCTCGTGACAGGAGGAGCGTTCTCGAGCCTAGCTCGAGCTTCAGGAGAGAGGGGTGCACCCACAATCACCCATCGTCGGCGATCCTGCTCCCTAGGCTACTCTAGATATAAGAGCTCCATCTCAACCATCATCTCTTCCCGATCATCCAACGTGCATCCAATCAACCAGGACCACCTTGGTACTGCGAATTGAGGTTCATCTCCGTCGCCTCGTCGGAAACCTCGCCGCCCATCTCACTTTATGCACAAACAACTTCATCCTTGGTCGAGGAGAACGTCCTCGAGTTGTGCTTCCTTCTTGTGCATGTTAGGCACGCAAACACACATCAGAAGTTGGATTCAAGGTCCACCGGAGGTACCTGGAGCACCACATCTTCCCCGAGTTGGCGGTGGCGCACCGGTGATCCTCCGCCCATTCTATAGCTCCTAACAAGTAGATGACCTCGTCAGGAACCTTCTACGCCATCTCAGAGCTTCAATCATCACCGGAGGAGGGAGATATGAGCGGAGGAACTTCGCCCAGATGGAGGTTCCTCCCTGTTCTTCGACTGCACCTCTTCGCCGTTGGATCAGAGGGGCCGCTCCAGATCACACCAACGCCGTCCATTGCGCCACACCTCGACTATTGGATCCTCCCTTGGATCTAATCCCCGCCATCAGATCGCGAAGCATCACCAACTGCAGGATGCATGCCACGTAGATAAGTGAGAAAGCCAGCACCGTCAGACCGCGATATAAAGGGGTAATTTGCATCTTCTTGCCCCGCATTTTTGTACTTTATTACCCAGTCCCGTAAATATAAGTTAGAGTTATAAATAACTTGTACATTTTGTAAATGGACCCCCAAACTTGCTTTATTTGTACTTCAGTCTAGTCCAGCTAAGCCCATGTGTCGTCCCACTCAAGTTGGGCATTTTGCATATATACCCCTGACAGATTTTGTAATTGTAACCCATTTCATGAAAATTAAATAAAGGTTGTTTTATGTTGGAAAAATTGTACGGATCCCCCAAACATTTTTTATTGCTTTTATGTCCATGTCAAGACATATATTTCTGTAGATTTTCTCTATTTAATAAAAATAGTTAATGTGCTCCTAAAAATCCACAAAAATAGGATCAAGTGCTTCATGCCTTATAGTTTCACGTCCATCTTTTTCATTTTTATTTTTGCATTTAATCCTTTTATTAAAAATTAAAATGAGCACATATATTCCCTGTTTAACTTCTAAAATTCCAAAAATATGAAAACATTTTAAAAAATTCCAAAAAATTATATATAATATAAACATTTATATATTGAGTCCAGAAAACAAAATCTCTAAAAATAGAAAAAGAAAAATAATAAAAATCATAAATCTTTAAAATCTAATTAAAAAATTTATAATTCTTCAAAAATACCAAAAATATGTTCGTTTATTTTATAATTATCTATATATTATTATTTGTAGATTAAATATGATTGGGTTATTTTGCGACATATTTATTACTTTTAACATCCAAATAAATTTCAGGTATCTATTTAGTCCCTTATGTGGGATATTTTTTACTTTAAAAATATATAAAAATTAGCAAAAATTCCTGGAAAATTACAAAAACATCAGAAAAATATGAAAAACCAAAAACAATTTATTTTTTGTAATTTATCTACATTTATTATCATTTATAGATATAATAATATATATTGAGTATATAAAGCCTTAGATATGCTATACTGTTTACATAAAAGAAAAAGAAAATATAAAATATAAACAATACAAAATCAGAAAATTAAAAATTAAAAGATAAAAATATAAAATCAAAAATAAAAAAATAAAATATAAAATCCAAAAACCCACAAAAAAAGACCTATATAAATGAATGACTCGGTTGTACATGAATAATAACCTTAGGCTACTTGTTTTGCTCTCTGTGGTTCAACCTCTACAAGCTTGCGTGCTATGCATTTTATGGTAGAGAAAATACATTTTAACCTCACTTGTGTTATTTATTGCCTTTAATTGGTATTGTGGATTAATTGCTGATTAAATCCAAGGTCTTCGTCGGTCACTTCAACGACGGTGTTCCCGCCTTGTGTGGAAGACATGACCGATGAACGTTTTCGGGTTTATCGACATGCATTCCTTATTGTGCCTTCTTTTTAATAGGATTTTGTGGCATTGTGTATCAAGAGTGTACATGTATAAAATGCGACTTTCAGATACATGTATAAGACAAGTTTGTCGACAGACAGAAACTTATAGAAAATAAGTGGTTCCTGAACTTAGATCATTGAATTTTGCTTTCTCGAGATTCATAGTCACTTTCTTCCCTTGCCAGAGATCGAAACAGTCCCTTTTACATGCAAACCAAGTTGAAATAAGCTATAATGTGAAATTTATTCAATAATCAAACAAGAGTAAAAGAGTGATAAAGTTATCAAGATGGTATATTTAGACATAGATTTTGGTCACCGCAAAACTTGTGGATCTCAAGGAACTAAGTCTAAAATAGGCTTGAAGAAACAAAATACTCAAGCCTAAAGAATTCCTCAGAAGTAAGTAGATTAAGACCCTCTTAGTCTAACTGAAACTTATAAAAACCAGACTTAAATTCCTAAAAAGTTAGGAGAAATAGATAAAATATTTTGTGGTTTTGAAAAAATTTTGTTGAAAAAAATGAATGAATTTTCTTTTGGGATTTTTTTGCAAATTTTTATGGGATTTTGGGCATATGCAAATGGTAATTTTTTTAAAAATGACAAATGATGCAAAGTTTGTTTTTTTTGAAAAAATGCAATAAAAACATAAAATATTTTGAGTTTTCTTTAAAATTAAAACAAAAAGGAATACATGAAATGAAATGTATTTTTCTTATAAAATGTGACAAAAAGAGGTCAAATCCATCAGATGGATCAGTAGAAGCTGTCTCGATAGGCGACAGATTGGTTACCAGCAGAAGAGACCGACAGATCAAGAGAATGTGGTAGCATACCGCAGATAATCCTCGAGGAGCATACTTTCGACTAAGCATCGAATAATCAGAATAGGATGGCTCATCCTTGTTGACCGTGAAGGAGAGAAGACTCACAAGGGTCTAGTCAGATGGGTCCAAAGATCAGACAGATTGGGTACAATAAGAAGGTAGTGGGGACCAGGAATATATCAGACAACTCGGTTCCATGCTCCAACAGATAGGAGACACAATCAACAAGGGGAACTGAGCGTAGAGAATGTGTTGCATTTTCCCACAGATAGTCCTCGAGGAACAATGCAAGCTAAGAAGTGAATAGTCAGATCGGATCTCATCCTTGCGAGGGTCACCAAGGAGAGAAGACTCAAAGGAGTCAATCAGAATGGTCTCGGTATACGACATATCGGCTACCCAGCAGAAGAGACCGCAGATCTAGTAAAATGTCATAGTCTCTCACAGATAACCCTAGGAGAGTTCTATGAACTAGGCGATGAATAATCAGAAATGTGGAACTCATCCTTGCGAGGGCCGTCAAGGAGAGAAGACTTGAAGGAGTCATGGAAATTAGCCTCGTACACCTACAGATTGGGTGCACAATCAACAGGGAGACCAAACAATCCAATCAGACCACTCGGTTTCGTGCTCCAACAGACTGGCAACACAAACTGTGAGGAAATCGAGCATAGAGAATGTGTTGCATCCTCGCATAGATAGACCTTGGGGAGTAATGCAAACTAAGTCAATTGAGTTTTAGGATAGCTGGCATCACATCTCAGGTCCTCAAAATCAATCAATCATCATGAGGTCATAGGATCATGTCAGGGTGAACAAATAATCAGGTCAATCACATTACATCCCTCAAATTAATCAACCTAGCTGAGATGGCACCAAATATAAGTAGGAATCATCTAAGTGCCACAGGAGGATGTACGAGTTAGGAGGTCGAGGATTGGTCAGTCAGGGAGATGATGGCAATCGTGGGTTCCACACACCGTGGCTCAGAAGTCCAAATCAAGATAGTCAATTAAACCTCTAAATCAACACGAAAGGAACCTCAAAATAGATCGATCAGTCATAGCTCATGACATCATAATCCAATCATCAAAATATATCACAACCTCAATACAATGTACATGATAAAAAAATCCTTAATAAAGCATCACACCTAAAAATCGTGCAACCAACAAAATCATCAATAAGATCTCAACACATATCAGTAGTCAAATCCATCAGAAAGAGCATATTAATCTCAACATCCTCAAAAAGGGGACGACTTAGATAATTGATTAAGTTATAAACCTTGATGTGAGCCTCATCCACAAGCATAACAATCTCGGGTAGAAGAAGAGATGATATGGTGGACACGAGGAGGCGGGCAAGATGAAAGCTCGGCCCAATAAAAATTGTGCCCAAGGAGAGGGTCTCCTCGAACCAGACTAATGGTGGGTGATATGGGCAAGGAGAAAAGTTTCAAAATCCGACAAACGATGAAGCGCAAGACCCAATCACGACTCGATGCGAATGAGGAGATGAATATGGACAAGGGAGATAGAAGGACTAAGTGATTAAAATACGCACACAGATGGGACCGACAACTCTAAGAGAGATGAAAATGCAAATGGACTGTCACAATCAATGTACAAGGCAAACCCCCAATTCACCTACTCAACACAATGAAGACCAAGATGTGGTCTTTTTATCTTGTCGATTTTAGAGCTAAGTGATCAAAAAGTTATACACATCAAAGAGATGCTTGGGATTTGGGCACTAATCCTTAGTGTGTACGTAGGAATAAAATGCACAAACAAGGAGGGGGTTGCTCTCCTCAAGACAATGAATCCAATACATTTTTAATTTTAAGTCAAATAGAGTTAGCAGTCCCAATTTTATTTATGACCTCAATTTTTTTGATTATTTTTCAATGCACGTCCTATTGGTTTTCCAATTCCATCCTAGGTGAGCAAAATTAGAGGGAGAAGATCGAAAAAGCCATGCAAGATGGAAATAGATGATGCATGCAAAGTCAGAAGACTTACAGTGCTTCCCAGCTCTCTCCATGGGGGATGCATAACAAGGGTTTATGCTATATGAGATGCAATCCAATGAAATCGCCCTATGATATTAACTTCTATTTTTCTGAGGCACAATATATTAATTATCTGGAATCAAACCCTAAGGTTCGATCTTGGAGACATCTCGGTGCCTGCCACAACGGGTCCTACTAGTGCTGTATGATGTCTCTCACAGCACGCAGATTCAAATTTAAATAATCAACATTTATTATTTGAGTAAGTCTAGAAGCGAATTTATAGGTACATACAAATATATTTCAGGGCTTTGGACCTTAATCCATCGAGCAAGCAATTCCTAAGCTAGGGCTCGTTCACACAAAATAAATAAAATAAAAACTGAAAAATAGTCAGAACCGTCGAGGCCCCCGAGAGAACAATCCCTTGGGCACTGGACCTCGGGAAGTTGAAGTGTGGAGAGTCCGAATTATTACATACAAGTGTCACTCTCTCACATAAATATACATAGTAAATAATAAATAGATAGCTCTTCACAAAATTTCTCTATGTTTAGACTTTGATGCTCTCTCCTGCCAGCTAGGTAAGAAAGACTGGCTCCGCCTTTCTTGAGTGCATAGGTCTTCCTTGGAATCCCTCCTTCACGTAATGGTACTTCGTATCAAAATCAACAGAGAAAAAGGGCCAGAACAGTCACAATAAATATCAATGCAAAATAAATAAACAAATAATAAACAAATGCAATAAATTAATGAAATATATATAATAGACAAAACAAAATAAGCTCCAACTAAGTGGCCTTGATCCCCGGCAACGACACCATTTGATAAAGAGGACATTTTCTGAGGATCTGCTAATCAAAATCAATTAGCATTGTTGAGGTGACTGCTCGAGAAAACCCTACTTTAATCAACAATTAACCCACAACAAGAATAAATCAATTAAGTATCAAAAATGTTGAGTTAAAATTTATTATAACTCTACAACAAAAGTGTATAGGTATGAGTACGTGTAGAGGTTGAACACATGGAGCAAACGTTAGAAAGAGGCAAAATACAATGCTCAAAATTTTGTCTTTTGTCTCTTGCCATGTTATTGTTTTTGTGGGTTTTCAATTTTTTATTTTTTTATTTTATTTTTGTATTTTTGTGTTTTCTTTTTATATTTTCCAATTTTTATATTTATTTTTCATTTAAATATAATATATAAAATATAAGGTATATGTAAATACTATATAAAAATATATAAATATGTAAAAATAGTCAAAATACATTAAATGCAATAACTTTGTGCTTTTTTATTTTTTTTAATGGTTTTATGATTTTTATGTAATGTATTTTTAAAGTCAAAAATATCCAAAAAAGGGACTAAATAATTACCCAAAATTGATTTGGATTTTAAAAATAGTTAATAAGTTCCAAAACTTTCCAAATAAATTTTAATATATAAAAATTTATATAAATAAAATTATAAAATTGAAAAAATATTTTTGGATTTTTAAAAGATTTTTAAGATTTTTATAAAAGATTTTGGGGGTTTTCAATTTTAGGCCTTTTTTCCCATTTTTATTGATTTTTGGCCTGTAAATAAAATAGGTCAAAATATACCATATATAATGTTTTTGGAATTTTAGAGACATTTTTATAGTTTTTGGTATTTTATAGGTTAAACAAAGAATATATAGGCCTCATTTCATTTTTAATAAATGATTAAAATATTACCAAATAAAATATGGGTGTGAATTAACATCGCATGAAACATCTAATCCACTTTCTGCACATTTTTCGAAGAAGATACATTTAATAAATAGATCAAAAGCATAAAAATATATGTTCTGAAAGGGGCATATTTGCAAATAAAATTAACAACAGGGGGCACAGAGCAAATTTTCCAATGTAAAAAACATTTATTTAATTTTTAATGACTAATATACAATATATAAAAACTGCCAGGGCATACATGCAAAATGCTCAGCTCACATGGGACGACACGTGAGTTGAGCTAGACAGGACCAAAATGTAATTACAAGAAGTTCAGGGGCCTATTTGCAAAATATCCATTTTTTTATAACGCTATATTTTATTTACAGAATTAAATAATAAATATACAAAACTATGGGGTATAATATGAAATTTACCTCACCAGCCGCTCAATCAGACGACGAGCTTCATTCACTGGACACGCATCGCTCGCCAATACTGGTTCGTGATGGACGTCTGTGATTAGATCACAGGAGGTGATCCAACGGCTAACTCATGTGATGATCAGACACCATCTGGAGCATCTGGAGAACGACTACTGATCGGACGATTCGGAAGGCAGGTGGAAGAACGGGGAAGCAACCCGCCCCGGGCGGGTTTTAGTCGATTGCCGTGGGCTCCTCTGACCTCCCCATGTGTCTTGAGTCGGCTCCTCATGTTCATGAGGGTACGGTGAATGCTCCAGAGGCCACAAATAGATCTAGAGGCCATCAAAAGGCCCGTAGATGCTTAAAGAAGGAAAACTAGCTGGAGAACTTCAAGTCGATATGAGTCGAGCTCCAGAGGGCTCCACTGGGCTTATGAACTACGTAGAAAATAACATGGGTCGAGGGCAAACTGCCTCGACTCGATTAGGCATGGAATCGTCGAGGGTGGGGTGAACGGAGGTGCTCCAATGAGGATGGAAGAAGGAACACGGTGGACCTGATCAGGTGTTGATCTATAGTGAAGGGATGGTGGAACGAGGTGGAGAAGTGATGAGGAGTGAAATGGCGGTGGTCGGCGCGATCGGGAACAAGCAGGGTTCTGCTCCGACAAACTTTGGGTCGAGCTAATTATGCTAAAAGTATGGCCTAAACGCTAAACTAAATGCATAAATAAAATGGGGTAATAAAAATCTACCTAAAGATGATAAAGAGGCGCAACTCATACCTGGCTGAGGGCCATGGAGTAGGACGATGCCGGAGCTCCGCCGTGGGCACACCTCCGTCCTCCCAGAGCTCATTCCAACCACTGGGAAACTCCTCCTGTCACAAGGAAGCCTCTTAGATGAAGAAACACGACTCCCAGACTCGAATCAATGGCCAAAAATGCAAGGAGGAGACAGAGATTTTATTTATAAACAAGATGGCACCCTTATTTGACCAGTCGATATTAATGAATCAACGCTATGTACAACAATTCCAGGATCTCGATGTGTATGTACAATGATTAGGGATCATTTCTTGTGAAGGAATCAACATTGATAGATGGATGGATTAGCCGGGAAAGATGGTGAAAAAACAGGGAGAAGACAGGTGCGTCAACTCAGGAAGTAGAGGGGAGAGTTGACTGGCAATCAACTCGCGACCTGACGTGATTGGTCCACTTCCAGGTCGCTACAGGACAAAATAGCTAGTTTATTGATAAACACGAATTTCGACGGTCTTAAGTTCAACACAAAGCGTGAACTCAGTCGCAGTGTCGACCAATCAAATTCCGTATTTAATCAACAATTAACCCACACTAAAGATCAATAAATTAGAAATAATGTGGAGTTAAAATTTATTTTTAACTCTGCACAAATGGTGTATAGTGACAAGTATGCAGAGAGTTCGAACACAGGGAGCAAGCAGGGTAGTTCAAGCAAATGTAAGCACAAGTGTGTGTGTGTATTGTGTCTACACTAAGCAAGCAAGCAACAACAATTTTTGTGGGTTTTTAATTTTTAATTTTTTTTATTTTAATTTTTTTTTGTTTTGTATTTTGATTTTTAATTTTCTGATTTTTATAATTTTATATTTTTCTTTTTCTTTTTCAATATTGGAATTTAAAGACAATGGAATAAAAGACAAGATAGAATATTTATAAAACTAAGTAAAAATTACCAAAAATTCAGAAACAAATTGTTTTTAGTCTTTTTAGGGTTTTTTACTGTTTTTGTGATTTTTGGAAAATTTTCAAGGTGTTTTTGGTATTTTTAAATACTGAAATAAAGCAAAACAGTGCAAATAAGGCTGGCTGTGAATAAAATGAGATTTAAAAATAGCAACCAGTAGCTCAAAATTTTCACACTATTTTTCAAATAAAAAGGACAAAATAAGGAACAAACAGAAACTGAGTTTTTGATTTTTGGAGTTTTCTACTATTTTATATATTTTTTTGAAGTTTTTGAGTGTTTTTAAATTTTTAGTGTTTTTCTTTTGAACTTTTTAATGATTTTTGGACTGACACTAAAATAGGATAGAATAGACACTAGGTGATTTTTTTTGGAATTTTTGGAGGTGTTTTAATATTTTTTTGGTATTTTCTAAGCTAGACAGTGCACAAAAAGCAAGTTTTTGATTTTTAATAAATGTGAAAATAGAATAAAATCAAAAACTGAAGTGATAGCGTGGAAGTACACGTGTCCAGGAACTAAACCCTATTTTTGTGGAATTTTTGGACTTAAAATGATAGGCTAAATAATTAGAGCAAACATCCAAACATTAAACAGTCCTGGCAGGGGCATATATGCAATTTATCAAACATCCAGGGGCCTATATGCAATTTTCCACAAAATATTAAGCTGAATATTTAATTTATAGCACCAAAAAGCAATTACAAAAGCCGCCTGGGCACGCAAGCAATTTTCCCACCAGGGCGCGTGACTTGCACGCGCCTGGCGAGGACTGGAATGTAATATCACAAAACTCTGGGGGCCTACTTGCAAAACATCCAAAAAGTTTATACTTGAGATGAAAATTTTAGGACTGAAACGAAATACACAAACTACCGAGGGTGTCCTTGCAAAATGCCCACCCCCTCACGTGTACAGGTCACGTGAGGTGACGTGGCGACGGACCTAAGTGCAAATAGTGGAAGTATGGGGGTCCTTGTGCAAATATTACAAAATTTTTACGCTACAGACAAAAGTTTAAATACTAGATATTAAATACAAAAATTGCGAGGGTTGGGATGCAAAATACCCTCGCTCGGGCGCTCCGATGACGACACGTGGCTCGAATCCGACGGCTGGTGGCGAGGCGCGATCCAGCGGCTGGGAGCGAACCACTAATCCACGTGGCAGCACGAGAACGGCCGATGACGGTTGGCATCGACGTCTGAGATTAGATCTCAGAAAGAGATCCGACGGCGGTTGGGCTTGGAAGATCGGACGGTGGACACGCGAACTGGAGCTGCGGCTCGATCGGACGGTGGAGAGACGAGGAGGAAGAACAGGGACGAAGGCCGGCGAAGGCGAACTTCCCCGGCTCCGATCTCGCTTCTCCGGCGATGAATGGGCTCCAAAATGGAGCTGCAGACTCCTGGGAGGTCCTACGGACTGGATGGCTCAGATTCGCCGGAGGAGCGTCGTGGTGCTGGCGCGAAGGCGGCGGAGCTTCACGCTCCAGGTATCTCCGGCGAGGGATCAAAATGGCCCTCCAGGTGCTTCAAGGGTCTTTGACCTGCAAAAAGTGGTGAGAAGGCCCAGGGCAAATTGCCTGGGCCTCGCGAGGACCTAATCTAGGCGCGAGAGGGAGTGAACGTCGGTGGCCGGAGGTGCGCTCCGGCGATGATGCTTGGAGTGGCGAAATACGTGATGGAACTTGTAATTTTTTTGGGGTTTTTGAAGCTCAAGCTACCAGGATCTAAATGCACGAAAGAAATAAGCGGGGTGGTGCCCTCGATGGCCGGAACCAGAGGAAGACAAGTACCTCGACGCCGGCTGTTGGCGGAGGTGGTGGAGGCACCCTCGACTTCGCGCGCCTCGGCTGAAGGGCTGGCGATGGAGCTGTCACCTCCACGGAGCTCAGGAGCAAAATGGTGGCGCTGAAGGGTGGACCAAGGGGACTCAACCGAGGGAAGGAAGTGAGGGGTTGGTATATGAAGGGAGTTGAGGGCGTGACTTCGAGGAGGATTCACGGGCGAGACGAGCAGATCTAAGGGGATATAAGGAAACGGCGATGGAGATGGATCAAAGGGGCACAACTTCCATGAAGGAAGCGGCGGCAAAGGATGGACGAGTCGGCCTAGGAAAGTCCACCAAGGCGGGCAAAAACCTAGGCGCGACAGTGCTACAGTGGGCAAAGGACGACCAGTTGACCTAGGTCAACTGGCGCCTTCTCCTGATTGGTCCACGTGGACCAATCAGGAAAAATCCCCTAAAAATGTCTTATTAATTTAATAAAAAATAGAAATAGGTTGAATTAAATTATGGTTATAAAATGAAAAATGTTTAATTTTTTATGTAGTATTTTATTCTGATTTTTATTTATTTTTATGAATTAAATTTTTACAGGTTCATATTTAAACCTCTTATAGGTATAATACCTATATATCTTAGTATTTTATTTTTATTTTTGTATTTTTAATTTATTTATTTTTGTTTATTATTTTGTAAAATTACGAAATACTTATATATACACAAATATATTTTTATTTTAATTTTCTGATATATTTTATACACTTAATAAAATGAAAGTGTTATTTATATAGGTATAGATGCATGTATTATACCTATGTATTATAATATATACAAGTATTTTTATTTGAGTTTTATTTGTGTTTTTATTCTGATTTTAATGTACAAAATTATTATAAGTATTAATTACAACATTATAAAAATATAAAAATATAAAAATAATGGATAAAGAATAAATTGAATATTTTATTCGGTACACTGTACAATGTGGGTCCAAAACTCAACTTTCAAACCGTAGCTCCGCCAAATGCGAAACCACCACCATTGGATAGATTATTTTATTCTATATACAATTAAAGGTGAGTATGCTGCATTTGGATTTGTCAGTTGTGAGATACGGGTCTGGGAAGTTGGGATTCTGGATTTTTATTCAGACCATAACTTTTTGTTTGTACATTATTTTTTTGTGAAATCAATTTTGTATTTTTCTATATAAAATTATCTACAACTTTCATGTACAAAGTTTCTTTATTTGATGTATAAAAAGTGGAACCAAAAATAAGTCCCAAAAAGAATAAAGAATGAAGAAAATAACATAGGTATTTGACCCTTATCTCCCCCTACTTTATTTCTGGTCGACTTATTCATCAAGATGCCTAGGTCTCGGAGGTTTTGGGTCATAAAATATTTACAATATTTTATTCTTTTTCTTTTCTTTATTTATTCTATAATTTTGGCTTTAATTACAGTATTTTATACACTATTTAGATGCACATGCATGAATGCTAAGATGATGGTTTTAATGCTATTTACAGGTATTTGCTAGGGTTTTTGATGCCAAAATGATAGAATAAAGATGATGAAATGTGGATTCATCATTTATTAAAGAATAATTTAATAAAAATAATAAATGATTTTATTATTTTTCAAATATAAATAAAAATGCATATTATTTTATTTAGTATTTTATTATGATTTTTATTTATTTTTTGGATTTATTTATTAGTAATTAATTTTTAATAGTGTATTTATAGGTATATTCATCTATGTCTTGTACATTTTTATTTTTATTTTGTATATTTTATTTTATTATTTTATTTTTGTATTTTATATATTTACAACTTATTTTTATGAGTATAAATATATTTTTGTTATATTTTTATGATATATTTGTACACTTAAATAAATGGATATGTTTAATTTGAACGTATGGTTATAGGTATTTTATCAATGTTATATATATTTTATTTATTTACTTCATTCCCTACTGGCTTTATTTTATCTTTGTATTTTTAATACAATACACATGATATTTACAAAATTATAAAATATAAAGAATAAAGAATAAAATAATAAAATCTACTTTTATTTATATACATGTATTACATAGGTATTTTGCTTATATATTTATATAGACTTATTTATTTTACATTTTCTTCTTGGTTTTATTTTGGTTTAATATATACATATGCTATGAATAATAATTACAAAATTATAAAATATAAATTTATAAAAATAGTAAAGGATGAATAAATTGAATATTTTAATTGGGTCTATTATACAATGGGGGTCAAAAACTTAAATTTCACAATTTAACTCCAAAAAATATAAAACCACCAACATTAAATAGCTTGTGAAAAGGTATATACAATTAGAGATAATTTTGATATGTCTTGAGTTTTTATTCGAAAGACATAGGTCTGTGAAGTTGAGATTTTAACTTTTTTATTCTATGTATAAAATGAGGCACTGTGTATTATTTTTGTACAAACACAATTTTGTATTTTTATTTATATTATATATACAACTTTTATGTACAAAGTTTCTTCATTTCATGAATAAATAATAAAGACTAAAATAGGTGTAGAAAAATCTTAAATAATGAATAAATAAATGACATTTTTATTGTATTTTTGGTCCTTATCTCCCCCTACTTTATTCATTGTCGACCAATTCAATTCTTGACTTGGTCTCGGGGTTTAGGGTCATAAAATATCTTCGATATTTTATTCTTTGCTTCTCTTTATTCTATAATTTTGGCATTGAAAACCATGTTTTATATACAATTAATGCAATATATAATGAATGTTTATATGCACAAATTAATGCTATTTATATGCATTAGCTCGGTTTTTAAGGTCAAAATGACAGAATAAAGGTGATGAATTGGAGATTCATCACCCCTTGGGAGCAACCAACATGGCTACCCCTGTCTAATTTTCTGAGATTTATTTATTTTATTTTATTTTCAAAAATAAAGCCATACATTTTCATCACTATATCTCTCTAATATGTCATCCCAATTTCATCAGAAACATAGACTCGTATGCCCTTCATCTAGAACAGATCGATTGCAACAATTCTAATATCGTTAAAATTACAAGTTCTATATAGAAGGCATAGGAGTCTTTGTTTTTCTGAAATTGAAATGACATATTAAAGGGATATAATAATAAAAGTACCTTGCTATATTTTTGAAAAAAATATGAAAAAAATGCTAGATAATGAGGCAGGGGCATCCCCATTTTTCGTATATATAAAGGAATAATCCTGTGAGAGCCAAAAACTGTGAGAGCATGAGAACAGTGAGTCTAGACCACTAGATTCTACTCATCTCTCTCCTCCAATCAATCAATCAAGAGAGAGAGAGAGATGATAGAATCTAGTGGTCCAAACTCACCACTCTCATGCTCTCACAGTTTTTGGCTCTCGCAGGGTCAATCCTCTCTATATATTTTTAAAAACTCTTATATAAAATGTCTCTATTATAATTTCTTTATTATCTAAATCCATTTTATATCTATTTGCCGTAAGTTTTTTTTCAAAATCCATCAAAATCTCTATCTACATGCGTATTTATATTTTAAATAGATATAATGATATAGTAATACAAATATTTTTATCCTTATCTTACAACTTATATCCCTGTTTTGTTACTTTGTGGAATACAATTACTCTCTATATTATAGATTTTGATGAAATTACTAATCCTATCATAAACAGTTTGATATATTTTATGCGATGTTTCGAATGCTATAGAATTATGTTATATACAATATGTTAATATTAGAAACTAATCATATATATATATGGCTGATCATGTGAGGGCCAAACACTGTGAGAGCATGAGAGCAGTGAATCTGGATCACCAGATTCTATTATTCTCTCTCTTCTTGCAATCAATCAGGAGAGAGATGACAGATGCTAATGGTCCAAAATCATTTCTCTCATGCTCTAACAGTTTTTGGCTCTTACATGATCAACATTCTCTCTCACTCTCTCTCTATATATAAGTTGTCTGAATTATTTTCAATTATGAACATGTTAGTCTTGATTGGCTAAGCCCCCTATATGTATATAGGGATTAAGGAAGCTGCATCATGAATGTAGTCAACTATTTGTACATGACCACTTTTCATTAATTTTTGATTTTTTTGAAATGAAACCTTGTGGATTTCGATCACCATATATCACCATGGTCTCATTCTAAATTTAACTTAATTGGTACTTCTATCATATCCATCAAGACTATCGAATTTCAACAATCTTAGAATTCATGAACTTGACCCATTCTAGATGGACATGTCAAGAGTGCTTGTTTTATATGAAATTTGAAAAACATATTCCATTCAATAAACTAAGTAAATCCTCTAGATTTCTTGCAAAAAACAAAAAACTATTGAAAAATGGACATGTGCATTAGTTGGCTACCCCCTAGGGTGGTAGCTTCCTTATTCACACATACGTGCACATTCATGCACACACGTACAACCCACTGATGAATCTCTATTTCATCACCCTTATTCTATCATTTTGTCCTTAAAACCATAGCTAAATACATGTAAATATCATTATTTTGTATAAATTAACATTCATTATTTATTCCATTTATTGTAAATAAAATATAGTTTTTAATGCCAAAATTATATAATAAAGAAAAGAAAAAATAAAATACTAAAGGTATTTTATGATCCTAGACATCGAGACCTAGGTATCTTGATGATTGAGTCGACAAGTAATTAAATAGGTGGAGATAAAGGTCAAAAACAATAATATAACCCTAAATTATATTATTCAATATTGCATTGTTGGGACCTATTTTATTCTTTATTGATTATACCTCAAATAAAGAAACTTTTTAAATTAAAATTTTAGATAAAATCATATAGAAAAATATAAAATTGATTTCACTTAAAAGGAACATACAATGTACTTTTAACACTCCAAATAAGAATCCAAAATCCAAACTTTCTAGACATATATCTCCTCCATATGAACTTAAAATGTAACAAAATCATCTTTAATTGTACATATTTTTAATAAACTATTTAATGGAGGTGGTTTGATTTAATTTGTAATTAAAATTCAAAACTTAGGTTTTGGTGCCATATTGTATAGTATACCTTAATAAAACGTTCATTTTATCCATTCTTTTAATTTTTTTTATAATTTTATATTTTTATAATTTGTAAATAGTATTTATAATATATGTGCATATTTAGAATAGAATAAAATCGTAAAGAAAACACAAAAATAAAAGAGTCTATATAAATACATAGATGAATCTACTATACTTATACCTATACAACTAATACCCTTATTTATTTAAGTGTACATATTACATTAGAAAAATACAATAAAATATAATTGTGTGTATAAAAATAAGTTATAAATATATAAATTATGAAAATAAAATAATAAAATACAAAATAAAATATGCAAAACATAGGTCAATATACCAATAAATACACTTTTAAAAATGTTAACTTATAATAAATAAATCCATAAAAATAAATAAAATTTGTAATAAAATACTACATTAAAGGATAAACAACTTTCATGTTTTAAGTCTCTTTAATAAAATCGATTTCTATTTTTTTTTGAATTATTTCTATTTTTATTAAGCCTTGTCATTTTGTGGGTCGATGTGGACAATGGGAGCGAGCTATCAGTTGACCCACCAGTCAACTAAACCTCGCACCCTTGGTTCCAGCACCACCCTCTCAACACCTTGATTTCGTGCCTTGATTTTGACCGAATCTTTCATTTTCAGAGCTCGCATCCTTCTTGACTTTTCTTCCTCGTGCATTGGTCTTTCACACGAGGGTGATTCCTCGTCCATTTAGGCATTGAGTCACAAGTTGTACCACGATCAAAGTCACCCCCTACAAATAATCGTCTTGAGCCTCCATTCAAAATTGATCCCTCTTACTCCTATAAACCCTAGATCTAAGATTCAAGCCTCCTTCTTGGTGACAACGGGAAGCGATTCAGGTCTTCAAGGATCCAACTGGGTGTTGAATCGATGAGATCCAACTCCTCCACCGTCGCCGCCCGAAGCTATCACTTCAGGTGTTCGTGACTCAGTGAGTTTCTTCTTTTCGTTTCTTTTTCATTCCGCAACGTACCCTTAGCATAGAGCGGTGATTACTTTGCTTGGATTTCATTCTTTTTTTTTTTGAAAATAAAAAAATACATCTCGCTAGAGATCCAGCTCCACCTCCTCGTTCTGCCATACCCGATTGTCTTCCTCCCCATTGATCACCCACATATCATTCCTCTCCACCCTCTGTTCACCCAACATCTCTTCAATCCCCTCGATCTTGCACAGATCGAGAGATCATATTTCCCTACTTTGTCGTACGTTGGAAATCATCGCCCGACCCACTCTCACATCCTTTCTAACACCCAAAGCTTTCAAAAACTTTGCCTTTTTGCTGTTAAGGTTCCCCTATAGGAAATGAAGAAAGAATACTCCATTGTAGGGGGTTTCGAGGTTCGAGAAATGGATTCAGGTGCTAGGCCTCATCTGAGCTCTTCTCGAAATACTCGACCATTTTAAGAGGGTCTACAGTTGTGGAATCATCTAAGGAGTCCATGGAGCAACTTCGCGGGGAAGAAGGGGGTCAGAGGCATCGGCATCAACAATTCATAGTGTGGAGGACTCGTTGTTCTCACGAGTTCTTTCAAGTATCTCCCCAACTATCGGATTAGATCGTGTGCCCCAGATCAAGCAGTTGCTGCTCGATCAAGCAAATATAGCACCATTCGATCGTGCCTTCAGATCTGATCTCCACTGTTAAAGATCAAACTGGTACCAATTGTTGGATGGAGGGTACGTGGAGAAGTGAAGCGACACCAACCGTCCACCTCTACGTGATATGAGCGTATATTGCATACTTTGCCCCACACATTTTTGATTTCATATTTGGTCCTCAAACTTTTATCTACACTTTAAAAAGTTTTGTGATATTTATAATAGGAACCCTAAGATTTCCTTTATGCATTTTAGTCCTTGTCTACGTCGGTAGACATTTTATGGAAATTTTGCTTGTAACCCCCTATGAGTTTAAGTTATTTAATTTTAATATAAAACTTGCATTTCTTAGTGTTTAAATTCTTTGATATTTTGTGAAATGACCCTTGGGTGTTTTAAATATTACTAAGATCCTTACCAGGCATGGATATTTTATGTTTCTGTGATAACTGCATGCTTATTCACTGTAGATTGATTCTAGGGTTCTGAAAGGGATGGAAATGTTTCTATAATTACATTTAAGCCGTTGCCAGCATGTATTTTCTTATTTATTTATTTATATAGAAAATATCTTTAGGCATTTAAAAATTGGCAAAAATTACTATAAATACCTAACATATCCATATATCACGATTGTTTGGGTTTTGAGTTTATTTTATATTTATAAAAATTCAAAAAATAAGGCTATTATTCCCTTTTTATAGTAAAAAACCCATAAAAATATAAAATTGTATTGAAAAATTACAAAAATTTATATGTTGTCTATTATTGTATTTTGAGCCTACATACCAAAAATCCCTAAAAATAGAAAAAGGAAAAACCTAAAAATTATAAAGCTCCAAAATCCATATGAAAAATCCTATAAAAATCCAAAAATTGTATTATCTATTTTTAATTTTTTTTCTAATGTATTTATTATTAAGTAAAAATAGTTTTGAAAATTTTGAGCCTTTTTGGTATTTTTAACTTCCAAAACAATTCGTCTTATTTATCTCATTCACTATTTTCCTTATTTAATCAATTAAAAATACACAATAGTAAAAGTCATCAGAAAAATATCAAAAATAGAGAAAAAATTTAAAAATATAAAAAGATTTATTTGGGGAATTTTGAGTTATTATAGGTATTTATATCTATATGCTATGCTATATAGTATTTATACTTATATAAAATTATATTACTCTTATTATTATTATTTATAAATAAGAAAATATAAAATTGCAAAATATAAAATATAAAAAGTTCCAAAAATGAAATAAAAAACCCATAAAAATCTAAAAATCCTAGAAATACCCAAAATCATCTATTGACTTTGCCAATTTTTCTTGTCCATCCTCATTTGTTTCCTGTGTTCGAGCCTTACATTATTTGTCTACTATACATTTTATTATAGGGTATAATAAATTTTGATTCGCACTTGTGTGCCTTGCTTGATCTATATACATTATGTGGGTTAATTGTTGTTCGATTTGACATTTTTCAGCGATCACCTTAATGACATTTTATCTTCACCTTTCGCAAACATATTATTTTAGATAATCATAAAAGTCAATTCAACACCCACCCCCACACGCACACACATGAGAATTGACACGTCAATATTAACATATTAATGTTGACAAGCTAATCCCCCTCATGTCCCCTTGTCTCTGCCACTGATCATCAATCTCGTCTACCGGGACCATGAAGAAGACAAGCCAACTTCCACCGAGACAACCACACCAATTTTTAGGGATTTCGACCTGATGCTTGTTGGTATTTTAGAATAAATTTCAAATACTTGATTTATGAGAATAATGATATAATTATAAATCAAACTACATGCATGAGCTTGACGGATATATAAAGTATTTCTTGATTCATAAATATTTTTACATGCAATGCATGTAACTTCTTTCTTTACTCGTTAATTGATTTAATTTGATCTCACATTTTGGAAGATGTCAATTCATCTTGATTTAGTCATTATTATTATCATCATAATATCATTACTATATTACTTAAATCTTTTGTGTAATGTTGCATACATGTTACATGTTACACATTTTAGTTTATAATAATAATGATGGATGTTATGCACATTATGAGAATATTGAATCCTCTTTATTATATTTTAGTACATTATTTTATGAACGATTAATATTCAAATCGAATGGAGGATTTAATTGGTTTTTTTAATGTGTAACATTCTCTTGTTGTGTATCTATATAAAGGGGCCCATAGCATTTGCTTTGAGAACACACAATACATAGTTATTCTATCCTCTCTGTTCTTTTAGAGCAAGTCAAAGGAATGGTCTATTGTTGCTCAACCGATCTCGATGTTGGTACGTACATACCTATTGAGATCCCGCTGTATCTGGAGAGTAGTCATACCAATATCGCTTGCACCATCAGAATCTCCGTGGGGATACGAATCTATTCTTAAGCTCAGTGCTTTTGCACGTCGCAACAAGTTAGTTCATCTCATCAAATTCGGTACTATCTAACCCTCCTTATATTTTTTATACTTATGTCTATTTATCTTATTATTTCACCTACAAACTTAAGAATAGATTTGGAGGGTTCTTTATTTCTTTTATCCGAATACCATCTCTTAGATGTAGTCGTAGTTGAGAAACTTTCTGAATCCACATAATATTGGCGAATGAAAAATACTGATGGGATATTTTTATTTTATAAGAGTTGAATGATGTAACTACATTCTTAAAATTACTAGTTTTAAATATTCAAAATTGTGGGAGTGATTAACAAATATCTTGCTTATTGAGGATAAGAGAAGAAAACATGTATTGAAAAAAATTACTTTCATTGATCATCCTCTATGCATATTTGTATGTAATATTACATGTGGATCTCTTGTGATTAAAAATAAAAAAGGAGCCTTATAATTTTTATAGATGCTAATTTGATATCAAAGATATGAGAGAAATAATTGCTATCGTGAGAATAAACCCGTGGTAAAGTTTAATTATATTTTTCCTCACATGAATATTATATTGTAAAAAATCTCTAAATATTTTATTCTTTTAAATGCAAGTGGGTAAGTATTCCTTTTACTACAAAGCCATTATTCAAAAGGAGTACAAGTGATAATATAATTCAAATTAGATATGCATTACACAATGTTCCATATATTGTTGGAAAAGTTATGCAGATATACTCAAAATCCCGATGGAGAACCTTATGATGCTCCGAAAAAGGTGCTTAAATACCTTAAAGGGACAATGGGATATCGTTGAAAGTTTTATGGTGAACCTTCAGTACTTGAGGGGTATTGTGATGCGGACTGGATCTTAGATTCAGATGAATTGAAATCTACTAGTGGATATATTTTTATCCATACAGAAGGAGATGTTGCTTGGAAATTAACCAAACAAACTTGTATTGCTCGGTCTACTATGGAATCTGAGTTCATTGCCTTAGAGAAGGCATGTTCTGAGGCTGAATGATTGAGAAACCTTTTAGCAGATTTTCCCATTTGGATGAAGCTAACACCATATGTATTCATCCATTGTGGTAGACAATCTTCTATAGCAAGAGCTAAAACTAAAGTCTATAATGGGAAAAGCAAACATTCGTCTGAGGCACAATATTGTGAGGCAACTCATAGGTGATGGCATCATATCCTTGGATTATGTGAAGTCGGAGTTAAATTTGGCTGATCTTCTGACTAAATCACTAAGCAAAAAGCTTGTGGAGAATACATCGAGGGGAATGAGATTATTCCTAAATCAAAAGTCAAAGTGATGCAAACCCAACCTTCATGACTGGAGATCCCAGAAAGAAGGTTCATATGGGAAAAACAATTCACTGGACGACTTAGAGGATACTATCAATTATTCTCCATTTCTATGATGTACAACACGATCGTATGAAAAATGGTTAGGTTGAGCACACATGTTCTTAATGGATATCATAGTCCAAATTGGATGGTGTATAAAAGGAATATACACCTGATGATGATTCACCTATATGAGTGTGGAGGTGGGCCATTTCCTATGAGATTTTGGGCAAAATCTCTAGAGCATTCATGAGGCTTGACATGGTATAATAAATTTTGATTCACACTTGCGTGTCTTGCTTGATCTATATACTATGTGAGTTAATTGTTGTTTGATTTGATATTTGTCAGCGGTCACCTCAGTGACATTTTATCTTCACCTTGCGCGAAGATGTTATTTTAAACCTATCTTCACCTTGCGCGAAGATGTTATTTTAAACCCTCGTAAAAGTCAATTCAACACCCACCCCCACGCGCACACATATGAGACTTGACCCGTCAAGATTAACATATTAATGTTAACAAGCCTAGCCCCCTCCTGTCCCCTTGTCTCTGCCACTGATCATCAATCTCGTCTAACTGGGACCATGAAGAAGACAAGCCAACTTCCACCGAGACAACCACGTCAATTTTTAGGGATTTCGAGCTGATGCTACTCTCCGAACCCCGGTCAAAGTGACACGCCAAGGCGAGCAGAAGAATTATGTGAGGAAGAAATGGGCCAAAGAGCTGACCGATCTGACTTGGATCTTCTGTGTAATGCTAAGTTTAAGCAATTATTCTCTCACATGCAACGTCTGAGAGCTTACAGCACATCAGCCAGACTACGACCTATTCCTTTCCTCTTCTTCTTTTCATAATTCTAATACGTGCACTGTTTTCAAAAAGAAATCTAGTGCAAGAAAGAGGGACAGCTGTAGAGGCTGACCTGATTCCCATCTCCTCTCTCTGTCTCCATGCAGTGCTGCTGACACTGATCTCTCTCTCTCTACTCTTCTTATTCAGTGTCCATGATTGACGACTTTGCATGAACACAGAACACCACCACCTCCTCCTGTCTCTCTCTCTGCAGAACACCTCACCACGGTCGTAGCTCCAAACAACCCTCCTCCATGAGTTCCAAAGCACTGATGTGTCTGCTAAGTACCCATTTTGACCCACGTTTGCTGTTGTTACCAAAGATTCAACGCCCCGCGTAAAGGACAACAGTGATAATAACAGGATAGCAAGTGCACCACAGCCCACACACACCCTCATTTAAGAGAGAGAGAGAGAGAGAGAGAGAATTGGGCTGCCAACAAGGGCACATGAGAGGTACTTGGATCGCACCTGATGTCCATGTGACTGTTCGTATATAGATTTTATGATGCATGCATGTGGGGCTTTGCACGCAATATTTAAATATATATAATAGGATTTGCTTGCTCAGTACTTTGGAAGTGATCTGGTCATTAAAATCAAGGCGAGACGAGGACCCGAACTGATCTTTAGCATGACCAAATGCAAAACCTCTACGTATAATAGATTAGAACTGTAGGAAGCCAAATGGATGAGACCGAACCTTACAGGACATGGTAGGCATTATGAGGAATGAAAAGGGTACAAAAGTGAAAGACAGCATTCACAACCACACTCCTGTCACCTCATCGGGGGTAGTACAGGAACAATGATTGCAACAGTTTTAGGGGTAATATGGTAAATGAGGGCAATGGAGTCTGGGAAACTAACATTCACGTGCACGCGTCAGGGTCTAAGTATAGACGCACGAGGATAAGAAGCCACCGTGGACTGCTCACGTGTACCTTCGTCATCTAATTTATAACAATTAGTTTCATCTTGGTTTAGTTTGTTCTTTTCTGAGAAATGCGTAATGGCCGCCGTGGAAGCATTAATTCTGATCTTGAATCGCTTGTACATTCAAATGAGGCTGAATCAATGCGTTGAGAGGGATTAGGAAAATGGTTCTTGTACTAAAAAAGATATGTAAATCTTACCCACGCTACACATCATGACACCTCAGCGTGCGCACATAAGCACCATGCATCAAGGTTTTATAAACTCCATCGGACATTGAACCGGCCAGTCTTCAGCTTGGTCCAACCCAGTCGGATCATTGGTCAATACCGATCGGACCAGTGATGATGTCAACATGACATCATCATTCTTATCGACTCAGAAAAAATCAGATTGGACTTAATTTATTGGTCCGACCAATAGAATCGGTAAATTCGGATACATATATGTAAATATGTATTTATATATCAATGAAATAATCGTTTAAAATGTCAAATCTTTCAATACGATAACATGATTATCTATTTCAAGTAAACTCTATAAAAGGTAGCCACATTTTCTAACATTACATATGAATATAATATCATAATAATTTATTTATGGTTGCTTCTAGAAGATTATTCTAAAAAGTAATGGCACAAGTTATATTCCAAAAAAGAGAGAGACAAAACTTATACTGGAGAAGTTAAGAAGGGCACAAGTGATAAAAATCATATTATTTCATTATTTAAATATTTACTTTTCGAAAATATACTAAACCATCAAAAGTGGGTCAATCCGAGTCAATCTGGTCCAACCACATTGGTCAATCCAGTTCGACCACCAGTCAGACCCGGTTTTTTATTTTCTTCTTTTTTTGAATTAATTACATAAAACTGGCTGAACCGACAGGATCGAGGCCGGTTCCCGGTCCAACCGGTCCGGCCGGTCGGTCCGGTCTGATTTTTTAAACCATGCCATGCATGCTTATGTTATATATTGATAAACATATTGAAATCGTTGTCAGTGTCGTTCTTGACATTTGTTGGGTTTTAGATAAAAGGAAAAAAGGATTCTTATAAAAAATTTCCATCAACAATGTGCCATTGTATAATGAGTAAATTACATAAAAGTCCCTAAACTTTACACTCAAATTCAATGTAGTCCGTAAACTTTTAAAAGCCACAATGTGGTACATGATCTATACGAACGGTTTCAACGTAGTAGTTCCGTCAACTTTTTTGTCAAATTGTATGTTACTTTCTTATTTATGATCATTTTGCCCTTCCCCTCTGTAGAAGAACGGAGGCACCCCTCCCTCCACCTCCATGCCCTATGTCACACCCCGTCCTCCCGAGGACCTTAGGTTACCCGTCAAACACGTCATTCGCCTACTTAATCAGCTTAGAGTTAATCTGTTGCTACGAAAACCTGAGGAAATTTTTCGCTTTTTAAACATGAAATTCACAAGATTTAAATTTGGCTATGCAAGCAACCACAAGAAAAACTAAAAGCGGAAGTAGTAGTACACCAGAACTGAACAAAAAGATATCCATTCATTTTCATTTCATGCATATAACATGCTGAAGTTCCACAACATTCAATATACATGTAAATATCCCAAAGATCAAGCTACAAAAGAGAGCACAACTAACAACTGTCTAATGAGCTCCAAAAGAATATACCTGCTTTGAACGTGTAGCACCAAAAAGAAACAACAGCAGCCCAAACTACGTCGGCTACTCGGTCGTTGGGCCCTTGCCTGCCACAAGTAGAAAGGGAACAAGCAAGTATCTGTCACAAAGTTGTTGAGTACAAATTCTACACAGTTCTATTAAGAAAAGTAGTAAGCACATGCTAGAACAGTTAGAAAACCGTCAGGTAACTGTAGTGTAGAAAAGAAGATAGCAAGTAAAAGTGGGTTAATTGATTCTTTTAAATTATTTACTTGCTTTCTGAAGTCTATCAAGAATACACTCGCTCACTACCACACCGTGTCTCCCTCGATCAATGGAACTAACCCAAGAACAACTCAAGCCTAGAAGTAAGTCTATGGTCTTGGTCCGGTTAGGACCTCGACATCCGGATAGGACTTCAAAGTCCAGGTTGAACCTCACACTATGACTCTGAGGTATGATGTACGTCTCAGGATTGGGGTGCCTCCGTAGGCATGCTGTGGTGTCTTGCATCCTAACTAAGTTCCCAACACTCCTTCTAGCTTGTTCTCCCAACAAAGTCCATCGAACAAAGTCCATCGAAATGCTCTCCCACTTCCACTCAGGAATGGGGAGAGGCTGCAGTAAACCAGGTGGTCGTCTGTGCTCCGCCTTCACCATATGGCAAGTCAAACACCTACTGACATGCCCAGCTACGTCCCTCTTCATCCCATCCCACCAGAAATGTCTGTGAAGATCATGTTACATCTTCGTACTGCCGGGATGAATGGAAAGATGGGAACAATGCGCCTCGTCAAGTATATCTCTACGTAGCTGCTCATCGTTGGGAACCACTACCCGACCTGCCTTCCACAGAATCGACTCTGAGACAACAAAGTCGTCAAACTCATCCTTCACTGCCCGCATGTATCTGTCGTGAATCCACGGGTCTGTCTGCTGACCTGACACTATACGGTCCCAAAGGTTGCTGTACCTAGGAGGTACGGAGACGGGAGAATACGTGCTGTCCTGTGGATGCCAATCCGTCAGTGCTGCAAGTAAATCCCAAGTGTATAGCCAATTCATCGTACCCTCCGTGTGCGCTCTCCTGCTGAGGGCGTCTGCAACCACGTTTCCCTTACCAGGATGGTAAGAGATCGTGCAATCGTAGTCCTTCAGTAGCTTTAACCATCTGCGTTGTCTCATGTTCAGCTCCTTCTGATCAAATATGTACTTCAGACTCTTGTGGGCTGTGAAGAGCTTAAAGTTAACCCCGTACAAGTAGTGGCGCCAGGTCTTCAGAGCGAAGACCACTGCCACCAACTCAAGGTCGTGCGTGGGGTAATTCCGCTCATGCGGTCTCAACTGTCTCGAAGCATAGGCAATCGCATGCCCCCTTTGCATCAGCACCGCTCCCAAACCATCACCTGACGCGTCTGTGTAAACCACGTAGTTCTGTGTACCTGACGGTAGAGCAAGAATCAGAGCTGTAGTAAGTCTCTCCTTCAGTGTCCTGAAGGCCTGCTCGCATGAACTATCCCAAACAAAAGGTACTCCCTTCTGCGTCAAACGCGTCAAAGGGAGTACGATCCGTGAAAAGTTGCTGACAAAGCGTCTGTAATAGCATGCCAAGCCAAGAAAACTACGGATCTATGTCACTGTCTTAGGCTGCTCCCAAGACATCACTGCATCTATCTTCGTAGGGTCCACTGAGACACCTGCTCCTGAGATGACGTGTCCCAAGAATGAGACCTGAGGTAACCAAAACTCACATTTACTCAACTTGGCATACAGTCTATGCTCTCTCAAAGTACCAAGCACTGCTCTCAAGTTGTTCTCATGGTCCCATTCATTCTTCGAATAAATCAGCACATCATCTATGAACACCACAACAAACTTGTCCAAGTAAGGACGTAATACTATGTTCATCATGTCCATGAATGCCGCGGGGGCATTCGTCAGTCCGTATGGCATCACTACAAACTCGTAGTGGCCATACCATGTTCGAAAGGCTGTCTTCGGCATGTCTGTCTCCCGAATCCTCAACTGATGGTACCTCGAGTGGAGGTCGATCTTCGAGAACACCGAAGATCCCTGTAACTGATCAAATAGATCATCAATGCATGGCAGAGGATAATGATTCTTCACCGTCCTCTTGTTCAGCTGCCTGTAGTCAATGCACAACCGCATGGTTACATCCTTCTTCCGAACAAAAAGTACAAGAGCGCCCCAAGGTGAAGTACTCAGCCTCACAAAGCCCAAGTCAAGCAACTCATGTAGTTGCACCTTCAACTCTCTCAGCTCTGCGGGTGCCATGCGATACGGAGCCATAGATATCGGCTACGTATTGGGAAGCAACGAGATCTCGAACTCGATCTCTCTAACTGGAGGTAGTCCTGGTAACTCCTCAGGAAACACGTCGGGATACTCTGACACAACTCTAATGTCCGGAGTCATCCGCTCTCTGTCTGTAACCTCCTGAACAAAGGCCAGAAAAGTGTCACATCCCTGATCAACCAATCGCTGTGCTCTCAGTACTGAAATATACTCCATCCTGGAGTCTTGCAATGTCCCCTCAAATATGAACTCTGTCAAGCCGGGGATCCTGAAGATAACAGTCTTCCTGTAACAGTCGACTAAGGCGTGATGTGTAGACAACCAATCCATGCTCAAAATCATGTCGAACTCAACAAGCTGTAGTAGAAGGCAGTCCGCAGTCATTTCGTGACCACCTATGGACACTGGTAACCCTCTAACTATCTCTAAAATCACAAACAACTGTCCGCCTGGCCCTCGGATGTGAAATGGAGGATTTACATCCTCCGCGACTCTACCCAATGTGGCTAGAAGCCTCACAGCAAGAAACGAATGAGTAGCACCAGAATCAAACAACACGTGAAAAGGATGGCTCGAACCTGAAACCATACCTTTCACGACCGTGGCCGCGGACCGTACCTGCTCAGCTGTAACTGCGTGAATCTGTCCCTGACGTATAGATCCAGCACTGGATCCTGCTGCGCTCTGAGGTGGTCTCTGCTGACCTCTGTACTGGGAGCTCCTCCTGGTAGCTCTCGAACGTGGTGGAGGTGGAGGTGGTGGAGTCTATAGCTGTGGGAACTGGGACCTGACATGTCCCATCTGCTGGCACTGGTAGCACCTGATCGCCCTGCTCGGCGTAGAAGATGGACCGGCACTCTCTGTGGGTCTCGCGCTCTATGCTCCAAACCTCTGCGACCTAGATGGTCGCGCTACCTCAAAACCTCTACTGGCCAGTGCTCCTCCCAAAGTAGTCGTGGGGGTCGAGCGAACACTGCCAGAAGAAACCGTCCCTGTCGGACGAAAGCGTCGTGTTGACCGCTGTGGCTGGAACTGCCGCCGAATAGGTCCAGACGACCTCGGTGGTACTAGTGGTGGTCTAAAAGTACTCCCAAAACATCTCTTACCGACGTCCTCAATCCGCTCTGCTGCATCAGTAACCTCAGCAATGGTGGTCAGTCTCAGCCCTGCCAACTTCTCCTGAACGTCCTCCCTCATGCCACGAACAAACTTCTCCAGATTCTCATCTGGAAAAGCAGCTGCAGAAGATGTGTGGCGTGACAACTTGGTGTAGCGCACGAAGTACTCTCGCGCTGTCATCCTGCCCTGTCTCAGCTCTGCAAACAACCTGCGTTGTGTCTCCTTCCACTTCCCTGAGAAAAAGTGGCTTCTGAAGTGGGTCTCAAAGTCTGTCCAAGTCGGCACACGCCCCATCTCGGACACAGTAGCCTCCCACCAGCGCTCTGCAAACCCAGTAAGTGAGAATTCTGCAAAGGGTAACCACGACTCTGGTGGTGCATGTATCATCCTGAACACCTTCGTCACCGTCTTGAGCCACTGCTCAGCCTCGTCAGACGTACTCATGCCCTGGAACCTGGGTACTCCAGCTCTCTGGTAGGATGTAAAGACGTCATGGTGTCTCGGTGCAGTAGGAAGAACAAACCATGTCACCTCTACTCCTGCTGCAGGCCTTTGGCCTACCTCAGCTCTGTCGGCTCCTGACTCCCTTAGAATATCTGCCTCGGAATGCTAGGGAAACTCCTCAGAGAACAGATGCTCGGCTCTAGCGGACTCATCCCTGGACGGTTGGTATGAGGAGTCAGACAGCTCCTCCATCCTCAGCTCCATCCCAGTCTGTCGCTCTGCCAACTCAGTCTATTGGGCAAGTATCTGATCCTGTGTCTGTCACAGATCAGCTAGTGCATCTAGTACCTGTTCCATCTCTCCTGGCTGATCATGAGCTACTCGTGGTGCCATGATAATCCTCCCTGTATCGGATCCTAGCATAGTTAAGCACACTTTAGGAAAAAATCAGTTGTACTATTTCTCCTCTTGGGATACTTATATGAATGAAATGTTCTGGGGACTTGTAGTTACATAAATCTTATAAATGTCAAAAATTTTCCCCATTCGGCTTCATGAGAAATCAGAAGACTCTCGCTATTAAGTTATGTGAATGTGTGTATCGGGGTAACTTTGCTCTGATACCAACCTGTCACACACCGTCCTCCCGAGGACCTTAGGTTACTCGTCAAACACGTCATTCGCCTACTTAATCAGCTTAGAGTTAATCTGTTGTTACGAAAATCTGAGGGAATTTTTCGCTTTTTAAACATGACATTCACAAGATTTAAATCTGGCTATGCAAGCAACCACAAGAAAAACTAAAAGCGGAAGTAGTAGTACACCAGAACTGAACAAAAGGATATCCATTCATTTTCATTTCATGCATATAACATGCTGAAGTTCCACAACATTCAATATACATGTAAATATCCCAAAGATCAAGCTACAAAAGAGAGCACAACTAACAACTGTCTAATGAGCTCCAAAAGAATATACCTGCTCTGAACGTGTAGCATCAAAAAGAAACAACAGCAGCCCAAACTACGTCGGCTACTCGGTCGCTGCGCCCTTGCCTGCCACAAGTAGAAAGGGAACAAGCAAGTATCTGTCACAAAGTTGTGAAGTACAAATTCTATACAGTTCTATTAAGAAAAGTAGTAAGCACAGGCTAGAACAGTTAGAAAACTATAAGGTAACTGTAGTGTACAAAAGAAGCTAGCAAGTAAAAGTGGGTTAATTGATTCTTTTAAATTATTTACTTGCTTTCTGAAGTCTATCAAGAATACACTTGCTCACTACCACACAGTGTCTCCCTCGATCAATGGAACTAACCCAACAACAACTCAAGCCTAGAAGTAAGTCTGTGGTCTTGGTCCGGTTACGACCTCGACACCCGGATAGGACTTCAAAGTCCAGGTTGAACCTCACACTATGACTCTGAGGTATGATGTACGCCTCAGGGTTGGGGTGCCTCCGTAGGCATGCGGTGGTGTCTTGCATCCTAACTAAGTTTCCAACACTCCTTCTAGCTTGTTCTCCCAACTTCCATTGATCCTTGGTCGATACGTGTGATAGCTCGCTCACGAAGGTGTATAAGAGGAACCGTACTCGCAACTCTCTCAACACCCAACCCTCGTTAGCCTCTACTAACGGAATTGTCGTCACTAGTCTCCTAGCGGAGAAGTCACTCATCTCTTACCCCATCACGAGGTCACAGCCTGGCAGAAAGGTAAGTGAAATCCTTAGTGTTTACTAACCATTACCCCATCATCAGGACACCAGCCTGGCGGAAAGGTAATTAAAGGGGTCATTAGTGTTTAATGGGAAATCTTTACTGGGTAATTGTGAACTGTCACATGTCTATCGATTACTACCCCATCTCCAAGACACCAGCTTGGCGGAAAGGTAATAATCTCAGCGGTGAGGAAACCCCCAAAGGGATTTGTCTGCTCTCGCCAATCCCAGTGGAAGTGTGGTCCAAGGGAAAGGCAGTGGTAGTACGACTACTACGCCACTAGAGGCAGGAAAGAGAAGAGGTAAGCTTGCCGGACCCGACTTCCTCTCTCGTTGCTCAACTCCCGAAGGAGAAGAGCTAAGTAAAAACCAGACGAGCTCGTAACTAACAGCAGAGAGCCCCCAACCTAGGCTCTCAAAGAAAAATCAACGGGTCAGCGGAATGGTCTAGACAACTCGTGGATCCCAAAGAAGCGTAAAAACCGAGCCGGCTCAAAGAAAACACATGAAAAGGACTGTGATCCTAGACCCATGCTCTCAATGTCCGCTACCCAAGCTTGAGCGACCTCATCTCCCGCTCAGGTGAGGGTCACCGCGCCCTCGCACAGTCGGAGTATAAATCTCCATGACTGGCCACATGTGACATTACCAAATCATTTATTGCCATGTTTCACCCTAAGTGTCTACGGGTTCTCTGATTTGTTTCACATCTATAAGCTATCGGTCCTAGACCCGAACTTGTTCTATAAGAACCTCAATTGATCCAAGGTCAGGGATACAGACCTGTTATGGGAGTCTCTCTCTCTGCTCCCACTGATGAACAACTCACTTATGATCTTGGCTACCCGATCAGGAACCTTCTTCCTTTCCTAGGTTCCACAAGATTCACAAATAAACCTAAAGATTTGGCTACATACTAGAAAAAGACCTTAAGGCAACAGGAAATCAGTTCATAGATTGGAGGAGTTAAACTCCTTGTCTTGCTTAGAGTCAGATGACAAATCTTACACAAAGGGACACCAAAGAACGTGACCTAACTCACATGTACTCGTTAGTGTGCACATACAACATGATGTTTTACGCTACTTATGGTCTACTACAAGTATTTCTAAACTCTTTTTAAGTCCATGCCACATCCCACAATATGAGCCAATCTTGCCAAAACACAAGTTCTATAGAGTCTTATTTTCATGTGTGGTCCCACATATATTTCACCCCATAATCACACACCCAACACTTGGTTTCTTTATTATTAATCCCCCAATTTCAGCACACATTCAGTCAAAGGAGCTAGGAATGTATGATAGCAATTAGCAAAGTTCATCATTAAGTTTTCCCCAATTTCATAACCAATATCATGCGGTTCAAGATCACCTTTCTAAGTATCAACAATGCTAAGGCATAACTCTAAAATAGTTACTAAAAGGGGCTCTACGCTTTCAAAGTTTATCACACAAAACAGTGGCGGTAAGCATGTGCACTGTTATAAGCACAACATCCTACATAGCACTTCAAGGTATCTAAATTCTTTCAATTTCTCACCCAACTTCATGGGATTTATTGTCACATAATTGAGCATCTATTAATCTTTCAAGTATAGCAATTAGAGGGTCATTAAGAGGGCACTACATACTCAATTCATGTGTCTATTCAATAGATAAATTCACACGCATAACTTGCATCATAACAACAATTACTTAACAGTTGAAAGTGCCAACTTCCTCTCAAATCATCATGCATAAACAAGGATTCCAAGATCACATGATTCACTAATAATCCATGCTTAAAGGACATCAAACAGTGGCTATTATATACTCAAAATCACAAACATTCAGCAAGAAATGTGCATGCGTGTACAACAATTCATCACAGTGAATCATCAATCCAAATTCATCAATTTCCAACTCAAAATCCCTCTCCTCTATGGGATTAAGTTATTATAAGATCATCTATATCAAGTATGAGGAGAAACTCAGGGATTTGAGATTTTAAAAACCACGAAAAGATGCATGCTAATGGATCTAACATGCATACACTGAAATTCGGCTAACGGTCCCTGAACAGCAGCCATCTTTCCCCCAAAATCACCACCAAAACTTAAACCAAAGGCATGGATCTCATGGGTGTTATAACACCCATCCATACAGCAACCAAAATCATGAAATTGGTTCTTAAGATCATCCCAAAAATCATGCATAATACGAATACAAGGAAGGTCACAGATTCTGGAAACTCGACTGAACTGCCATATGAACAGCAGCCAAAGCTTCCCCAATTTCATCTCCAAATCCGAAACCTAAGCCATGGATTGAAAGCAAATTTGAAGGAGACACAATCAGCAAGTAAAATCACCCAAAAGGGCTTAAAGAAACTCCCCAAAACATGCATAAACTCGGATCTAACGTGCATTACCAGATCTGAAACTTTCACAACTTTCGTCCACAAGAAGCCACAAAAACCCAATTTATCACCACCAAAATCCAAAACAAATGCTCAATCAAAGATCTGGGTTTTTAGGTGGTTTAAATCCACTTAATGGCAGCAAGAGAGGGGTATATTTGTACCTCACAACCGAGCTTAAGAACAAGGTGAAGAACAGTCACTTGATCAGCCTTCAAAGCTTGATTTTTGATCCGAGCTTGGCCTTGGATTCAACATGTACTTGGTGGAGAAGAAGCTCCTTCCTCTCAGCTTTAATTTGAGCCCAAGAAACTCAAATTTGGTGGATATTTGGGTGGTGGATCAAGGAGAGAAGGTGGAGAAGAAGGAGTGGTCGGTTATGACTTTTGGGGTGGGGAAGATGGAGAAGACGAAGTGGGTTTACAAGGGGGCGCCTATGGGGAGTTATTCCCTTGTGAAAAATTACAACATAACCCCACCCACTCTTCTTAATTGCAACCAAGGCTCACCCATGAATAGTAATCCATAAATGACTACCAAACCTTAGTCTCTAATCTTACTTAGCCACAATTAACATCTCAAATTTAGCATAAGCTCACTAATGTTTCATCATCTTGGATTTAATTAGTCATTAGAATTTAAGGATGTTACACCCTCCTCCCCATCGACTCCTCCCGTCATTTCTTCCCTCAGGACATCTCTGCCTTCCTCGAGAACTCCCTCTCCCAGATGGCTCGTATCCCCTTCTGATCCCCTTCGATTGCTCTATCGTGCCCTCATGACTGGAGTTGTGCTTGATCGGTATGGATCGTTCTGCTGCTGTGGGTTCTGGAAGGAGTGGAGATATGGTGGGGGAGATGGCGAGCGATGTGTGTGTATGTGTGTGTATGTATGCATGCATGTATGTATGTAAGTATGTATGTATGTATGTATGTATGTGTGTGTGTGTATGTGTGTCTATGTTGCTGTTGAGGGAGGAGATATTCGAGGAAGGTTCATTGGTCGCGGGGGTTAAACAGTGACTGACAAGGAGATGAGAACGGAGGGGGAGGGGAGAGTTGACTGCATGGGGTAAAGAAAGGCCAAAGCAGTGTAGCCCAATGGTGCACTGGTTGGTCACACGTACGAAACACTCGGGTTGATTTGGTTGAAACTGGACCACGATTCACATAATGCAGCTCTTGCTGCTCTGCAGGGTGCCTCAATTGTTCATCTGATACAGTTCACACTGATATGATAGTTCACGACCTTTAGATGGATTTTTTTATTCCCATCTGTCAACCCCTCTTGCAGGACCCTCGTTTCACAGGGTGGTGCCGTCTCGGAGAAGGAGTGGTCGAGAAAGGGGATCTAGAGGGGATGTCGGTCATTTCAGAGAGCGAGTGGTCGAGGAAGGTGGAGATGTCCCAAGGGAGTAGGGGGAAGGAGGGGTCAAGGAGGAGGGCATAGAGGTGGATGGAGGGGTGCCCCCATTCTTCTATAGAGAAGGGCAAAATGGTCATAAATAAGAAAGTAACAGACAATTTGACGAAAAAGATGACAGAATTACTACATTGAAACCGTTCGTATAGATCAGGTACCACATTGTGATTTTTAAAAATTTAAGGACTACATTGAATTTGAGTATAAAATTCAGGGACTTTTATGTAACTTACTCTTGTATAATTTCATCAAGTTTTGAGCTTTTTCATTAAGTTGTTCAATGAAAATTCGATTCTAGAATGACCCATTTTTCGTTGAGCTATTTCATCAAAAAAATGATTCCATACGAGCCTATTTCAACGAGTTGTTTCATCAAAAAAATTGATTTGATAAAGACCCATTATTCAGTGAGTTATTTCACTGAAAATTGATTCTATAAGGTCTCATTAAGACAAATACTATTTTTTTGTAAACTAAAGACCAAATACATGTAAAAATGAGCCCTCAAGTTGATGGACCCTGAACCATTGTACTTAGAAACTACCCTTAGGGACGGCCCCGCTTGTTTCATCTCTGTGTATGATGCTTTAAAAGTCATCTTATTAAACTTTGGATAGAACTCTGTTGTACTAATGGCAAGCTTTTGAATCATCCCACTAGGTACCACTCGTGTATTTAGTTTGAACTCACAAAAAAACTTTAAGAGACCTACTATATTATTTGATCGTTTGATAGTAACAATTAGTTTGTTTTGATTACATGTCTTCAAGGACATGCAATATTATGAATTCATTGTGATGAAAGGTCTCCCATCGATCCCCACGACATGGTGCTACCACATTCTCTTCCTACCCACCCACCCACCCACCATGCCATCATCACCAACTATGCATTGAGCAACCGCCACCATATCCACTCGCACAATCTCCAACACGTGCCACCATAATGCATCGCCACCATTGGCCACCTCCACTGCGAGCCACCATGACACACTGACGTCGTCGGCCACCTCCACCATCACCACCATTCCCCTCCACCTAGAGCTACCATCACTCCGTGCCAGTCGCTTGGGCTACCTCAGCGTGTCATCTCCAGTGTGCACCACCGTGTTGCATCATAACCATCGCTTGCAACCACCATCGCAACCATTGTTGTCCATGCTCGCAACCATGCCCTCGTCACCCCCTCACCACCGTCACTCACCGATGCACCTCTAGTGCACTACCTGCAAAATGGGAGGTGGGGTTATTCTCGTCCTCTTTATATAAGTTTTTTAAATAAATTTGAATTCCTGAAATACGTGACGAGTGCTATGTTGGATGACATGTAAGATGTTGGTGCCATTTTGGATACCACATTGGATATCACATATATTTGTACAAGTTTTGAGGTATATATAATATATCTCTATGGATTGTGGATAGTTAGCTAAAGCTATTATCAACCATTTACTATAATATTAGTACAATTATCATTTTTTGACGTTCTTTATTACATTGGAGACTATATTCCCCTTTGGCTAGCAGGTGAAAAACAAAGGGTCCATGAGAGACCAAAGAACTATTGCTTTCATTCTTGACTATATGAGCAAAGGACTATCGCTCCCTTCCGAATCCCCAGGATCAATCAACTCACATCTTGGATGGGAACTCTGTTCTCAAAGTAAAGAAGATCCATTCAAAAAGTTCTTCTAAGCCCATATCCCTAAGCTCGAGATGCTTGGACATATGGAATGAAAAGATGAGAGATCAATAACGCCGCAATGACAAGACCACTATATACTGGTCGAGAATTTTGATAAATTAATATTTATTCTCAAAATCAAAATAAATCGATCCAATTGCACTTCATGCTCTAAATTCTTAATGGTTCAATCCATTATTCTTGGGCAGGGTAGAGAAATACCATGAACTAGAGCGAGAAGTTGTGGAAGTAAATATTTCGACCTTGATTAGATTTTCTGACCATGAGTGCTTAGAGCAGGTTTTCCAAGGTTTGCGACTAAGATAAAATTCAAACTATTTGTAGATTATTTGAATTTTTTTGTTTAAGTTTTTTATGTCGTTATGTCTAATAGTTTGACTCGTTGAAACTAACAGAATGGACATAAATGCTAACATTGATGCTTTCTAGGATTTACAATTTGATTATATACAATCACTAGTGTTATAAAGAAAATTCAAGGAGACTCAAGCGTAAATCCCTATTTATATATTAATGATTGAAACTATATTTATAAAATAAAATCAATTTTTATTCTTACAATGCTCTAATATTTGAAATCTATTAATATATCAAAATATATCAAACAAGAGACTCATTCTGCTTAACTTAAAATTCAATGTTTTGGAAACCCTTCCACTATATGACACAACGAGAAAATTGACTTAAGGGAACATATAATCTAATATTTATTATCATATCTTCTGTAAATAATATTCGTCACCTACTTCTTTAAATTTGCAACGAATAATAGTATTCCTCGCTATATTCTTTGCGACAAATCATATAACACCGTCTATTCATTGATTTGTTCTTCTAATCACTTGCTAAATTCAGATACGATTAATTTAAATTATAAAGAATAAATCAATAAAAAATGATAGTTATATGAACATTTAACAATGAATATGGCATTTGTTGCTAATTATAAGTACAACAGATGATTTGGCAATGAATAATATTCATTGTTATATATTTAACATCGAAAGACATGGCAATGAATATTCAAATTTATTGTTATCTTAGGTCCAATTTCTTCGGGTGCAAATAGTTTCTTACCTTCCTATTTGTGTATGCGCTAGTAAAAGTTTATGATTCTTGAGTAAGACTTTCACCATAGGGTCAAATACATTTGATTCTCATGCACGTACAATCAATGGATTTTTTATAAAAATAATTTATCATAGAATATAATTCAAATTACATGATTTGAGTTGACCATGTTATTATTCTATCCTGAGAACATGGTAGTTTAAATCATTTTGAAACAAAATTTAAAGATCAGATATCATATTTTTACTTTTTTAAAGTTCAAATATGATATTGAAATCGTGTGTTGACGAATATTTATTTAACCACCTTTATTCTTTAATTTTGAACTTAAATTCTTACTTAAATGCATATATATAGCATAAATTTGTATCAAATGACATTCATTAGTTATTTATAAATATAAATACTACATAAACTATTGTATTTAAAAAGAATAAAGAATCGAAAAAACAAAGAAATGAAATACCAAAGGTATTGAATGATCTTAAACCCCGAGACTAAGTCAAGAATTGACTTTATGGACAAGAAATAAAGTAGGGGGAGATAAGGGTCGATAAATTCAAAGAAACCTTAATTTTAAGTCCTCAATAAATAGGTTTTGGGACCTATTCTATTTTATTATTTTTATACCTCAAATTAATAAACTTTGAATGTAAAACTTGTAGATAAAAATACAAAGAAAAATACGAAATTTATTTCACTTAAAAGTAATACACAATGTGTCTTAGAGATTCAGAATATAAAATTGTAAAGAAAACTTCCCAAGCATGTTTCTCCATATGAACTCAAAACTCACAAAACTCATTTTATTGTTCATAAAATTAAATTATCTATCTAATAAAGGTATTCAATTTGAAGTTAAGATATAAAAGTTAGGTTTTGAGCCCTCATTGTGCATTATACATGTATATTATATTCATAATATTTATTCTTTATATTTTTAAGTCTCTTATATTTTTATAATTTTGTTAATATTATTAAAAATACATGTGAATACTTAAATAAAAATAAAAATGATTAAAAATACATTAAAATAAATATATATACTCTATTACATAGAAGAATTATACCTATAAAAACCTAGATAATAAATGTATATAATTATTAAGTTCATAAATAACTTAAGAAAAAAATAATACATATGTAAATAAATTATAAATATATAAAATAATGATATAAAATAATAAATTTGAAAGTGAAAATAAAAATAAAATACATGTTATACAAGTAAAAATACATATGTTTATACATGTAAAAAGTAACACCCAATAAATTAATGTATAAAAATAAATAAAAAGCATGATAAAATACTACATAAAATAATAAATATTTTCCATGTTTTGACAAAAAATAATAAAATCATATATTATTTTAAATCAAATTAATAAGGGAATTATCAATATTTTTGTCTCCTTCTAGTCTGAGGGTTATAGTTGACCTTGGTCAACTCCCTGCCCCTCATAGGTTTGCGTCTGTCAGAGCCTACACCCCCGTCTTCCTTAGTTTTTCCCACTCGATACTTTCATCCTTTTGACTCAATTCATTCACAAATTTTGATCCTCGATATTTGCTCTTTCACACCATAAATTTTGTTATTCAGTGTTTGTGTTTTGCAAACGACGTGCATTTTGTTATTTAGCTTTTGTTACATGTGAGGTGGTAGGCATTTTATGGGGGACCCCTTCGGGTCTTTGTATTTCGATTCAATGCATAAATTTCGTTATTCAATGTTTTAACTTTTGTAAAAATTACATTGTGGACCTTTACCTTTTTGATAATTACAAAAATACCTCATCGGTGTCTTTTATATTCAAATATCTCGGCATTTTGCATGATTGTCTCGACTTCTTTAAGGTGTTATTAAATAAAGAAAAACTTTTAGGAAATCACAGAAAGGTCCCATATTTTCTTTTTATTGATTTTTATTTGTAATAAAGGTCATTTATACTCTATAAATTCTAGAAAAATAGGTTAGATACCTTAATTTTTATTCTACCACATATAATTTTATTGAGGTATTTTCTTTATTTTTTTATTTATTAAAGTTAAAAGTAGAGTATTTTTATCTTATTTGCATTTAAAAATAAAAAATAAAAACCATCACTAAATGTTCCAAAAAATTAGATAATATTTGATACTGTATTCATCAATTCCAGACCAAAAATCACTAAAAATAACCGAAGAAAAACACTAAAATTGAAAATCTCCAAAATCCTTAAAAAAAAACAAACATTATTAAAAAACAAAAAAATATTTATTTCTGCTTCTAAATTTTATCTACATTATATGTTCAAAATAGTTTGGAAATTTTTAATATATTTATCTATTTTTAAATTCCAAAATGATTAGGCCTAGTATAGTTGGTCATTGTTTTGACCTTTTAATCAATTAAAAATACAAAAATGTCAAACATTATAAGAAAATTAACAAAAATAGAGAAATTTAAAAAAAAAAAAGAAAAAGCATTTTATTTCTTCAATTTTGAGTATTTACAACTATATCTATAAATATAAATTCCTCCATTTATCTACTTACAATAATAATAATAGAAATACCAAAAATATATTCTAACACCTTTAAAAAATAAAAAAGACTGTACTTTGGGGTATTTTCCTGTTTTGGTCTACATTTATTATATGGATTATATACAATGTCTATATTATATTATTACATATATATTATAAAGAAAAGATACTAAAAAAATAAAAATAAAATAGAAATTATAAAATTAAAAATATGAAAAAAAATATAAATTAAAAATCCATAAAATACAAATTATTAAAAACCCATAAAAATAAAATAAAAGGACAAGAAGGCATATTTTAGATTCTTTTGCCTAATATATCATGTTCGCTCCATGAGTTCAATACTCTATATACTTAAACTTATACACATCTTTTGCAGAATTCTAATAAATTTTAACTATCACACATATATTGCATTGTTTATCTCTATCTATAGGTTAATTGTTGTTTGATTTAGCGGCTCTTTTTCGGTCGCCACAACGACAGTGTTCTCGCCCTGTGTAGACCATCAGATCGGCAAAAATCATGTATCAACAAGAGTTTATATTGATATTTTTACCCCAAAACCTGATCATTATCTCACAAAATAAACATTGTTTTCTTGGTGTGGATATATACAATAGCACCCGCAAATAGTAATATCTCCCATGCACACAGTAGTAGAAAGTAAAAGGAGTGTAAGCCACTTGCATTCTTAAATTCCTCCCACAAACCCCAACTCACTTGCGAGAAATAAAGAAAGATGGATAGATACTGATACACATGAGAGATGATGGAGGAATGACCACCGATTTCAGTTTATTTAACGTTAAACTTAGATGTGAGTGGATTGATTAATGATTACCTTAGGGCTTTGATCTTTGTTTTCTGCGATAAGCACAAGCAATTACTGACACAAGTTTGCCGCTTAATATATCCAAATGATACTTAATTGGTTGTTTGCATTAAAGAGTTTTGCGTAGACTTTACTGCTTAAGCTGCTTCTTGTTGCTGTGTAAGGATGGGTTCGTTGGTTTTGAATACTTCACATGAGCTGTTTGTGGTCTCGCAATGAGCTGTTTGTGGTCTCAGACAGAAGGTATATTCGTCGAAAATATTATTTGTGTACAAAATTGGGCATGCGCATTCAGTACGTACACATTTATAGTTGGGAATAGAATAAGGATGTGAGATGATGAAAAAATAGTTTCTTTCCCATTTTCGTTTTTTTTCCGAAGAATTTATTTTGGTAGGATACGTGGGACGGGTTTGAGTTAATTATATTATCCGTTTCTTTGTGGTTCTTTAGAACGTGGAATCCGTGATAGTTATTGTGGAATCAGAAGTGTGAATAAAATATGCATACAACAACAAATCTTTTCCCACGGTAAGCAGGACCGGCAAAATAGATTCTTTGTTTCTATTCAAATTTATCTTGGGTCTATCTCGGACTTGGATCGTAAAAACTAAGATCTCTGCGTATAATCTAATTCTAATACTTCTTGGGCATTCCTCTCATTCTCTTAGCTGGCTTAATATCCCAAAACTCGCATCTCCTAACTGGTGCATCAATTGACCTTCATTACACATGTCAAACCACCGTAAACAGTTTTCTCGCATCTTATCCTCGATCGAAGCTACACCAACTTTCTTTTTGATTGCATTATTCTGAATATGGTCTTTACGTGTGTTTTCACACATCCACCTTAGCATTTTCATTTCCACTATTGCCATTCTCTGCATATGTCTATGATTCGCAGGCCAACATTCCGATCTATAGAGCATAGCATGTCTCATGATTGCTTTGTAAAACTTCTATTAATTTTCTTATCACAAAAAACAGTAGAGGATCCTCTACACTTTAGCCATCTTGCATTTATTCTATTAGTAAGATCTCTATCAATTTCCCCATCATGTTGCAAAAATAGATCCCAAGTATCTAAAAGAATAATCTCTTCTGAATGTTATCATCACCAATCTTCACATTAATTCCTTCACCATTTCTTCCATCAAAAGTGCACTCCATATATTCAGTCTTAGTCATACTTATACAAAAGCTTTTAGTCTCCAATGTATGTCTCCAGACCACAAACTTCTCATTTATTCCATATCTAGTCTCATCAATCAACACAATCTCATCACCAAATGACATACTCCAAGGTATCTCATCCTAAATGTGACTTGTCGACTCGTCCATAACCCAAGTAGAAAGGAATGGACTCAAAGGTGAACCTTGATGCAGACCAATGTTGATGTCAAAATAGTCGGTATTCCCAATCCGGATCCTTACACAAGATGACGCTCTATAATACATATCCTTTCTGAGGTTAATGTATCAGACATGTACTTTCCTCTTCTCCAAACTCTCAACAATATCTCTTATGTGACAAAATCATAAGTCTTTTCCAAAGAAATAAAACTCATATGAAGGTTCTTCCTTTTATCTCTATAAATCTCTGTTGTTCTCCTCAACAAGTGAGTGGCTTCAATAGTTGAGTGGCCTAACATGAATCAGAATTAGTTTTCTTTTACTTTGGAAACTTGTCTCAACCTTCATTCAATCACATGTTCCAATATTTTCATAGTGTGAATCATCAGCTTGGTATCTCTATAATTTGAACATTTTTTAATGTCTCCTTTGTTCTTATAAAAAGGCATCACAAAGCTTCTCCTCCAATCTTCAGTCATTTTCTTGCTTTGCCAAATAACATTGAATACTATGGTAAGCCAAGTCGAACCACGCTCACTTAAAACTCTCCATACTTCAATAGGAATGTCATCATGTCCTACACCTTTCCGAAGTCTCACTACCTTCAAAGCCTCCTCTACTTCCCGCTAGTTTGTAGCTTATGACAATTTCCTCTATTCTATCCTTAGACACAGCTTAAAGCATGCTCTTTTATTTTTTGAGCTTCTCTTGCACCCTTCCACTCCACTACGAGGCCTCTTTTTGGCATGGAGCTCCTCCCTTTGACTCATCTAGCATCTCTTTGGCTACCCTTCAGATACAAGATGCTACTGCCTCACACATCTCGTTTGCACTTCCATTACAATTCCAAGATAAGTCATCTAAAACCTTCTCCCTGAAGCTTGATTGTTTCAATTGGAGATTCCACCATCTAGTTATAGTGACTAGGAAACCCTTCCTTTCTTTACCATCCCTTTTATTTGCACATCCATGACTAGCAAGTGATGTTGGATTGTCAAACTCTCTCTCTCTCTCACTATTGAGATTACTTTAAATTGCACTGTTTGCAACATAATCAATCTCTTCTCCTCAATGCAAAGTAATCTATATGTGTTCTAGTCAGGGCACTCTTATAAGTAATGAAATGCTCCTCCCTCTTCTTGAAGAGAGTGTTTGCTATGAAAAAATCATAAGTTGTTACAAAATTTAGAATGACTTCTCCCGCTTCATTTCTATCTCCGAAACCATGAGCTTCATGAATGCTAACATACCCTGAAACATCATTTCCCACATATCCATTAAGATCTTCACCTAAGTAAATCATCATTCTTTATGAGATTCCTTACATAATATTAACTAAATCCTCACAAAATGCTTGTTTAATCCTTTGATCTAAATCAATTTGTAAATGGTATTGTGTTGATTGATGAGACTAGAGATATGGTAAATGAGAAGCATGAGATCTGGAGACATGCACTGGAGACTAGAGGATTCGTATAAGTAGGGTTAAGACTGAATATATGGAGTGCACCTTTGATGGAAGCAATGGTGAAGAAATCGAGGTGAAGATTGGTGATGATAACATTCAGAAGAGAGATTCTTTTAGATACATAGGATTTATTTTGCAACATGATGGGGAAATTGATGAAGATGTTACTAATAGAATAAATACAGGTGGCTAAATTGGAGAAGAGCATCTATTGTTCTCCGTGATAAGAAAATTCCTTTAAAAATCAAAGGAAAGTTTTACAAAACAACCGTGAGACCTGCTATACTCTATGGACATGAATATTAGCATGTGAACCATAGACATGTGTAGAGAATGGTTGTAGCAGAAACGAAAACGTTAAGGTGGATGTGTAGACACATGCATGTAAAGATCGGATTCGGAATGATGCAATAAAAAGTAAAGTTAGTATAGCTCCGATCGAGTATAAGATGCGAGAAACCTGCTTAAGATGGTTTGATCATTTGCAAAGAAGGTCTATTGATGCCCTGGTTAGGAGATGCGAGTTTTGGGATGTTGAGCCGGTTAAGAGAGGGTGAGAAAGACCCAAGAAGTGTTAAAAATAGACTATACGGAGGAATATCAGTTTTTTGCATATAAGCCCGAGATTGACCCAAGATAGATCTTAATGGAGGGAAAAAATCCATGTAGTTGACCCTACTTAATTGTAGGAAAGGCTTTGTTGTTCTTGTTTATTTAAACCAATTTACGATGCATAAACTGAGATGATATACACAATTTCTTCTTTGAGCACCAATTTTAGCAAAATATCTGATCCCCGAATATTTGCACCTCAATTACACAATCCTTCAAATCCTTATGAATAGACCACTCCAACACCATTCATGTCCTTATCTTTATTTAAATACCAAAGTTTAAAGTCCATCTTCTCGATCTCCTTGCTTTCTCTTCAACCCATTCGTCTCTTGGAGACATAGTATTTGAATCTTCATTCTTTCCATAATATATAGTATCTCCGTCGATTGCCGGTCAAAGTGTCAATATTCCAATTACCTATACGCAACTTCTTTTACCTCTTGTGGGCTAACCTCTTTATTCGTATGCATCCATCATGCAAGAACCATTGTACATTTTGGACTGCATCTGGACGACAATGCAACATAACTACCTTATTTACTTGCATGCATCCTCATACAAGAACCCTTACAAATTTTGAAATATATCAAGGCAATGTAGCAGCCCTTGCCACTTCTCATTGCATTCAGACGATGCAACAAATCACTAGTAGAGTATGCCTCAAAGAAATCTAAATATTTGCGTAAATCCATGTCGAAAAGATCCGAACAGTTCTGAGATAAAATTCCTAAATAGTGTTCTTAAAAGAACAATATTTACGAATTTGTCTCTCTTGCGTTGGTTGTCGGCTACCTCTAATGCACAACCCTCCTCAATTTTCTCGGATGAAACTAACCACGACTGAGTTCGATGGGAACACCACCACCCCACAATTTTGTAAAGATATGATAGCTGTGGATGCAGGTATCTCCAAAATCGTGCCGGACACATTTCAAATGGACTATCGTAAACCCGAAGGCAACTTCTTTCCACGTCGAAGCCACTGAGGCGAGATGAGAATCATGGAGCTTTGAGTTCCAAAAATTCAGATTTGGTAGTGTCCAACATGTTATATATGGTTATACAAGACGAGAGCGCCGACATCAAAAAGCTCACAGTAAACTTCAGCCATTGTTTTCCCCTCCAGAGCTACTTCAGTAAGTTTAACCACTAAATAAATACAACCTTGACCTCTAGATAAAAGCAGTATACCCCCACATCAGTGTACCACCCTTCATGACTGTGCTAGGAAACACCGATTCACTGGACATTAATCAATCAATCTTATACTTACCAAAAAAAAAAATCAATCAATCTTATGACGACGGTTCGCAGTCTCTCGCCCCCTCATGGCCCATATTCAATAAGTATAAATCGCAGACTGGCTTGAACATCCGTGCACACAGTTGGTTGGGCTCGTGGCTAAGGACGAGTAATGCTTGTTGTATTTAAAGTAAGTAATTTATGTTTTAATTGAAAAATCTATGTAATTACTATAAGAGTCAATTTGATTTCAATCGGGAAATCAAATGGTTTGGAAGGAAAATTGAGAATTCACACATTTAAACATGAAAAAGCTTGGGTGGAAGTTTAATACTATACCAATTATTTTTAAACTTTTGGTGGGCTTATATAGGAGTTCATACCCCAAGCTCGTGTATCAATAGTAGAGAGGAGGAATGGAGGGTCACGCACGCGTGCGCGCGCTCAGCTCCGGCTCCAGTTCGGGAGAGTCAATTCGGATCTCAATACTTTTGTTGCGGGTTTCATTTGACTGATCGATTAAATTAATCAAACAAATTAATTTGGATTCGATCACATTGGGAATCTGACTCGGTCCAAACTGCTCGTTTTAGCCGCGTTTTTGGAATCCGAAGGGACACGCCCGTTGAGGGGCGTTTTCGAAAATCAAAAGGTACCACGCACTAGGGCACACGAGCTCCCCTTTTTATACCTCTCCCTCGACGCCATTTTTCTTCTCTCGCAAGAAAAACTCTCTTACGCCACCGCTTGTGGCTTGTGCTCTCTGTTTCCACCACATTTGTGACCTAATCTTCTCGACTACAAGTTCTCATAGGTACTTTCAAGGACGGTCTCGTCAGTGTACGCGAACGAAGATCGTGAATTGTCGTATCCTGAAAGCATATCGTCAGTACCATTCGCACCGATATTGTAGGGGTGGTATCCTCTCTAAGGACAGTCCATTTCATGGAGATTTTGATGATTTGTAATCTAATTTATGTTTTTATTTAATTAATTGATTCCTGTTTGCATTCTGTAATCGGATAATGGATTGGAAATGCATGATTATAATAATGTTAATCTATAATGTTTTTCTTTCGGATCCGTGTAATTACTGTTTAATATATGCGATACTGATCTTGTTTTCAACAATGCCAAAGGTCGATAGATGTGTAAAGAAATAGAGACGGATACTTCAATACAGAGAAAATGTAAATTCATGAGAGAAATAGAGTCTAAAAGACAGTCTTACAAGTTTGCCAATCCTACCCACAGGTAGCTATTTATCGTTTGCCTACTGTATTGTCACCATCCCGCAACACTATGCAATCCGTGCTTCTCCTGATATTACAGAGTCTGCAGATCCCGTCCTACTCCAACAGGCATCCTCTTGTGGATATATGAAGGAAAAGCAATTTTTCATGGGATCACTCACATTTCATCTAAGTATCCCCATTCACATGCAAGCAAACATGCAGAGCCATCACAAGCTCATCACGTGTACTATTTATTATTGGTGAATAGTGTTTTGGGAGCCCCCACAGGAATAGCAACCAAGGTAAATGGCACAAGTTCATCGTGCATCTGCATGCTTTCGATCTGCTTTCTTTTTCCATTCATCCACCCAGAGGTAATGGTTAGAACAGGACCACAAGGGCCTTCATGATCTGCTGCCTTAGGTAGCATATCTTATGAGATTTGAAGGTACTTACACTAACGATCCAAAAAGAATTCGAAAAAGTACCAACCCGAATGCCTCAGGGGCAGAGGAGAAAAGAAAACTAGCTTAAAAGGGTCACTGTTCAAGGAGCCAGCACCAATAATCACATACTAGACTCTCCATTCACAACCTTGACAACAAAGATCAGATGGGTGGCACCCTTCAAAAACCAAAAAGGAAAATCTTGCGAGCTTTTCAAAAACCTGCCAAGGAAGAATAACCCACAAACCCAACAATCAATTGAAATGGCTACTCACAAACGTCATGCATGTTGTCTTCTCTCAATAGAAGATCCGGCACTGCTCCAGCGTCAGCAATAGAATGGAGTGCCCCCTACACAGGGGACCATTGGTCAAATGCCTCAGAGCCAAAAAAGATCACCCCCCCACCCTTCATTCTCCTCTCACAATAGTTTCACCCTGTCCCTCATACGAAGGGTGGGGGACCTCCCTGCGTTGGCCCCTTGCGCCACCCCTGCAAAAACACCATATCACCACACCAACCAAACCAAAAACTATGCTATTAGATACAGTTGCACTCTGAATAAGAGTACAACCCGCCTCAGAAGTGCATTGCTAATAATACTACTATGCATCAAGCGGTTCGTCCCACATCACCAAAATTGATTTACAAAATATTCCCACCAGGGCTTGATTATGACGCCACTGCTGTACGGTGGTTGGATTTCTGGAGCCAACTTGGCTCTGAAACCCATGTACATCTAATACAATTCACTATTCCCCTTTTGCTTAGATTTTGCTTTTGCTTCATTTCGCCTACAGATTTTTAGGTACTACACTACACATGCAGACACTACACATGCCACCGTGCCAGATCGGGATGGTATTCATGGCCGAATGGCTGACTTAGGTCCTTCGGCGGTGTTTGTTCTTGTTCTTCTTAAGCATGAAAGAGAGCCGGTCAACATACCGAGACTCAGACGAGGCTCCACCAGCATTGAGCCACGAGAGTGCCTCTTTTGCGGCATCTTGCTCTGCGAGCTTCTTGTTGATGCATGGCTGGCCAACAAACTGCATGCCACTGAATTCAACTGTGGCTCTGAACTGACTCATTTTTATTTGTTTCGTTGTGTAGGACGGGTTGCTGTGTCCTGCTCGGACAAGGAGGGTCTGCAGCTGGCTCTTCGGGTTGTCGCCGCCTCCACCGCCGGTGCTTTTAGGGAGTGAAACTTTCAACTTTGCGGGACCAGCTCCTGACGACCATAGATGAACCTCCCCACTGCATGCATCCTCACTGATAAGAAGCCGTACGACAGACAACAGTTCCTCACTGTTTGGAATCTCGGTCCTTGGATTCATAATCTGCAGCACAAATATCATATTATCCAAAGCCATAAAACGACTACTTTTAGAGAAAGTGAAATATTTCTTGCATAAAATCTCTTCTTAGACCAAAACAAGAGAAGCAGCGCTTACAGCTTTTGCTAAATGTCCATTTCTCTCATTCATGATAAGATCTTACATGGAAATAGACAAAACTTTTATAGTTCGGATTTTTAAATTCTCTTAGTTCTTGTTATGTGTGCTAGTACATAGTTTTTTTAAACATGATATACTTCTATATCTTCATAGGAAAATAAACTTAAAAGGTACCAAATTTGTACATTTCTGCACAGAACAGTTTTTCATAGGGAGAAAAGAATCAAACGAGTGCTTCACAGAAAAATTTATTAGAAGGAAGGTCGTATTATGATTCCAATGGCTGGCTAAAGTTTGTTCTAAAACAAATGAAACATTAACTGCAGCTAATCATATTTTCTCAAAAATCTTTCTGCAATATATATCCATGACTATAAATTTCCAGGACCTTCTCTGTAAATGATGGTATAAACAGAAATACAGCTATCCAATACGTTGGACTCTAATATCGATCTACTTGACGTTTCGTCAAAGATTAGATAGGAATTTCAAGAAATTTCGCTGATATCACTGAAAACTGTGGAAATGGATCTAAAAACCTTTTTTCATCTTCATATTTAAGCTTATCCAATATACTTCACTCAATAAATAAAATAGAATACACATTTATGTGCTAAAATATAGGTATAATTATGAGGTTTCACACATATCACAGTGAAATATTGATACAGGTTGGGGAGCTTACACCAAGGTTCATATAACTTTACATTCACCGGTACTACAAACGTCCATTTATTTTATTTTATTGAAAAGAAAAAGTAAGAGATTTACTTAGAACTATTAGTGGAACATGTGTTCCAAATTTCGTGTAAAACATTCCTAACATGTCCAACGGGAAAGGCTCAATTTCAGCAATTCTAAGATCGTTAAAATTTAGCAGTCTTGATGAATGAGTTAAAAATCTTGAATTAAGTTGAATTTTGAATGACATCATGATGCTATATAGTGATATAAACTCTACATTGTGTCATTTCAAAAAAAATTAAAAAAATGAATGTTTTTGACATCGGTGCATGTAAAGTTATATACACCTTGGTGCGAGCTCCTCAACTTCATATATATGCACAAGATGTACAATAATAAAATAATCATAAAAATATAATACATTAGATAAGGACACTAGGTAGTTAATCCTTATAAGCTATACATATCAATTGGAAGTTCTTGGGGCAGATCTAGATATGGCATATGATGCTCATAAGTTTTTCTTTAAAGTATCCATGTATTGTTAATAATCTCATGCCATGCAGATATAATTACGTTACAACCCCCCTAAGGGAGGAGGGATACACCCACTCCTTTTAGATCCACATCCCCATCAGGCACTTTAAAAGAGCAATGAGACTCAATTTCGTATAGGGGATCCAGATACCCCTCCTCGCAAAAAAAGGCCTCTACCGGTCCCACCGCTGCCACCACCAACTCCCCCCATAGTTGTTGCCACCAACTCATCCGACCACATCCTCCTTCCTCGCTTCCCATAATGCCACAAAGTACATAGTGATTTTTATATGAAAAACCCAAGCGGGTGAAAACCACGACCCGAAGTCCTTTTAGGATTTCCCCTTCGTTCTCTCAGTGAATCATGTTTCCACTATTTTAGTGCTACTTTAGCCCGAAAGTATCACAACCTCTTGTACAACTTGTACCATTCCTTCGACAACAACCAAAGGGAAATTTTCTCTCTGAGTCAGGAATCCACAACTTGGATACTTATACAATCTTTTCAACAAAAAAATAGTTAGGAATGAAACTTGAACTCACAATCTTACAGACTTTTAGCACATAATTTGCTCGAGGTGGATGAAGATGATCGCAGTAGAACATAGAGAGCACAAACAACTTTAGTAGCTAGAAAGCTTTGCATTGAAGAGAACTCGAGAGCACAAAAACGATGTAAGAACTCGAATATCGCACAAGAACAACACTCTTTCTTTTTTTGAGAGTAGAAGATGTTTCTCTTGTCTTGTGTCTCAAACAAATAAGCTATAGGACCTCTTATATTTGGTTGACCTCAAAAGAGTCGTTGGTAAGCAAAAACAGAAATTTCAACATACTGATTTCTAAAACCATGAAATGATCATCACAAGAAACAAGGTAATTTTATTATGGATAATCGATTAGGTCACACGAGGTGATCGATCATATTCGATCGTTGGCCTAAAATTCAAAAAGTGATCGATCATAATCAGAACTATGGTTGATAAAGATTGAACGGTCATGAATAAAAATATGATTGATCATATTAGAATAATAACAATAATCAAGAGTTGATCGATTAGAATAAAAAAATGAACGATCTTATGTCCAAAAATAATATTGATCATATTAGAATAATAATAATAATCAAGAGTTGATCGATTTGAATAAAAAAATAAACGATCTTAAATCCAAAAATTGATTTGTGAAATTGATAATTCTGGCATATATTTGCTTACTGGTCACGAATAGACAAAATTATAAGAGTATTCTTCAATACAAATAAAAACTAAGTAATATATCACATTAGCCTTAGAAGCATTTATAACTCTTGAGCTTTTGGAATTTAGACTTTCTATGCGTTTATCTAGAATCTGATTTTGATCCTTGAGTCTTCAAGTTGAGTCCTTTAGACTGCTTGAGTTGGCTTTATATCTTTTCTACACTTTTCATCAAAGAGCTTCTACCTAGGGCTATCAAGAAAGCTCGAACTTGATGAGCTCAACTCGAGCTCTACTCGATCTTGTGAGCCCAACTCGAGAACTTAACGAGCCCGAGCTCGAGCTGGATTTCTGGCTCATCAAGGTTATCGAGTCGAGCCCGAGATGGGTCATGCGCAACTCGAAAACCCGACTCGATAACTCGATAGACGCTAATGCCAAAAGTTCCGCCCGAGTTGAGGCAACCACCTGCCCATGCACCCACCCCCGTCCATCCCTACTTTCTAACACACGAGTGACTGCGCAAGTTTGCCCTCCCCCCCACCTCGCAAACCCTAACCCTGAGTAGAATAGAACAACCCCTCTTCGCTCCTCCACATCCCTCTCTGCTCTCTCTCTATTCACAAATATCTGCCCTCTTCGATCGTGAGCACATCACGAACCTCCGCCCTCACCCACTTTGCGTCTCTTAGCCTCCTCTCCTCCCTCTTAACCAAAAGCGATTCATTGGATTTGGGGCCTGGAATCTGCTTGCTCTATTCTTGGATCATCTTGCTTTCCAACCAAGGTGCGCCTCCCCGTAATGGGTTGAAAATGTTGAGCTATAACAGTTGGTACGTATTTCTGATGAACCATGACAATTACCATTTTGCTTATGATCATGTGTTTCTTTATCATTATGTTTGTTTTTGATGTCATTATTTATTTGCTATGGAAAAGGTTCCATTCCAGTTTTTGTATTTGTTCGATTATAGATTAAGAAATTCGGAAGAATCATGAACACATGTTCATGAGCCAACTCATTGAAAGCCTCATGAGCCAGCTCATTAAAAGACTTGTGAGCCAACTGATTAGGATCGCGACTCGTTAAGAGGCTCGTGTGCTAGCTCGAACTTGATGAGTTCAAACTCAAGATAGCTTTCCAGGGCTCGAAAGCCCAACTTTTTTATCGAGTCCGAGCCCTAGTTGGGGTCGGCTTGACACATTGACCTCGATAAACACCCCTACTGTGACGCCTGCGGATCCGGGTACCCATTTACGTGGCACTCACGGTATTATATTCATTAAAGATCGCATTGAACAACAAAATTTGGGGAAAAATTTTTCGTGTTTCGTATTTCACATTCATAAACAAGGTAACAACCACAGAAACACCAAGAAGTGTCACCAATTTGCATTTCATTAATTTCAATATATATACAACATGTAATAAAAGAAACTAACAATGTATACATGTCTGTCAAAATATACAGAAGACGCAGAAAAGCCCTACTACAGAAATTGAATCAAAAATTGTAACAATTGTACCGTCTTGTATAACAACAGAAACTCTGGTTCATCAACGTAATGACTTGAACCATGTTTCAAACTTGGTTTTCAACGAAGAAAGAAGGAAAGAGAACCTCGTAGTGATTTTCTTCTTCCATTTATCCAAATCGAATCATACACAAAACTCTCTCTTTACAGAGCATATTCTAAAACCTCATTTCAGCTGTACACTACTAAACTTGAGGTGTCTCTACCGACATTATAGTTTGATCCTTAATTGGACTTCATTTAGACGTGTGATTTGGAAAAAAAAAGGAAACCTTAAACTGTTTGTGTAAAAAATGTATTGGAGAAGGATTGATCAGCTCCAGCCGACAAGGTTTGAAAAGGTAATCCCCTAATTTCAATGTTTCTTGTTTGACTTATTGATGTTGTGACTTCTTGTTCTATTTATGCTTGATGGTTACCATATAGCTTTAGAATGAAGCTATTGGTACTACCTTCTCTTATTAATGATGACATTTAATTTTAGTCTTGTTATATTTGACACCAGAAGTGAACATTGCTCCTGGAGGGATACAACATCTAGATCTCACACAGATAGAATACTGATATTGGTTAAATTCATGTAAATTTTCCAATTCCAATATGAAGCCCTCAAGCGTCAACTTCAATCATAAACCACTCGTATCATAGATGCAAATTCAGGAATCTACTACACCCTTAAATTCCTATCCAAGTAGCAAGTCTTGCCATAATTAACTTGTCATTTAGAAAGCCAAGTTCTTTTTAGGATAAATCAAGGGATAATTGTTAAAAATTAGTAGTCATCAAACTTTCATTAATTATAAATAGAAAAGTCACAGTTCATATAATTTAAATACCATTTTCTGAAATTTTAAATCAGAATGGTGTAGATATAACATGCATGGCAGCAAGATAAATGACTGTAGAATGTACCTTTCTCTCCATGATTGAAAAGAATCCTTGCATGCAATAGGGAGAATTGTAGTAGCTCTAAATGATTCCAGGAGATTGGAATCACAGTTTCCAGAATTTGGCTCCAGAATATTGGGATCAACTCTCCAGCATTTGGAAATTTGGGGCTGATGCAGGGAGTTTTTGAGAGAAGAGAGAAAGAAAGATGGGAGGATTTCATTGAAATTGGGATGGGAAATAGGAAATAGGGAGGTAAAGGGTTTCGTTAGAAATGGGGAGGGGAAATAGGAAAGAGGGAGGTTACTTCGTGGAACCTTCCTTAACCCCCCCCCCCCTTTTATACTAATTATGACATCAGTGAGCTGATGTCAGCGTGCCGATGTCATAATTATAATTTATAATTATATATATTTACTGTTGTACCCACTTAATGGTCTAGTGGTAGTACAGTGTGTCTACCACACAAAAGACCGGGGTTCAAATCCCACTCTTGCAGGGGTTGCGTTAGGTAGTCGACGACCAACGTAAAAAACAGTCGAATCTTTCAACATGGATTTGAGCAAGAATCCATGTAGTCGACTTTACTTATAGTGGGAGAAGGATTAGTACAATTTTTTATAAATATTTACTGCTGGAATCCTGTAGATTATACTGTTGAAAATTTTAATTTTAATTTTTTTATTTTCTAAAACCATTTTTCTCTCATTTATTTAAGGCGTCAAAATTGACCGTATGCGCACTTCAAGTTTCAAATTTCGATGCGCAATACCTCGTTTTGACCGTCTCTGAACGAAGATCAATATGAGTAATTAATATACTAGATAGTGTTGTGAAGAAGCTTCGCAACAAAGAGATTCCCTTGGTTAAGGTGTTGTGGCACCGACATAGAGTCGAAGAGACCACATGTAAACTGAGATAAGTATAAAAATGATCTGAAATTGTAAAAAATAATACGACATTGTAAAAAGCACTTGAGATTTGTAAAAAAATATCTGATTTTGTAAAAAAAATATCTGAGATTGTAAAAATATCTTATATTGTTAGATAATTTATATAAGAAATCGATGAATAGATTTGCAAAATCATTGCATAGATTTTTAAAAATATTACATCTATTGTAAAAGAGTGCATTGATTTGTAAAAGTACTTAATCATATGTAAAATCGATAATCCTAATTTTTGTAATATGTAAACTGCATATACTGTTGTTTAATATATATATATATATACATAATAATGAAATTGGTTGAATGTAAATTTCTGATTTTTGTACATATACATAGGCTGCTCGAAATTGAAATATTCAAATATTTTTTATTTTGGATTTAAACATTGAAACAATGTTAAGTCATGTTTAAGTCTTAACTTATGTTGGTTCTTTGATGAACCTTGAATTTAAAAACAAAGTTCATATCTGTACTTGGAACATTGTTGAAAGATTGAATGTCCTCGATATATATAGTCTAATTCTAGATTGTTTTTGTTCAACAAAAAAAGACATATTTACGAAGTTCTAAGTCTGGCACTAACCATCATTATTTCTTTTGGGAAAGATCTGGCTAAACTTAAAGGATGTTCAAATTACATTTGATTGGAAATGAAGGTGATACGGGATATGGAGATGAAATTGTAACTGAGTGGTGGTTAATTGTGTATAATGTCACTCTGAAGTTAAGTTGGATTTCTAATGAGTAATGGATATTGGATTTTTAGAGCTGGCATTAGAAGAGGAGAGTAAGATATATGAGAGGTATGACTATGGAAAGTGGTGTGCTCATCTTAATTTATGAAATGAAATATAATCATATAGCATGATGTCTATATTTAGGATACAAACCTAGAAATGGCAATAAATATGAACGAAAATGAAAATGTAAATTTGGCATGCTGCAAAGTGTTGAAGACTCTAACACAGGTGAAAAGCAAGACACATTTTTAACCATTTTAGTAAAGGAAAGTCTTGGGAAAAATGAATGACTTGTTTATTCATGAGACCCTAGGGCTCTCTTATATAGGAGAAAAACCTTGGGTAAATAGCAAGAGAGTAAGCTACCAAGAAATATAGCATAGCCAGAAGTAGACTTTCTGTTCCTAGGGCATCCTGCATAATCTGTCTGCATATGTTGTTACACCAAGAGAAGTGTTTCTACTGAATATAAGATCACTTCTTGGTGAAGACTTCAAATATCTCAAAATCATATACACGGCATCCATATGAACCTTCCTTGGTTGTTCCATGAACTGGCTCACTTTGCTCACGGTAAAGGATATATCTGGCCTGGTGATGACATCATATAGAAGCTTCACAACCATCTCTCTGTATCTCCTCTGATCCACCTCCTCAGTATCATCATCATATAATCTCATACTTGGATTCATAGGAGTAGTAGCAGGTTTGCACCTTGTCATGCCTATCTCTAGAAGAATATCAGTAACAAACTTCTTTTGGGTCATCACAAGACCATGCTAGTTTCTGGAAAACTCTAATCCAAGGAAGTATCGAAGATTGTCATGGTACTTAGTTACAAACTGTTGACCTAGGAACTCCTTGGTCACCTGAATGCCCTGCTCATCATCACCCATGATAATAATATCATCAACATAGATGAGAATAGCAACAATACCTCCCTACGTCCTCTGGACAAAAGTGAGTGATTCGCAGAGGGTAGGGCCAACCCTTGATGCTCTATCAATTCTAAAAGCCTCTAGTACAAGCTCTGGGACTCTGTTTTAGACTGTAGATCACCTTGTGGAGCCTACACACTTTCTGAGACTCCCCCTCAGCAATAAACTATGATGATTGCTGCATAAAAACCTCATCGTATAGATCTCCATAAAGAAACGCAATCTTCACATAAGTTGGTAAAGAGACCAGTCCCGTGAAACAACAACTGATAGGATAATGTTAATGTTGAGTGTCTAGCCACTGGAAAGAAGGTATATTGATAATCCACCCCATAAGTCTAGGTGAATCCACGTGCTACAAGTTTTGCTTTATAGCGATCCACACTGCCATCTGCCTGTTGCTTCACCGTAAATATCCATTTGCACCCCACAACAGATGCACCTGGAGGGACAGAAACAACACTCTAGGTACCACGAGACTGCAAAGCCACCATCTCCTCTTGTATGGCAAGTCGCAAACTGCTATCCTGTATGGCCTCATGATATGTTCGTGGTATAGTAATAGCTGAGAGGACCATAACAAGCATCATGTACTCCTCTGAAAAATGGTCCAAGGAAACATGCACAACTAGAGGCTACATAGCATATTTGCAACGGGGCTTCCTCAAGGCAATAGGTACATCGAGGTCATCAACCTCTCTGTTCTCTTCTATCAGCTCCTCCTATGTAGTATCCTATGGATCAAACATAGCACCAGTACCATTAGTAGAAACAATGTGTTCACTACATACCTGGGGCGTGTTGGATGACGGGAAAGGCGCAGGAGCAGAGGGGCGAGAAGAGAACCTACGAACGTAAAATCGAGGTAGGAACTTAGGCAAGGTAGATGGAGGTGGAGATGGAGGTGGTGGAGGTGTAGGTAACTGAGACTCAACATGAGGAGTTGTTGGTGGAGATGACTGAGGTGGTGAAACAAATATGTCCTCACCAGAGTCAGCATTAGACAACTTGTCACATGTAGGAGAAAAATACATAATAAACAAAAAAATGTGACATCAGCACTCACATAATATTTTCTCCCAACATGATCAAAATATCTAATACCCTTTTTGGGTACAAGAATAGCCAACGAACACACGTTTGACAGCTATAAGAGAGAGCGTGTCACGACCAGGAGTAAAGCTATGGACAAAAGCCACAGATCCAAAGACTCTGGGGGTATGCGAGAGTAAGTCCTCGGGAAACGCAACCAAGTAAGGAACTTTTTCTTCAAGCATAGTAGATGGCATGTTGTTCGAACAACATCACCCCATAAAGAATGAGAAGCTCGACTCTAAATCAGAAGAGTCCTCGTGACATGCAAAAGATGACAGTGTTTGTGTTCAGCAACACCGTTCTAATGTAGTGTAAGCACACGAAGTTTGATGAACAACACCAATGGATCTGAGAAAGTCGGACAACTATAAAGTAGAAAACTTCAAAGTATTGTCAGTGTGAATAAATTTCACGTTAGCTGAAAAAATGTTCTTGATCTCAATAAGAAAAGATTTAATCACAGGACCAGCGTCAGACTTATTCTTTAACAGGAAAACCTGAGATCATCTAGATAAATCATCCACAACAACCATATAGAACCGATGTCCCTGATTATCGGGAAAACGACTAGGACCCCAGATATAAAAATGAAACAACTCAAACATCTGACTACTGTGACGACTCCGACGACTCAGAAACGAGGAACGATGGTGCTTCCCAAGCCGACGCGCCTCACACCCGAAGGAAGTACGAGTGGAGATCTGTGGGAGGACATGATATAACTTCTGCAGAGGAAGGTGTCCAAAACAGAGATGCCACATGAAAGGAGAAACAGAACCAGACGGGATAGTAGCATCAGCACACAAAGGTTGGACAAATCTGTAAAGCCCTCTCTGCTCACGACCACATCCAATCATCTTGCCCGTGATTATGTCCTGAAAAACGAGAAAAGAAGGATCAAATATGGCATGACAATGTAAATATTTTCTAACCTGGCTAATAAACAAAAGATTTATCTGAAATGTTGGAGCATGTAAGACATTCTGCAGACATATTGAGGGAGCTAGAACAACCTCCCCCTGGTCCAATAATAGGTAGACGAACCCCATTGGCAATCACCACTGATCTACTAGGAGGTATAGACCCACAAGAACTAAACTGTGCTCGATCACCACACATATGATGAGATGTTCCAGAGTCCATATCCAATTAGACAAATATGAACTGCTACTACTGGTAAGGGCATAAGCAATACCTGACGAGCTCGAAGAGGCTCTTGCAGCGTGCACGACATCTGAGGACTTTGCAGTCGAAGTAGTAGGAGTAGTTATCATCTCTCCCAGTCTTGAAACAATATCATCAAAGCGTGCATCATGAATCGGAGTAGTAGTATACTAATTTGTTCAGCAACTCGGGCAGACGTATGATACCCATGCTTCTAATAGCATGTCTCTTCAGAATGACGAGGGCGGTGGCAATGTGAACATGAGCCTTGTTGACATCCTCCTCCTCGACCATGTAGTCCTCGGCTACGAAACTGTGAGGTACCCCCTCTGCTACGAGAGGCTGCCATAGCAGAGGGAGTCTGAGCCAAAGTAGTAGATGAAGTAGTAATTCTGCTCAACCTCTTGTAAACCTCCTTTATTGGACGTATCGTCTCTCCATTAAGTAGTTGAGTACGTGTTGCATCATACTCAGAGTCAAGAGATGACAGAAATACTCATGTCATAGTAGCATTCATATATGCTTGTTGCTCAGTGCTTGGCATGAAGCTATGCAGACGCTCAAACGTGCCTCTAAGATGCGAGAAGTGTGCATGAACAGGTCGACCATTCTGCTTGGTCGAAAAAATATTAAACTGCAACTGTAAAATTTTGCTCTCATTCTTTGCATGCACATACGTGTCTGTTAAGATGTCCCACATAGTCCTTGTTGTGGGTTGATTTACAATATCATTGGCAATCCCCGTAGTGAGCATCTACGAGAGTTAAATGCGAGCTTAGGCATCATCTTGCTTGCAATAAGCATTAGCCCCAGTCTTGTCCTCTGGCTTTGGATCTGTCAGAATGTGCTCCTTGTTATGGCACTGCATCAAGGTGTAAAATTGCATGGACCAAAACACGTAGTTGGTCCCATCCGACTTCACGATGGGAGTCGGGCCCTTGAAGGCACCAGACGATGAAAAAACATCACCCTCATTCTCTGACATGGTAGCAAGAACACCGATATCCGGAACAAAACTGAGGAGTAGACTTCTTTGAATGAATCTACACAATCACATATCGAGGATTGGTTGTAAGTATAGACTCATACAACCATCCTCATTCCTTGTCATAGTCAAGACCTTAAATGCCGGATTTCGGTTTCGTTTTGGAGATTGACCGAAACAAAATTTCGATCGAAATTTCGGTCATTTCGATCCGTTTTTGAACTAAGCCCAAATTTCGGTCCACATCGGCCATTTCGATCGGATTTCGGTCACCCACCGAAACTGAAATTCGACCAAAATTCGGACGAATTTCGCCGAAATTTGAGGCCATGGTTATAGTTTAGAGTCGAAAGTCGTGATATATATGTTGAAAGTCATGAGAAAACAAGCGAGATCTGACTGCAGGCTGCACACGCGCAAGGGCAGCAATGCGCGGGTACGCGCTGGAGCAGGTGTACAGATGCACGCAGGTGCACCTTAGTGCAGGGATGCGCGAGTGCGCAGGTATGCGCTGGAGCAGGTGCACAGATGCATGCAGGTGCATGCTAGAGCCGGGCACAGGTGCGCGTTGTAGCAGGGCACAAGTGCGCAATGCGCGTGGGGCGTTGTGGTGCAGGTTCGCGGTTGGGCACGACGTGCGGGGCGCAGGCGCGTTGTGCGCAGACGTGCGTGGGCGCAAGGGTACGACGCAAGTGCGCAGATGCGTAGTGGTGCAGGGGCACGACGCGGGAGGGATACGCGTGAGACTGCAGTGGTGATTGAAAGGGTTAGGGTGGGATACAGGATTTTCGATCTAGGACTGTTGCACCGATACCACGTTGAGAAAAATGAATGACTTGTTTATTCATGAGACCCCATGGCTCTCTTATATAGGAGAAAAACCAAAGATGTACAATAAATAGCAAGAGAAAGCATTAGAGATTGACTAATGGACAGATCATAATCCTTCTAGGAGCTTGATGTTGTTGCATGCCCTCCTATATGCACTTAAATCTCAACTTTTGAGATATCTAGAGAGGTACAATCTAATTTTCCCTCCTACTTGTTGCCTTGCACGATTCAATCCAAACCCCAATTGATGTTATATATGTTGGTGTATGCTTTTTAATCCATATTTGATAGTTCCTCGTGATTGTAATATTAAGAAATTGGGGTTCTTTTATTACTGATGTTTTCTGGAACTGATGTTTATATAAAATATTAAAGTAAAATTTAAGTTTGTATTCTATAATCTGTAAAATAATGTTGTAAGTGCCATGTAAACGGGTACCCGCATTCGAGGGCGTCACACCTACTTCTACCTAAAAAGTTAATCAAGCTAAAACATTATACAACAAAGTTACTAGCAAAATCTAAGTCACTAACACAAGTGTGCCTTCGTTGTAACATATTTAGTCAAAGATAATGGAGAAATGTGAACGAAAGATAACACATGGGCATATCATGTAATGGTTAGAAACTATACAAGGGTGTAAGTATAATTTGCAATTATGGAGAGGTTTAAATATAGTTACGAAATATACAGAGGCATGTGTGGAACTCAAGAAAATACACTTGATAGTCTGGATAAAAATCATACTTCCATTTCCATTAGTAAAAGCTATAAAAAATCATACTTCCCATAAGTCAAACTATGAGAAAAAACAATACATTCAAATACATTTGGAAAGACTAAAAAAAGATCCTTATAAAGAAAGAAAAGGGTAAGCGGGGCTAAGAAGGACATGCTTTTCTATAATAGAAGACAACATATGTTTAACGAGATAATAGGCATTGAGAACAATACTGCCCCCACAGTGTAGTTACGTGTCAAAAAAGAGCCATATCAAGAATAATATGACAGTGTTTTCTCTCTTCAACCCCAACCTACTAAGATGTATATGCAAAAAGTCTAGTGGGCAATTCTAGGTCCACGAAGAAAGTTTGACAACTGATCAGTAGAAAAGCTAAGCATATTATTACATATGATAGTTTTAATATGAAAAAAAATGTAATTGTTAAATGCAAAAATAAAAGGCATAATGACACTCAACTTCGTATTAATTCTATAAAAGAAAGAATCTACTAATGGGATGTGATGTCTCGTGGCGGTGCTGGAGGGGCTCCAAGCGAGGTAGGGTTGTGTTGGAGGCATTTCCAGGTGATGGCGGTGGCGTTGGAGGGGATTCCAGGAAGTGGCAAGGATGTTGGAGTGGATTCCATGCGGTGGCGGCGATGCTAGAGGGGATTCCAAGTGGTGGCGGTAGGAGTTGGCAGGAGCCCGGTGCAGGATCCTAGGGAGAAAGAAGGGTTCGCACGAGCATGGTTGGCAGTGGCGGTGGTGATGTGAGTTAGGTCAAAATGCCGATCTAGGACCGTCGCTCTGATACTATGTGGATGAGAGAATGAATCATTGTTTTATTCGATGGGTCTATGGTTTCTTACATAACTTGAAATCCTATGGCGCAAAAATAGAGAATTACATAAAAGTCTCCAAAGGTTTACATGGCTCAAAAAATGGAAGGTACAATAAATCTAACACCCTTCACATTTCATTTATTAGTATCCCATCATATTGCATGTTTCCTCTTCATGCAATCTCTACTTAATGCGTGTTTTTGGTATGTTCACGTGGATGATGCAGGATGCATTGTGTTCACATATCACACTTCTTCGAATTCCCCACTAGTTGTGTATCTCTGATGCCCTCAAATAATTCACGACTCCATATATTTTTAGGATTGAGTCTGTTCGGATATATAGATGTCAATCTTATAGAACTTGATTATAACATCATACTATCAGATATCGATTGAGGGAGGGCGAAGAGGGGCAAGGTGGAAAAGTAGAAGATCAGTATAAAAAATGAACGCAAATAACTTTTTTTTCATTTTTTGTCCCTACCATAAAATTTAATGATTATATCGATGGACCTTGATGGCATGGACATATAGTGAAGAATGAAGTGCTTTTATAGCTATCATGATCTATATATGAAGTATGCTCTGGAAGTGGGTGACCATCTACCAAAAATTGTCATATAAAATATATCTATTTATCTCTGATATTATCAGATCCCTACATTCGACCATCAAACCTAAATCAAAGTTAGCTCAACTCCTACATAAACTAACCAATTAAATCTGAGTCTTGATTCCACTCAATTAAATTGATTAAAACTTAAAATTGGATGGACCTAGTTCAGTTAATTAAATTGCAATAAATTGACTTAAGTGAATTGGCATGGTTTGATTGAGAACCACAGTCAACTTGGGATTTGAATCCCTAATGTGATGACTTGAGTGTTGATACGTTGTACTAAGATAAGAAACCTATGGTCAGAACCTATGGTCAGAACGTCGTAGCCAACCATTAGAATTACGGATCACATATAAGAAACTCAAGTAGCATGGTGTAAATAAAAAAATCAAGCTGGATTGAGGAAAATCTAGGGGAGGGGCAAATCTATTAATTTCATGCAATTGGAGGCCATTTGGAATTAAACATTGAAATATCATTCATTCCCCCTTGTCGAGCCCCGCTTATTCCTTTTAAGGGTGAAAAGAGAAACTAATCTATGATATATGGGTATATGAACTGGTGATTGCTAGAAGCTGGGATATTTTATCCTATGGGTCTGCTATTAGAATATCAGTATTCTGATAAGCTCTCTCCTTGTCCATTTAATGTTACTATAGATCGCTTTGATCCTCGAGGGTTGGATGTTTAAATTCAAGGTTTTTATCGGCAAATTGTGCATTTTATCGTATCTATAAGCAAAGGATAAGTCAAGTAAAGAAGAGGTTTTGAACTCCTTAGGACTCAAGCTAACCCGATTTGTCCTCATTTAGATCAATGTTTCATTGTCAGATCAAATTTTGCTTGTATTGAAAACTGTAGATCTAAATAGTGTTTGATGGGTTTTTATTACTTGTGTCCATCATAACTTCTACAATATCAGTTATGCCCCTTTTTTTGTAATATCAGTTGTGCCCCTTCTTACAACATTCACAATTCTGCCCTTCCGTTAAGATAAAGTGGGGCGTAACAAATATTACAAAAGGGAAGAACTGTAAAATTAGTAAGAAGTTAGGGGCACAACTGATATTTACAAAAAGGAAGGAGTATAACTGATATTGTAGAAGTTAAGAAGGGCACATGCGATAGAAACTCTTGTTTGATTTGTTTTAGAGTGTTTGAGCAGCTGAAGCTGTTAGTGTGGGTTTGCTCTTATTGAGAGCGCAAAAGGTGAGTATCTCATCTATCGTGGAGCCACTTGGCTTTGATTTACATGAAATAGAGCCAACTAGATTAGATAGATCATAGCTCGCGACTCTATCTCTAATATATGAAGCCTTAAAAGTTATGTGAATGTTTTATATCTTGTTTAGCTAAGAGCTTGTTCGTTTTCTTAAGATGAATGCATGTACGAGTATCAAGATGTAAATACTCGGATATACACGTTTTTCTTGTTGAAGTCCTGAAGATATACTTGTGTTATAATTTTTAATATTTTTATCACTTGTGTCCCTCTTTGATATTGCAATATCAATTATGCCCCCTCCTTTTTTGCAATACCAGATGCGCTCCTCACTTCTTCGACAGTCATCACTTGTACCCTTATGTTACTTTGATCGTCAATGAGTTAAACTAAACCATCCTTCATCCAAACCAAGGTGTTGTTAAGATGGGCAAAACTGTCAAACCCAATAGAATGGTTGTAGAGGCAGGCTAGTAGACGGTTAGGATGCGCTTGGACCTTTATCAGGAGATCTTTGTTGTTCTTCTCTAATGAATGGCCAAAAATAGGTTTTTGAATCATCTTTGAATATACAGGACTAGGGGTGACCCATGTTGAAACGGAGATCGGAGGAGCACACTCGTCGTGTCTCCATCCGACAACACCTTTATTCCCTTGATGAGTAGAGTCTGTGACCGCGTCTCTTCAAGTTCCTCGGCCCCTTGACCCACTCCACGACTGACATTCATCGGACCAACACTGGGTATCTATGCATTTTCAGCCACCGAGTGAGAACAAAAGGAGGCCGAGGGAGCAACCTCCAAACTGAAGCTCATGCATACATAGATGGGGAGAGGGCGGTGGAGTGTGGTAGGAGGTTGGGGAGATTGGGGTGGGGGGGAGGAGGTGGGGGAGCCATTGGAGGTCAAGGGCTGAGGAGGTGGGGGTAACATTGGAGGTCGGGGGAGGGGCGTCAGAGGTGGGGGCAGTGCTGGAGGTCGGGGGAGGGGGTTGAGGAGGTGGGGGCGATGCTGGAGGTCGGGGGTTGAGGAGGTGGGCGACAATGGAGGTTGGGGGATGAGGATCGCTGGAGGTTGGGGAACAGTAGTGGAGGTCGAGGGGCAATTGAGGTCAGGAGAGGGGGCTGAGGAGGTGAGGGTGACACTGGAGGTCGGGTAAGGAGGCGGTTGAGGTAGGGGGCAGTGCTGGAGTTCGAGGGAGGGAGGGGTAGAGGTTGGGAACGAAGGCCGAAGGGCTTGGACCGAAAGAGGAGGATAAAGAAAGAAGAAAGCATATAGAGGAGGATGAAGATGATTAAGAAAAAGAAATGTCTACTTTAGTTATTCACTGTAACTACCCTTGTCTCATAAAAGATAACGTCTGTTTGGGACACAGATGGAAGGCAACTAAGCTGAAGGGCACACGCGATCACTGTGAATGAAGTCAAGGGCACAAGTGATATTGCAAAAAAAGGGAGGGGCATAACTGATATTGCAATATGTAAGAGCACAAGTGATAAAAAACCCTACTTTTTTATTCTTGTATTTCGAGTTGCATATATAGTATTTTGTTTTTTGGAAGGAAAAAGGGCGACCACCATATAAGTATGCGCCTATAAACTTCACCGTTAATCCACAAGATTAGAGCTATTAAAGCCAAAATTAATTACATGGCCAAACTTCTAGCTAGTGTCTTAGCATGTGCAATTGTATTTTCACCATAGTACATATCCTGCCAGAAGACCACCATTCTCACAAGCCACATGGCTCATTCAACAGCCACAATCTGGTTCTCTCCTCCAAGCACTGCCAACCATACCCAATAGACTCCCAAACTTTGGCAACACAATCCGTCTCGATCAATGGGTTATAGAAGCACGCCCAGACACCTAAAGAGCATGTAGATGTAAAGAAGAGGTGGTCTACATCTTCATTGACCTCCAAAAAACATGAACATGTACAATTTATGACTTGGAAGAGGGGTGCATGCATGTCGCCCATGATCAATCACCCACATCTTATCTTAAGAGCCATCTAAATACATTAATTCTCGTAAGCACCTTCCACTTCCAAAATCTCATGTCATAAGCATTGCATCCACCTGGGTTGAAAGGCATCAATCCCATTAAGGTCTTATAGGCTTTCAGGACTGAGAACCTTTCATCAGACCAATACCAACAATCATGCCCTTATGAAAGGTCCTCCTGGTCTTCCATGACCTCCAACAATTCCATAAAACCACTTGTTCGTTGCTCCAAAATATAAGAGTAAAAAGGTGGAAAATCAATATCATCACAAGCATAGGTCACCACATTGTCCAAAGAATTTGCCAACGCCGTCAGATGGGGGAATCTCATCCCTAATACCCCACCTTCCATCTAATCATCGTGTCAGAACGGAAAGCCTCTCCCATCCTCCAACACTAGCCACAACAGCGTGCATACATACTACAACGTCAAGCAAATCCTCATCCAAATATGAGAAGACCCAAAACCAAGCTTCCCATATCCCGACAAAAAAGATGCCCCGTATATCTTCGAAATCAAAGTGAAAATCAAACTACCATAATCACCCCAAATGCGGGTGATCCACATGCACTGAAAAACATTATATTGATATACATTTTAGCTTATAGATAAACTGTTCATTATTCATATATAAGAATGATGATGTATATTAGTATACACAAGATATATATATATATATATATGTGTGTGTGTGTGTGTGTGTGTATACCTCATTATGCTTAAGGTGCCTAAAATTGAATTTATGTTTGCAAGGTTCCCATTTATCAGTATGACCGTCCATGTTTCAAAGATGCTTGAGTTGGTGCATATTGGTATAACAGATGTTATACCAATATAAACATTTCGAGTAAATTTCTTTGAAGCCTTGCATATACTAGTATGACCTCTATAAATCAATATGGGTTGTACCAAAACACGGGTGCTATACCGATCCAACTTAGTTCAGTCTACTGCTTGGTTATGTGGTACCTCAAAAGTATACCGATATGGGAGCATATATATTTGTATGATTGCCTTAATATGAGTTGTATATAATTATTGCCGATGCTTATATGAGGGGGGTTGGATAGTGAGGGATTAGATATATAGCTGGAAATATTGGGCATAATTACTCACTGCTCGATGAAAAGTATGCATAGAGGATTAGTAATTCTCTCTCTCTCTATATATATATATATATGATTGATATAATATGGCTATAGTCATGTTAAATGCTTATTGTTTGCGTGTTGAGCTGTATGCATGCATGATGTTTTTATCCATTAGTTTGCATTTAAAACGGACATGTTTAATCTTTGTTTAGTGATTAATGATGAGTTTTATGCTAAGTAAGAGTTAGCATTAGGAGTGTCACATTGGATGCAAACACATACCGATATATCCGTATCCATGGCCTCAAATTTCAGCAAAATTCGGTCGAATTTCTGTCAAATATCGATATCCAGTCGAAATCGAAATTCAATCGAAATGATCGAAATGACCGAAATATGGGGGTCCTAGTACAAAAAATGATCGAAATGACCGAAATTCCGATCGAAATTCCATCGAAATTCTGTTTTAGTCGATACCGAAATGGTGACCGAAACCGACATTTAGGGCCTTGTCCGTATCCGATCCTACATCGTATCCGTTTTATAGATATTTTGACATCCATATCCCTATCAATTTTAAAATGGATATAGATATGGATATTACTTTGATAAAACGGATGTAGATATAGATATGTAGATATCCATATTCATGTATCTGCTTTCATATATAAATATAGTTGTAGACATGGCTTTATAAAACCCACCTCGAGGTGGTTTTCCATGAAAACTGCCATCAGGCTTCAGCCTCAGTCTGGAGATCCGAGACGTAAGCCTCACAGACCCAAGGCAATACCAAGGTAGTTGAGGCGATGAGGCCGTACCCAGGCGTTGCCTCGGTCTGTTGTGTATTTTTTGTGCAGATAAATATTAAACTATATAAAGTTGTGCTTTAACAATAATATGAAAGGTATAAAGCATATATTAGTCACAACCATACAAGTCAATGTCATAAAATATACTGCTATTGGCCACATCTCTAGTAACAAACCTCATATATTGAATGAAACATATATGTTAAGTAGTACACATATATGCTAGCCGCATTCCCTCATATAATATATATATGGGAGCTGGGAGCCTACACCCATGGGTGTAGGTAACTACCTACACCCGACCTTTTTTTCATGACTTTTATGTTTTTTTCAAAGAAATCTTTGGGGAATTTTCTTAACATATTGAGGGGAATATGTGTTTCAAATTTCATGCAAAACAAACATTCTTAACATGTTCATCTAGAAGGGGTCATTTTCAGCAATTCTGAGACCGTTAAAATTTATCGGTCTTGATGAAGATGATAGAAGTCTCAAATTAATAGAAAAATGTGATATAAGAGTCGAAGTTACCAAACTATTGATCTATCAACGAGGTAGCGAATTTAGCACCAGTTACTTTCTTTTAAGACGACCAATTAGAGAAACTTATCTTAAAGCAATTGTAAGCATTTGGTAGCTGGAAAGTCATCAACTACAAGGAGGCTATATTTGTGAATGAGGAAGCCTAATTGCACTAGCTTGGTCCCTAGTCAAAACAGCAATAGTAAATGACCCTGAAACATATATATTGGCATTATTAGCATTTCTATTATTTCCATGTCTGGTTTACTTCCATGTACTCTCTATGGGTAACCATTTGGAGACTTATTTAATTGTACATATTTAGTCCTTATGTTCCACGCTATACACAAAGCTTACCCCATGAATAATACTCATTTTAAGCATTCTCTATTTTTCTCTGTATGATATCAAAGAGATGGTCTTATACTGAAATTTGTACACAATTTCCTCGCCACCATCACCAACCCTTCTCTCTCCTGACTTCATTGACCTCTCCAGGAGGCGTTAGAGTGGCCGCAAGGCACTCGTCACTGCCCCTAGGCCTAGTGCCGGCCCTACACACATCGTCGCCACAATGCCCTACATAGCTCTCCTCATTGTCGTCAAGCCCTGCATGGGCCATCCTCGCCATCACCAGGCCTCGTGCCATCACCAATTTCAAGGCTTTAGTTTTTCGACATTGAAGATCCTCACGCTTAATGAAAAGGTTTTATTTTGCTACATTATTTCTTATTATTCTCATTATTTCAAATAATAATATTAATATGTATTAACTTTCTATATGAGCTTGACCTTTTCTTGCTTTAACAAGAAATGCTAATCATAATATTTCCAGCCTTCTCATCAATATAATTCTATCCCTTTAATATGCTCATATAATTAGATTATGTGTCTGCGTGTATATATATATTTCTTCATCGTAGAAAAAAAGTATATTTAGATTGTGAAATACATACAATAATTGTAAAAGTCAGGTACTTTTATCCATTGTATACTATCGTTTGATATTTTCCTTAATGAAATAGTTTTTTCAACTTATCTTAGTAATATATATTCAAAAATAGGATTATACAATAAAGTCTTTAAATTATAATATTCTTCATATAATATTTCCAATATAAGATTTAAAACACTAAACATTCAAATTCGAAATAAAGTGAATCGAATTTGAATGTTTAGTGTTTTAAATCTTATATTGAAAATATTATATGAAGAATATTATAATTTAAAGACTTTATTGTATAATCCTATTTTTGAATATATATTACTAAGAAAAAACTCAAGATGAATTGAATCTGAATTTAAGTAAGTAAAGTCATTTAAAATTCGATTCGAGTTAAAATTTGAAACTTTTATAATTTTTTTTTGAAAGTCTGCAGGTTAGGGGGTAGTACTCAGCGGTACCCTCCCCATCAAAATTTATTCCAAACAAAAAACAAAAGCCGGAGCTTTACAAAATTATAACATCTAACCCTCCCTTACAAAAGCATTACAGCACCCAGTCCTCAATCAGCCTATTTGCAAAGATAATGATGTTTTCCTTATAAAATCTTTGTCCGCAGAAAAGTAAATCATTTCTGCCACGCCATATCGCCCAGAGGAAGGCCATGGGCAGCAATCGATCCCTCCTCGGTCTTCCCCTGTTAATGTAGAGCGAATTCCAGAACGTCTGGAACCCCTCAAAGCGACACCAAATAATCCTCGTATCCAGCCATACCTGAGAAATCACAGGGCAAGCAAAGAAGAGGTGATCCACAGTTTCAATGGCACTGTCACAGATTACGCATTTGTTCGCAATGACCCCAAGAAGCTTTACGCATCGGTCACGCATCATGAGTCTCTTCCGTCTAAGGAGCCAAAGGAAGATCCCCACTCTTTCCGGAAGACCTAGGGCCCAAATGGCATCACAAACTCTGATCAAGGACTCCGAGTTTGCCGGTGGCGGTCTGGAGATTGCACTGTAAGCCCCCTTCACCGAGAATGGCTCATCACGCCATCACCAATGGTCTCTGCCCCCTCTTGGAGCTTCAACATTCCTCACGGCCTCAAGGAGCTAAAGGAAATCATCAAATCTTCTGTCTGAAAAATTGGCGGAGAAAGTAGGACACCAAGAACCATCAGCCCAGCAATTGAAACTTTTATAATGAATTGAATTAGAATCATGGTGGCTTCGAATGTATTCGATTCGAGCAGCACCCCTACGTAGGGCCCTTCTCCCACCACAATGTAATGTGTGATACCTCCTCAGAGTCGTTAGGCTTCACGTGGCGCTTCTCTCACTGTTGCATGTTGTGTGGCCCCTTCCTTGCATTGTAGTTATTGCAGAGCTAATGGGTACCGAAAAGATTGAACGAGCATCGAGAGGAGATGTAGGAGTTGCTTCTGACATTAGTTGTCTGTTGTCCAGCCTGAGGAAATGCAATACCTGATTCGGTGTCGTTCTCGCACTCTAAGATTAATTATCATGCTTCGCACATAAATCAAAGGGTCCCTCGAGTCAAAGGTTGTTTCCCTAGTGGGTCTCTACTTCCATGATGCGTGATTAGATTTCGCAGCACTCCATTGATATTTCTCTCTGACTACGATGGTCACGACTCCTACCAAGATCAACCTCATGTTTTCCACATCTTATATGATGGTTCAAGGGACACTTATCAAACTGAAGTACGCAGACAATTATGTGCTCTGGTTTCGGGACTTCAAGGTGTTCATAGGTGGCCTGGAGAAAATATCTATTGTGACAAAGGAACCTCTAAAAGAAGCAGATAAAGACTAGAGTACCCGACTTGGGTATACCTATAAGGTCATGACATAGATGATCAACAACATCGAGTGCCATGTTGTTGCCAATCTCCTATACAAGGACACTACAAAGGATAAGTGAGATGAACCGGCATAATCCAACATATTACCAAGTCAAGATTTGTGGATATCTACATGTAGATTTGGTCCACTTCTCAGAGAGAGTATGCCCTCGTTGAGTACTACAAACATATCACTGACCACTATGAGGAACTTGTCTTTTTCGACCAACATGTTGTACCAAACAAATGGCAGAGAGAACTGATGGCAAGTCTACAAATTTCTTGTCGATCTTCGTCCTCGTAATAAGACCGTAAATAACTAGTTTCTCAAGTGTGATAGCATACCCTACATCAAGGTCATCTTCGATTGTTTGCAACAACTCAAGACCTACATTAGTCACTCATCCTTCGCAGATTGTGGAGAACATTTCCTTTTCAACATTATCTCGAAGAAATGGCTAGTTGTTATAGCTGTCGAGGAGGTAGAAGCTGTGATTGTAGCCATGGTCATGGTCGCACTCCATGCATTCACTACCATGGATCCAACTACCCATCTGGAGGTGTTGGGCAAAGTTTGGCAAGCCACCAGATGCCAACATGGCATCATCATCTGATTATGGTGTAATTATGACAGAGATGACCCCAGATCAGGAGCCCACCAGATATGGTCGATCTTTTGATCACAGACTGCTACAAACTCATGCAAATACTATAGGTTCTCCTATCTGTAAGAATCCTCCCACTACGAATCTAGCTTCAATCTCAAGTACTATAACCAATTCTGCTTCTACTTCACATCATCATGGATTATTGGCTCCGGCGCATCTACTCACTTGACTGGAGAAGGTAGTTTGTTGACCTCTTCAGAATCCTTTTCCATGGTAAAGTTGATCTGTTTAGTCAACAGTGATCACTCACCCATCAATACCGGTAGGACTATGGAATTTTCCTCCAAATTCTGGAGTTTTCTGTATTCTGGACTTTCCTTTGAGTTTATTTTCCGTTTATAAAAATGTTGAATGGAACTGTGTATAGACTTTTGATGAGTGTTATTATTATTTTCCTAGACAATGCGGATCTTTAATGGGGGGCATGAGAAGAATGCTATGTACTATCTTGGTTATTGTCAAGGTTGCAAAAGTCAGTAGTCGGTACTCGGTTGGTCAAGTCACTTACTAAGGATTAATCGGTAATCGGGTGATTAATCGGATTTAGTCAGAAATTAATCGGTTTGATTTTTTAAATATATAAATCATTTTTATACATATATTATTATATATTTACATATATATATATATATTTACTATCATAATGAATCAAAGGAAGTGATTGAATTTAAATAAAACATTAAGCGTATTAGAATAAGTTTGCTTTTTAAAAAAACATATATGGTATCTCCAAGCAAAAATTGGTTGACTAGTAGACCTAGTCGGAATTAGTCGGTACTCGGTCGGCCACCCCACTGACTAGACTAGTCGGACCTACTAGTCGGGCTAGTCGGGTGACTTTTACAACATTGGTTATTGTAGCAATATCCGGCCGAATGGATCGAATATTCTTATTCTATCGAGTGACCAAATAGAATATTGTTATTCAGTCAATATTTGGTCCAACCCAAAATATTCAGGTATTCGATTGAATATTTAATCGACTATTGCAACAGACATATTTTTTATTTTATATTTTTAAATGCTCACATTTATCCCGATATCACCACAAATATCAACACACTATATATGTAACTTGTTAATTGCCACTTTTATCCTGGACTCTTATTGATTAATGACCATATATCTATAAATATATAAGAATATATGCATACATATTAAACGTAGTTTTGTATTTAAGGTAATTTAAATATGCATAACTGAATAATTAGGAATACTGAATATTCTTTATTCAATGACCCCTCCAACTGAATATCAAATACCGACTTCAGCAACACTGATCTTGGTATCCCTGCTAACTCCATTTTCTACGATGTTGTCTTGGTTTTTGATGGCCCATTCCCTTAGCATTCGTGTGATGGTCATCATTATGCCGAAGCCCTCTCTTAGATGTTTTTGAAATGTCCTAACTGAAGACTATTGAAGGTGAAGCATGCTCGTTTGGCAAGTATCATCAATCTTCTTCTCCTCGAAGAAGTGAGCTTCGCAGTTCCTTTCCTTTCTCTTTAGTCCATTATGATATTTAGGGATCATGTCGGGTTCATATTGTGGGAGGTCATAAGTACTTTGTTGATGGTTATATTAGATCTCTTTAGGTGTATTTAACAAAGGCATAATCATAAATAAATGAAATTGTCAAGCCCTTTTAGTTCATAAGAACAACCTTCTCTGATTGTGTTAAGACTTTCACAGAAGGACCTCCATAGATGGCTTTACGTGGTCGACATACATACATACTGGTGGCTTCAACCTGACGAGTAGTATGTATGTCGACTACGTAAAGCCATCTATGGCTTAAAGTAGATTATGCAAACATGGTTCGATAGGATTACTTCTGAGATCAACTCTCTCATTTCCATAAAACGAGATCTAACTATTCTATGTTCATTAGACAGAATAAGCTTATGTATCGTAATACTTTTTTGTTTATGTTGATGACATGGTTATCACTAGTGATGACAGAGAAAACATTCTTGAGACCAAGGCCTTCCTCCAAAAGGTATTTGTCACCAAGGACTTTGGACAACTCAGATACTTCTGAGGTATTAAGGTGATATGTACAACAAAAGGATTACACTTGCCACAGAAGAGAATATCCTTAAGGAAGCAAGCTTAGTTGAATGTAAACCATCAGCCATCCCGACAGAATTACAAAGACATGTTGCCTCTACGGATCCTACATTTGAAGACAATACATGATACAAAAGCTTAAAGGGCAAACTGCTTTATATCACTATTAATAGACCTATATATCATATGATGTAAGCAGGGTTCATGAAATCGGTATGTGTATGCATTCGGACAGGTCACAGAATAGTGATTAAGCAGTATGCGAGGGTATATGCAATTCTATTTGATTTTCCATTTTTCAATTTAAAAATAAATAAAAATCTATAATTTTTCTAATATATCTTAAAACTTTTTGATATTTAGACATTCAAACATATCGTTAGGCTAAAAGGAACATTCAAAGTTCCAAACACTATACTACACTACTACAATTGGTTAAAAAAAGGTTATACAGCAAAAAACAAATAAACAGATCTAAGTTGGCTAAAAAATCAAACATAAAAAAGGGCATCAAATGAGAGAAAACGTGGACCTAGGGCTACCGTTGGAGGCGACATTCTTCGCACATTTGAAGGCAGAGGAGCTTCACACGATTGGAGGTGAAGGGGGAGGTGCTTCGGGACACCATTGGAGGAGGAGGAGCTTCGCACAGTTGGAGGCGGAGGAACTTCACACGGTTGTAGGTGGAGGCAGAGGTGCTTTGAGGCAGCGGTGGAGGTTGGAGGACGTAGAGGTTGTAGGAGGTGGTGGAGAAGGCTTCAGAGTTGTTGCAAACCCTATTGGGGGTTCCGGAAGCGAGAAGGTGTGTTTAGCCTAACATGATCGAGCTTCCCTAATCCTTCCCTAACCCTATCATATCTGAATCTTAAAATATGGATATGGTTTCCCATTTAATAGAGGCCACCCAATGCACGAGTGCATGGTGAGCATAAGCAGCCAGATAACAAATGGCACATAAAGGAGGCTTCATGTAGGTGGTGCGATGAGGAGGCTGCAGTCGCATATGCGATTCGCACGAACCGCTTTCGTGAACACTAACTGTAAGCATAGTCAGTCAATACATGGAGAAGATTAGCTATAGTTATTGACATGATGTTCTTTTGATCCTTCAATACTTGAAGGACTCTCAATGAAATGCCTCTTCTATAGGGCTAACGGTCACACTGATATCACAGCCTATGCAGATGTTGATTATTCTAGTTCTCCTGAGGATAGGCGGTCCACTATTGGTTATGACATGTTTGTTGGCAAAAACCTTGTTGCATGGCGAAGCAAGAAACATACCATTGTAGAAGCAGAATATAGCGTAATGGCTCAAGCCACATTCCAGGTTACTTGTGTCATCTTCTTCCCACAGGAACTTGGACTCCATACTACTACTCGTGTTCCTCTTCACTTTGGCAATATGTTCGCAGCGTACATTGCTACTAATCATGCCTTTCATGAGCATACCAAGCATATTGAAGTTGATTGCCATTTGCCACTCTACTCAAAACGCAAAATGAAGAGGGAAGATCTCTACTCCATAAATCTCCACATAATTCCAACTTGCGGATATATATACCAAGGCTCTTCTAGACAAACGCATATCACTGTTGACTTCCAAGTTTGGCATGATCAACATATATCCTCCAACTTGAGGGAGAGTGTTGATGTTATTAGCATTTCTAATATTTTTATTTCTAGTTTCTTTCCATGTACTCTCTTTTTATATACAATCCTTCAAGAATTGTTACGTAATTTCCACTTATTGGATCCTAGGGTTTCACACTATGTAAGAAACACTACTTCACGAATAAAATTCAATCTAACATTCTCTATTTTTCTCCACACATATAATTAATTGAGGACCCATATTGTTTTCTCGAAATTCCATATTAATGGCCTATATTTGATAATCTTAATATAATAATTGTTGAACATTTTGATCACTTACTTCAACATATATGTCCCTACTTAAAGTGGGAAAAGGCTTTGTTGTTGTTGTTGTAGTACTTCAACATATACGTAATAAACCAATGTTTGACGATTAAATGATTGTGAAGGTTGTGGATTCACATAGAAACATGTACCTAATATACTCTTCGATGAACAGTAACAGTATTGGTTAAGATGTGGCCAACTGCCATAATTTTTTTGAAGAAAAAGAGGTTCATGTTAGAATACTCAGATGATTTATTCTATAGAGCCCTCGGGTCTCTTATATAGGGAGAGAACCCTTGGGTAAATTACATGAGAGGTACATAAAGAAACTGAAATAACATAAAAGACGGACAACTATCTCTACACTCCCCCTCAAGATGGAGCATAGATATCTATCATGCTCAGCTTGGAAGAACATCTCTGGAAGGGTCCTCTGAGCAATGGCTTAGTAAATATGTCCGCTGTCTGATCCTCTGAACTGACGTGAGACGTGGAGATGAAGCCCTTCTGAATCATGTCCCTAGTGTAATGACAATCCACCTCTATGTGTTTGGTTCTCTCATGGAAGGCTGGATTGTTGGCAATAAATAATGCTGCCTGATTATCACATTGAAGGTTCATAGGCAAGGGAACGTCAACATTCAGATCTTCTAAGACTGCTTTAACCCACATCATTTCTGCGCTTGCCTGTGCCATGGCTCTATACTCGGACTCGGCACTGGATCTTGCCACAACAGTTTGCTTCTTGCTTTTCCAAGAGACTAAAGAGCTTCCTATGAAGATAGCAAATCCAGAAGTAGACTTACGGTCCCTTGGACATCCTGCATAATCTGCATCTGCACAGGCTGAAATAGACAGATCTGTATCTTTCTTGAATAGCAACCCTGTGCCTGGAGAAGACTTCAGATATCTCAATATCATGTATAAGGCATCCATATGTACTTGCCTCGGCTGCTCCACGAACTGACTCACCCGGTTTACTGCAAGGGCAATATCCGGTCGAGTTATAGTGATGTATAGGAGCTTACCCACCATTTCTCTGTACCTTCTCTTGTCCACCTCCTCGGTATCATCATCGTACAGCTTCATACTCGGGTCCATATGTGTACTTGAAGGTCTGCATCCAGTCATTCCTGTTTCGACTAGCAAATCTGTGACGTATTTTCTTTGAGTCATCACCATTCCTTGTGCATTTCTTGCAAATTCTATCCCCAGAAAATATCGTATTGTGCCTAGATCCTTTGTAATGAACTGGCTGCCCAACATAGACTTGGTGATCTCAACTCCCTGTGCATCATCTCCCGTAACCAATATGTCATCAACATATACCATAACAACAATGGTACCTCTAGGGGTCTTCCGGACGAACAGTGAGTGGTCCGCATTAGATCTTCTGAACCTCTGTCGTTCAATAAGCTGAGAGAGCTTCTGGAACCATGCACGGGGACTCTGTTTAAGGCCATAGATAGCCTTATGAAGTCTGCACACCTTCTGAGTCTCCCCCTCAGCAGCAAATCCGGGTGGCTGCTGCATGTAGACTTCTTCCTGTAGATCACCATACAAGAAAGCATTTTTAACATCAAGCTGGAATATGGTCCACTCACGTACCACTGCAACCGATAGGAGGATGCGAAGGGTAGAATGTCTCGCCACCGGTGAAAAAGTGTCCAAGTAATCTACTCCATATGTCTGTGTAAACCCTCGTGCTACAAGCCTGGCCTTGTATCTGTCAAGACGACCATCTGCATGATATTTGACCGTAAAAACCCACTTGCAGCTCACCACAGACGCACCTGGAGGAATAGGGACTAGAGACCAAGTCCCTCTGGATTGCAATGCACGCATCTCCTCTTCCATTGCTAAACGCCAGCATTCAATCTTCATGGCATCCTGATATGTCCGTGGAATCTCAACTGACGATACAGCAGCGGCAAACTTCTGGAAATCCCCAGTGAGACGATGAAAGGAGACATGAGAGGCTAGGGGATATGAGGCACACTGTCTTCGCTGTTTCCTATGAGCAATAGGCCGGTCCAAGTCATCCAAGACAGTGCTGACCGGTTGGCCCTCCTCCTGTGGTAAAAGCTCCCACACATGTGCATTATTTAACCCATCATTAATATCAGAACATACCTGAGGCGTGCTGGATGGTTGAGATGTAGCCTGAGCAGGGCCCGTGCGTCTCGTGTAGAACTTAGTAAAAGGAACAACTGGGGGTGGTGGTGGTGGTGGTGGCGGTGGTGGTGGTGGTGGTGTTGTTATTTGGGACGCTGGAGTAGAGGACGGACCCAGGCTTGGAGGTGGTGGAACATAGACTTGGGAGTCTGATGATGGGGAGACCAATCTGTCACCTGCAGGGGAGAAGTACATGACAGGTTCGAAAAATGTAACATCTGCACTCACATAGTACTTGTTATTGACAGGATCATAGCAACGGTACCCCTTCTGTGTCCTGGAGTAGCCCACGAAAACACACTTGATAGCCCTAGGGGATAGCTTATCAAGCCCTGGAGATAAGCGGTGAACAAAAGCGACAGTGCCAAAAACCCGAGGAGTCAATGTAAACAAGTCTCTGTCAGGAAAGAGAACAGAGATTGGAGACTTTTCCCCCAAGGACAGTTGTAGGCATTCGATTGACCAGATAACACGCAGTAAGTATAGCATCACCCCAAAAGGTTAATGGAGCACAACTCTGAATAAGTAAAGTGCGAGCAATGTCAAGAAAGTGTCGATGTTTTCGTTCGGCAACCCCATTTTGTTGAGAGGTGTAGGCACATGTGGTTTGGTGGACAATGCCTTTAGATGAAAGGAAGCTAGCAAGAGAGCGAGTGCAGAACTCCAATGCATTTTCAGTACGCACATACTTAACAGAAGATGAAAAAACATTCTGAACTTCATTAATTAGATTTTGAAGAACATTTCCTGCTTCAGATTTATTTTTGAGAAGAAAAGTCCATGACACTCTGGAGAAATCATCAACGACAACTAGATAGAACCTGTGCCCCTGGTGATCCGGGACACGACTTGGACCCCAAATATCTATATGAAATAATTCAAACGGGGAGCTACTGCTCCGACTCTGACGACCGGGGAAGCTAGACCGATGGTGCTTCCCTAACTGACATGCTTCACACCGAACAGAAGAACTCGGAGATATCTGAGGCAGGAGGTGACGCATCTTTTGCAGCGGTAGATGACCGAACCGAAGATGCCAGGTGTACGGAGAAACAGAGGCCTGGGTATGCAAGGAGACACCAGCGTAGGAGTTACGAACGAGACGACAAAGGCCATTGTGCTCAGAACCACAGCCAATCACCCTGCCCGTCAGTATGTCCTGAAAAATAACAGACGATGGATCAAAAATAGCACGACGGTGCAAATCACGTGTAATCTGACTAATAGATAAGAGGTTCATAGAAAATTCTGGAGCATGTAGCACATTCTGTAAGTGCATAGAGGGTAGCAACGCTGTCTCCCCCTGACCGATGATAGGAGACTGAGTGCCATCAGCAATGAGTACAGAGCGACCTGGCTGAACAGCTCTGTATGACTGCAGAATATCTTTCTCACGGCATAGATGATGGGTAGCTCCAGAGTCGACAATCCATCCTGTGAGGTCATGAGTATGAAATGAGGCTGAAGGACTACCTGAGGCACTGGCTGAGGCCGATGTACTGGCTGACGCCGAAGCCGCAACATCAGAAACGTCTGCACCCTCTGATGAAGAAGATTGTGGCATAATATCCCGAAGTCGTGCCACCAACTCTTCGAACCTGTGATCTGGAGTAGATGCGGGTGGACCCTGAACATGATCAGCTACTCGTGCAGAAGGAGGAAAACCATGCTTGGAATAGCATATATCCTCCGAATGACCAGTGCGGCGACAATATGAGCACGTAGAGCGTATGCGGCCTCCGCGGCCACGTCCACCACTTCCCCTGCCATGAAATGAGGACGAACCACTACGTCCCCTGGAAACTGCCATTGCTGACGGAGTCGCAGTCGCTGTACTGGATGGAACAGGTACACGACTGAGCCTCATGTATACCTCTTCTATTGGTGGGATGGTGGCATCGGCCAGTATCTGAGCGCGTGCTGCCTCGTACTCCGGATCTAGGGCAGCGAGTAATACGCCAACCATAGTGGCGTTGCGGAACGTCTTCAGCTGTTCCGCTGTGGCCGTAAGCGGAATGGTGCTGTAGAGCTTCTCGAACATGCCACGAAGTGACGTGTACAGGGAATGAAGAGGTTTCCCATTCTGCTTCGTGGTAAATATATCATGCTGCAACTGGAGCATCTTCGTCTCATTACGGACCTGAGAGTACGTCATAGCCAAAATATCCCACATCGCCTTAGCGGTGGGCTGGTGAAGGACATCATTCGCTATCTCCGTCGTGAGCGTACCTGAGAGCCACACCTTGGCGTACGCATCATCCGCCTCCCACGAGGCATAGATTTCTGTCTTCTCCGGCGGTTCTTCCTCGGTAAGAATATGCTTCTTACCACACGACTTCATGAGACTGAGGAACTGCATCGCCCACAGTTCGTAGTTCGTCCCGTCCATCTTGACGATTGGTGCCGAACCTTTGAAGGCACCTATGGCGGGCATATCTAGCTTCTGATCAGACATGATGCCGGAGAAGAGCAACTACTGATAGACCAAGAAAATACTGTCTACCAAGACCTTGTAGGATCCAAGTGCATAGGTAGACGATTATGCACTTGAATCAAACATAACACTGAGTCCTAGGAAGAACGCGGCACACCGGGACCGAGTAGAGGCCTTGGTAGCCTCTACTTGGCAAAGATGGCGGCTGGACAGCAGGTGGGGAGGCCCGACGTCGATTGGTGAGGGCCCGGCGGCTTGGGGGGGGCCCGGCAAGGGCTGGCGGCGGGTAGAGGAGGGGCTCGGCGGCTGTGTGAGGGCCCGGCAGGGGCTGGCGGCGATGGTGGGGGGTCCCCGGTGAAGGAGAGAGACCCCGACGGCGGTGGTGGGAGGCTAGGATCCCCGGGGAGGGGAGTGGTGGCGAAACCCTAGAGAGAGAGGGGGGGCGGCGGTGGAAGAAAACCCTAGGTTAGGGTCATGGCTCTGATACCATGTTAGAATACTCAGATGATTTATTCTATAGAGCCCTCGGGTCTTTTATATAGGGAGAGAGCCCTTGGGTAAATTACATGAGAGGTACATAAAGAAACTGAAATAACATAAAAGACGGACAACTATCTCTACAGTTCCAACAACCATAATTGTCCCATCAAGTAACCAAACTGACTTCAGGAAGAGTGTTACACCACCTATCAATGACGATCCCTCGTCATTTTTACAAAAAAATGAAGCGTGTGGGGACTAGGATGTACTTAGGGAATTATGCACGAGTATGAACATAAATAACCTTATAAAATGTGTTGCTTTTAGGTCCTTCAGTTAAACCTAACAGTTTGACCAGCACGGGTCGATGGCAGGGGTCAATGATGTAAAACATGCACAAATATAGATGTCAATATATTACTTAACACTACATGGACACCATGTAATTTTGAAAGTCTACTACACATATGTAAGCACCCTAAAATCAGATGAGCTATTGGATATCAACCAACATGTACTTGGTACTCGCCCAACTTGCTTATCATGAGTGTGCATAAGCGAGGGGTATATCCGAAGACCATTTGCCTTGTTTTTCAATTAAAGATAGGCATCAGCCCCTATTGTGTAAGTCAAATTATGGCATCCTGGACCACATTATACTTGATGAACAATACAGTTTCTAAAGATAAATTAAAATTAATATTACATTCGATTAAATAATGCATTGAAAAGTTTCTGTTGATTAGCGGGATAAAACACTTACTTTAAAGAGTATAAGCTCGTCCAGCTCTCTTTTGAGGCTCAGGTACATTTCTGCCAGGTCAGGTTGCATGAAGAACTCCAGATAACCACCCAACATTTTCAAGTGTCCATCCTATAAGGCAAAAATAAGAATTATTTATTTACCTAGCACAAATTCCCACAAAACCCAATAAAACAATTAGTGGGCTATTGAGAATCCCCATCCCAAGGAAAAAAGCAGCAGGTTGATCTTGCCATAGCAAATAAAACGTACCAGGCCTCCTCTTGTAATATTTCCTCCAAACAACAACAGAGTGGAATCAGGTATTGCAGTAGAGTCACGAATAAACACTGCGTTCACTTTCACCTTCTCATTGAAAACTAACCATGGATAAGGAATTTTTGCCTCCCGACCGTTGACAGAATTCTGAGAAATATAAAGCAGAAAACAGTACAAGTGAAGAAAAGATTCAACATGTTATAGCAATTTAGCAGTAATGCAATATTTATTTTGCAGACAACTGAGTTCTTTAACCTGCAACTTACCATATATAGCATCACCTGACCATCTTCCATTGTCTTTAAAGATATGGATTTTTCCTTGTTCTGAAAATATAAACATTATGTTAAAAGTTTTCTGAAGTGACAACAGCATCCCCTAATTAGGTGATCACACGAAAATGTCATAACCCCCCATGCCATAGAAAGGTTCTCACATTGAAAGCCAAAAGTCAGCAACACAAACAATTAACTAACATGCAAAATCACCCTACTTGAGGGATGCATATATCTATGGATAGACAAGTCATCAATTCTTCACTTTCAAATAAATTCAAAGGAGAAACCGATATATCAAGTTTACCTCCTTTGTTAATACAAAGGTCTAGCACTAGCACTCAAGGAGCCTGACATTGACAGAATGTGGTTCCCACAGGTGTAAGACCAGGCAGAAGAAATTAAAGAGAGGAATAAAAGACAGTGAACAGTCTTACCACAACAGAGCAAACACCAGGATACAGTCCAGAGCATATGACAGCACGAACAATATTCTCATCATTGCTAAACTTATTGCACGTGTCTGAATAATCACCAATTAAACCCACATCCTTGAGCAGAAATGTGAATTGTTTACGAAGAGAATCAATTGCTTTGAGTGTCTGCACGGAAAGAAAATTCCGCCAGCAATACTCATACCCCGAAAGGTCTCTTTCAGCATTTTTCCAGCCCTCATATGCTCGAACAAGTGCAAGATGGTCACTGTAGTCTCGACAAGAAAATTGAGCTTTAGCAGAATCAGCGAGCTGCAACAGGAATTTCCAGCCACCGGAAATGATTTTCACAATCAAACTAAAAAATCAAAATAGGTAGTTGTAATGGACAGGCAAAATGCACTCCTAATTTAGCATCTACATATGATGGTGTATATATACATTATAAAAGTTTTTCTAAGTATTGGTGCTGCAGCTTCCGCTGATGATAAACAACAATGTAAAAGGTTTCGTGACTGAGATCGCTAGCAAATGACCAATCAAGCTACTGGGATAACATTCAGATCCTGCAACATAAGCTGAATTTAATCTGTTCCCCAGAAGGGAAACATACCCAACATGAGCCACAATAATACATCCGGATATTGTTCCTACTGTAAAAACAAAGGACTGATTCAATAAAAATTTGAAAAAAAGGTTCGATTCGAAATAAATAAATTGAATTTGAATTTGACTTGTGAATTTGATTCCCGAACAAACTGAATTTTAATTAACTTGAATTCGATCGATTAGGCCGATCGATCCTTTTCGAATATTCCCGTGTAAGGAGTTATAGCATAATTGCATCAAAGAATTGACATGCAATTAATCCAAATTATTTGTAATTAAGTACATGCAGAAAACAAAATATGAAATGTATTAGCAAAATGTTATATGACATCTTTTTTGAAACCAAAAAGGGAGAAACACGCTATAGTGTCCGCCCCAAATTAATTAATAAAAGAGAACCATGAATACTTACAGCAGCCGAGACATTTAATTCACATTGAAAGACTCAAAATTTACAGTATCACTAAGCACGTGTCAAATTATGTTAACAGAAAAAGTAATTTCTCGTTTCTATTTTAATTTTGTTATTCATAAAGTTATTTATTATAGTTTGGCTGCCAAGTACGAGAGAAAAAGTATCACCAGATTCTACAGTAAGCATCTAAAGATACTCTCAAACCAATTTACTCTATTAATTAGGTGGTCGTTCTTAAACTAATTATCATACCTAAGCTCCATTGGTATGATTTACCATGTCCAGACTTCACCGAGATGATTTCCTTAATCCCATGCTACATCGAAGTGATTTGTGCATGACATGCATATGCAGCAATAGGCCCCCGTAGTGAAACCTAATCTCTTTCCTTTCCCCTTTATAGCAAGTGGTTTGACTTCAAAATAAACCGTGAGTCAAAGACATAGGCCCTTCATGCATTGGTAATACAAAACATCTAAGTTCACGTCTCTGCTTATTTTAGTCTAATTACAATAGCTTGTATTAGTTACTTAGTATAAGTATCATAATCAATCATAGCCTGCTATTCAAAAATTTCAATACACTATTAGGATCACAAAGCACTCTAAGCCATTCGTAATTTAATAAGTATGTATATATGTATGCTTGTATAATCCTATTAGTTAAAGACTAAATACTAACTATAAAAAGAGTAGAAAATATTACCCATAAGATCTAGCAAGAAAGTCAAATATTTAAGATTGTTATCCCAATTCTTCATCCCACATTTAGTTTCATGTTCGATGCTAGAAAAAAATGAATGCGGAAGTGGAATGATAAATAGAGCATGAATTACAGAAATATAAACTTGGAACACAGAGATTTTTACGTGGAACCCTACTCCCTAAGGAACAGGATGAAACCACGGGAGAACGCCTCAAAGAACTGACGTGTTCATTCACTTTTCTCACAGGATACAAGGGGTGAGGGGCTTCTTATATAGCTCTCACTGAGTCTCCACATCCCACAACTGGTAGATGTGGGACTAAACTCATGGATGTGGTAAATGGATCCTGGAGCCCTAAACCCTAAAATGGATCTGGCAACCGACAGTTGTGCGCGTTGAGTTGATATTTTTTGTAATATCATGTATTGTGAGTTGAGTTTCTTTCTGTTTGTCCAAGATGAGCATTGCATGCTCCAGCTTGAGGGGGAGTGTTGAAGTATTTATTTGGACGTCATTTACGCAATAGGTGAGTAAATGGATCCCTCCAGGATCCATTTACCTTATCCATGTGTTTAGTCTCATATCTACTAATGGTGGGACTTGGAGGCTCTGTGGAGACTATATAAGGAGCCCCAGACCTCCTGTATCCATTGAGAAAGTTGAATGCAACATATGGCCCTGCGAGACCTTCTCTCGTGGTTTCATCCCGCTCCTTAGGGAGTAGGATCCCGTTTAAAATATTGTTCTTCCATGTTTCCTTTCTCTTTATTTATCTGTTTATCATTCCAGTTCTGCATTCCTATTTTTAACATTCAAGAACAGCTACCAGAAAACCATATGAGAAGAACTTTGACCAAATCTTAGACATATAAATCAACACAAATCTTCACAAATCAACAGAAATGAAACTTTTTCTGATAATCGAATCTCGAATGCAGAAATAATCTTCAAACAGAAATCGCAGATTTGCTCCTTTAATCTTCACGAAATTATGGTTTCAACAAAAAACACTAGAACTAAATATTGATTTTTAAATAAATTATGAACACAATAAAATCCTCGAGAATCGACCCCGCTCTGATACCATGTTAGAAAATAAGAACGCGGACGCGAATATCAGAGATAAATAAATAAACATTGAAGGAACATTGGGATTTTATGTGGAACCCTACTCCCTAAGGAACGGGATGAAACCATGGGAGAACGCATCAAAGGCTGATGTGTCTATTGACTTTCTCATCTGATACGGTCTGGGGCTTCTTATATAGCCTCCACAGACTCTCCAAGTCCCACCATTGATATATGTAAGACTAAACCACTATATGTGGTAAATGGATCCTTACGTTTATTTAACATTTTAAATAAATATTACAAACCACATAATCAACCCCAAACGAATACCGTATACCGTATTTCTGAACCTTGCCTACAAACACTTCTATAATTCCCATGGAGACCTATAGCTGACTGAGCAGAATCATAATACCTCCTGCAACCACTACTCAGACCTCCTCTATGATAAGGTTGCATCTCGCAGCAGAGGAGATTCCACACAGTTCAAAGGATGTCATGTTCGTGATAGAGGAGGCGGACGTTCACGCCAACATTGCGTATACTACCACTATTTCAGACCCTCTGAGGACACTTGCTATCGGAAGCATAAGCACCCAGTGTCTGCCCATGTTGACGACCAAGTTGAGTCTACAACCACTTCTGTTGATTAGGAGTTCGACGACCTTGTCTCCCGTACGAGGGATATCATGACTTCTAAAGACCCTACTGGTACTTCTTCGAGCCCTTCTGACATTGTTGTCGATGCCTCTTCCATTACCTCAATTAAAACGTATGCACTTATTAATTGCCACAGCATAAATTTCAAAATGGAATATGAACTTCGAAGCATCCCATCATCTCTGCGTTGATAAAGCACATTTTACTTCTTAAAGTCCAGTACATCATGGCAAATTAGTAGTCATGTAGATGGGACACATTTCCCTATTATATTACAGGGAGAGGTTCAGTTGACACCGTTCAATCGCTTGCATAATGTGCCCCCTACGCCGGATTTTTTATGAACATACTATCTATTAGTCAGATTACCAAGGATCTAAACTGTCATGACATATTTGACCCCTCTTCTCCAGTGTTTCTGGATGTATTCACTGCTAAGGTGATGTATCAAGCTATAAGCAAGGGGGTCTCTACAGATTAGCCCAGTCTCTTCATGTGCATATCTTCAATTCCAAGTTTCCAATTGGATCAGTGTCTCTGTACATATGGCGTCTTCGGTTTGGTCATTTTCCTTTGCATAAGTTGTGTAGAGTCCACCCACAGATTCCTTCCCAGCCAACTTTTCAGTGAGAAGCTTGCTAGCTTGGGAAGCATCACCATTCCGCTTTTCCTGGTACGTAGTAGTTCTTCTTTATTTGAGTTAGTATATTTTGATATTTGGGGTCTCAATCATGTTCCCGATCACCCGAGGTACAAGTTTTATCTTGTGGTTGTAGATGATTCTTCTGAAAAGCAAGTCTGAGACCAGTAGTTATTAGAACTTTTATTAAGGAAATAAAGAATAGTTAAGCATGTTCCTCTGACAATACAACAACAACAAAGCCTTTTCTGACATTAAGTAGGGTCGACTACATGGATTCTTTGCCTCCATTCAAATCGATCTTGGGTCAATCTCGGACTTAGCTCTAAAAACTAAGATCCCTTCATATATTCTCATTCCAACACTTCTTGGTCCTTCCTCACCCTTTCTTAGACACCTCAACATCCCAAAACTCGCATCCCCTAACTGGTGCATCAGTCGACCTCCTTTGCAAATGGCAAACACCTTAAGCGGTTTTCTCGAATCTTATCCTCGATCGGAGTTACACTAACTTTCTTTCTAATTGCATCATTCTGAATCCGATCTTTACATCTACCTTAACATTTTTATTTCTACTATATTCCTCTCACAATGCATCGGAAATTTGTATCGTTCAGCTCTCTCGATTCTTTAGGTCTCTTGACATCATACATGAGATTACATTTGCTTATACTACTCAGCGAAACGTAGTTGATAAACGCAAACACCATCACCTTCTAGATGTTACCAGGACTCTTCTTATCCAGAGTCATGCTCCCCATTCTTTCTCGGATGATCCAATCCTTATTGTGTGCTACCTAATCAAATGTAAGCCATCCTCCATGGTAAGAGAAAAGATTCCTTGTTCGATTACATTTCCTAAAGGACCTTTTCTTGCTTTTAATCATCACCTGACTTCTAGTCGCGACAAGCTCTCACCAAGAGCTGTCAAGTGCGTCTTTATTGCTACTCCCGGACCCAAAAATAGTATCGACGCTTTGATCATGCCATATATAAGTACTATGTCAGTTTTCTCCTATATGTAGCAACCACATGGGTTTACTGCTAAAAGGGAGTGTCAGAAGATATGTAGACTTAATAAGGCTATTTATGGTCTTAAGTAAAATCTAAGAGCATGCCTCCAGAAGATCTCAGACTTGATAGAGCAACATGCTTCACGAGATTGACTTGAGATCACTTGCTCTTTATGCACATGACATAGAGAGGTATAGTTGTAATTCTAGTTTATGTTGATGACATCACTGTTAGAAGAGATGAGTTACAGGGCATCAATGATGCTAAGGAGTTCCTTGAAAAATTTGTCACCAAGACCTTGGCGAACTATGATACTTCATTGGACTTGAGTTTGCAAAGAACCAGAGAGGTCTTGTGATTAGACAGATGAAGTACCCCTTCTAAAGACAGGTATGGCAGACTGCATACCTACCACTACTCCCATGGATCCCAACATGAAGCTCTATGATGATGATGACGCAACAAACGAGGTAGATAAGAGGAGATATAGTGAGTTGGTTGGGAAGCTTCTCTACATGACTAACACCAGGCCAGATATCTCCTTTCTAGTTCGCAAAGTCAACCATTTTACGGAGCATCCACGACAAGTTCGTATGGATGCAGTTTACATGATCCTAAGGTATCCGAAGTCTTCTTCAGGTACATGGTTGCTATTTAGCAGAGGGACATCTATTTCCATCACAACATGTGCAGATACTAACTATGCAGTATATCCTAAAGATCTCATGGAAAAGCAAAAGGCAAAATATGGTTGATAGAACTAGTGTTGAGTTTGAATGCAAAGCTCTGGTATAGGGGAGCACTGGGATGATGTGGGTCAGATCCGTTCTGATAGACTTTGTGGAAGGAGAATGCTCAGTTGATTATCCATGAGGCCTTAGGGTTCTCTTATATACAGAGGAGAAATCATGTTAGGCAAATTACATAATATAGATAGAAAGAAAAGAAAATACATGAAGTGGAAAAAAACTCAACAATCCCCCTCAAGATGGAGCCTAGATGTCAATCATGCTCAGCTCGGAACATCTCTGAAATGGCCATCTAGCCATGGTGAAAACATATGTTCTTTGTTCCCCTAAGATGGTTTTTCTCACTACCCGCAGTTTGATGCACCCGAAGTTCAAACCCTTCTTTGATTGTCTCCTTGGAAGATACATCAGTAGATTTTTCAATATATATATGAGGGACAATATAGTCATACTTTCCAAAATCATATTTTAATAATTCAAGCTCATGTCTTATTTTATAAATAAGACGACCGTGCATGGAAGTCTATTTGGTCCCAAATATCTTATGTGTAAGCTTTGTCTCCCGGTTCATCAAGTATGAACCCTATGATCCTTTTGAGGGATCATACAACTCATATGTCCTCATATGCACACCAATACGGTACTGTACGGACCTTGGTTAAGTCTTCAACCTAATAATATGTCTAATGCACAAACTTGGACATATAAATGTATACATGCCTCTCACTGCATGCATAGGTAGGACCCCAAACCCTACGGTACCAAGTACCTTGGAGTCATAACGTGAGATCCGAACATAGGTCAAGACCGCAGACTATCCATCAGATTAAAGTGTGACAACTAAATGAACTTATCATGAGAGGATAAGTATTAGTATCCTAAAGGGCCAACTAACTGGATTGTGCAGAATTCTGATGAGGTATGGTTTGACTTAAAGAGTTAAGTATGAATCATATGGATTGAAAGGTATGGTGACATGTAACACCCGGGATCCGCATAAAACCGAACCCGACTGAATTAAGGTCTGTTTAACCCAATAAAGTTGTCAGTCGGCATTAGATGACTCAAATCTATCAATTGATCGTGAATCAAAAGTCGTTCGAGCGAAATCGATCAAAAATCGATCGCATCGTAATGCGTGCCCGAAAAAGCCGCGGCGCAAATTTGGAAACCGCGAAACAAGCCAAAACCACCTAAAAATCCGATTTGACAAAACAAGACCAACGGAATCGATCGTTCGTCAATCGGAGATCGTTTGGTATTTTAAATTCATAAAATTTAAATCCAGACCAAAATCGTATCTCGAAAATTTCGGAGGTTCAAAACCCGATCGGAAGTATATCAATATTATACTCATTTTGATCGCCATACAGAGACAATCAAATCGAGATATTGCATGTCAAAATCCGACACTCGAGGCATAAATACGAGTGACTTTAAGTATGATAAATAAATAGAGTTTTTGGTTAAAAAATAAAAATAAAATTTAATTAAAAATCTGATTCTGCTACTGTCAGTTTCTGTAAAAAAATGTATGTATATATAAAATTATATAATATATAAATATAAATACAATAATGACATTAGCATGCTGACACCAACATACTGATGTCACTAGTGATGTCAAAGGGTGTTAAAAAAATGGAAATGGGGAAGTTTCTAGGAAACTTCCCCTCCTCTTTCCTATAAAACCAATCTCAGCCGTATTCCCCTCCCCATTATTAACATAAATCCCAAAACCCTTCATTCTTTTTCAAGATCTTTCCTTCTCTTCAACCGAGACCTCCCTTTCCCCCTTCCCAAGGTTTGAAACCAGCAGCTTGTGCTGCTACGGATCTTGCAATCCCAAAGACTGGAAGGTCCTAGAACTCCATTCCTTGGTGCTGATTGAAAGATCCTGGAACCATTTGCAGCCCTTTCTAAATCCTAAAGTCGTTGCATGCTTGAATCAAAGCAATTCAAAAAAGGTACTATCCTTAGCCTCCACTTTTGCTGCCATGCATGTTATTAAATGTTCTTTTGTACATTCTAAAATCCCATTTTGCAGACTTCTTGTATAATATTTAGTTAGTTTCTGGTTTAAAACAGTTAAGGTATCAACTGTTGGAAGGCTTGAATTGATTGCCATTTTCAATTCATATTCATCTTATGATGAAAATAATTATACATTGAATATATATGCCTCTGGAACTTATGTTAGGAAGAAGTACTGTAAAGAGTTATGATGAAAGTAGTAAAGTTCCAGCCCATTACAGTAGTTTAAGATGGACAACTTAATATTCAAATTACATGTTGACAATACAATATTAGTTTTAAATTCAACCTAAACCCTCTTCAAGTTATCTTCTATTAAATCTAGTATTACCGAGTTGTTGCATTCTGTCAATAAATTATATTAAGTTTTACATGACTTCTATATTCTATATACGACATCTGGGATCTAGCAGAATTGTTAAAAGAAGGTAGTTGTAATATTGGTGGAAGATTAGTTTGAGTAATGTCCTTAAAGGTCTTATGTGTTGTAAGAAACCTTTCATTTTGGATTTGCCAGCAACGACATACTAACTATAAATATAATTATAAATTTCATTGTAATTCATTATATGATATAGATGATGTATTATCATAATATTTCATTCGGTAAATGACATGATATATATTATGGATTTAAATTTCTGATTAGAATTTCTGTTTATTGTAAAAAGAATCTCTCGTTAATTTCCTGGCTGCTGTATAAAAAAATGTAAATAATAATTTCCGCTTAAATTAAATATTAAAAAATTTATTTAAATAGGATATAGATCATAGTATGTAATAATATTAGTTATTAATAATAGTAGTTATAATAACCAAGGTTGCAAAAAGCGGTATGCGGTATTCAGTCGGTAGGGTCACTGATTACTGATTAAACGGTATGCGGGAGTTTAAACGGGAATTAAACAGGTTATGCGGTTTTGCATTTTTAATTAATAAAAAAATATTACATATATATAATTAATAAAAAAAGTATAAAAAAGTAAGAAATATAATCATAGATTCACAATAAGGATCAAATATTGTCAAATTCAAGGAATGTTTCATCCAAATTTCAAAATAGATAACATAAACAACAAGAATTCATAGTCAAATGTCGAAATAGACAACATAAAAGTTATGGATAATGGTGATCCTTTGAAGAAGGTAGATCAATGCATTTAAAAGGCTGTTTAAGCGGCCTGGCCGTTTATGGACCGTTTTTCATTAAACGATGGCATCGGGCACCTCATGCGTTTAAACGACCGTTTAGACCATTTTTTGCATCCTTGATAATATCCCTTTAAAATCATCTCAATAATATTTTTTTTTCCATTTAATGTGGAGAGGGCTTGATTACAGTTAACAACTAATTACAACTAGGATTCTAATTCATTCCTATAAAATTTCAAAAGTGGAGTTAGGTATACTTTTAAAATAATTATCTACTCTCCAGATTATATGTGGATCGGCAAGAAAAACAAATTAGGTCTATATATATTCATAAATTTTTATCATAATTGAAAATTACCAACATTATCATTGTGATGCAGATCGTAGATTTCTTGACAAAATAAGTTGAAACAGAACCATGGGGACTAGGAGATTTGGAAGAATGACCTTCTAAGATTTAATTCAACTATAAATCATCGACAATTCATCTTCGGAAATCATATCCTTACAAAGAAATTGGGATAAATAATGAAGGTTAACATAGGAACTTAATGAGTATTGATCATGGAGGTTGGGGCAATGTTCAAATGCAAGGATCTTTTTAAAATTTAATAAATATTAATACTCATATGTGGATTATGTTGATCTATAAAGCCAACCACCCAAAATAATATAAAAGCAAATATGTAATCAAGTACATCTACATAATTGTTGGTTAATCAATAACAATTAATTGTGCCGGTCATGGTGACCCTTACACATGACCGTGCGAGAGCGCGGTGACTCTCAACTAGGCAGGAGAATAGGAAGCGCAGTTTGGGCAGCGGCCACCAAGTGCACGGGTCTAGGATTCCAGTCCTTTCACGATTTTTATGCGAGCTCGCAGTGTTTTTACGCCTCGTTGGGATCCCGACTTTCAACCAATTCCGCTAACCCTTTGCTTTAATATACCCATGTGGGGGATCCTCGGTTTTACTTTTTTGTACGAGCTCGTTTGCCCGTATTAGTCGGGTCGGTTTTCTAGAGTGACTTTTCCGGAAAGTCTCTCACCCGTCTCTGGGGCGTAGTTTTGGAGTAGACATTTCCTTCTATTGGACCGCACTTCCAATTAGAGGGCGAGACGGAAGATCCCTTTTGTAGGCTACCTCACCGCTTGAGTTTTGTTTACTTTCACCAGCAGACTTGACGATTCTACATCCAAATCATCCATGTCTACATCTAAGTCATCTAGAATTACATCTGAGACAGTTGAAGTTGAGCTTTGGAAGAGATTCAATTAATGTTAAGTTGGTAAAAAGTGACTAAAATTGGATTCAAATCCCCCATAAGCTAGTGGACGTATTGGGAACTTAGTTAGGAACTTAGGATGCATTATACAACACCGTATACCTACGGAGGCACTCCAGTCCTAAGGCATTATTCACGTCTTAAAGTCATAGTGTGAGGTCGTACACTGACCAAGACCACAGACTATCCACTAGACTTGAGAATTAAGTAAATCAATAAACCTTTCCAATCCCACCTTTCACATCGTCAAAATCCACAGACATGATATCTGAACAATATGAGAATATAGATATATATACACGCATACACTTATGAACATTCAATTATAATATAAATATGTTATATATATGAGAAACGTTGGGAAAATGGGTGAGCATGGGGAGGTACTAGGGATGAGCATCGGGCTGGGTCGGCCCGACCCAGCCCGAAGCCCAACCCAAAAAGCCCGGCCCGGCCCGGCCCAAGCCCAAACGTACATTGGGTCAGGCTTGGGCCCAAATTTTAGGCCCGAAAATTTTTTGGGCCGGGCTCAGGCTTGGCTTGGCCCAGCCCAGCCCAAGGGCCCGGTCCGAAGAGGGCCCGAACCCTTCCTGTATCCTACACGTATGGAAACTCTCACCTGTCATGCACACTCTGTTCATGTATCATGTCTTCATACAATGTTTATAAATCAAGAAAGTCGGATGTGGGACTTATGAGTTGATGATCATTGTATTTCATTTCAGAATTAATTCTCCTTAATTAGTCTATGGCTTAGATTCTTGTTGCTATTATTGAAATTTTTTAGTATTATTTTTTCAATCGGAATATTTTCTATTATTGAACCTTTACCCAATATGGGCATTATGCCCATTTTTTTAACATGTAGTGCTTGGTGCACATGTTGTTGTTAACTGTGTAAGCTTGGTTCACTCTTTCAATTTCTGTAACGAGAGACGTTTATGGAATATAACATTGAGTGGACTTGTATAAAATGAGAAATCATCTCCGGTAGAATTGATTTTTAGTTGTTTCACAAGTATTATGGCATATGTTTTAAACAATTTTAGCTCGTCTAACTTGAATTGAGATTGACTTCAAATAAAAACTTAAGTTAATAATATATAATGGGTGGAGATGGGCCGACCCGGCTCAAACCCGGTCCATAGGAATTGGGTTGGCAATGGCATGGGCTTGGGCCGAACCAAAAAAATTTGCGGGCATGGGCTCGGTCCAAGGCCCGAAGTTTTTTAGTGGGCTTAGGCCTGGGCCCTTCAGGGCCCGGCCCAGCCCAGACCATGCTCATCCCTAGGAGGTACATACAAGTCACTTGAAAACCTTTTTACATACGCAAGTAAAAATAAATTTTAGTTGTTCCTGCCTTTCTACTTGCTTGTTTTTGAGGATATCAAATGCTTGCTTATTTTTATAAGTTTTTGGGATGTACCAATGCCCGTTGACGCCTCTTCTTCCTAACATGTTTTGGCAGGCAAAGAGCCTGCAGCACTGTAGTACCTGTTGATGACTTCTGGTGATCGTGTATATACCAGACGGTACGTTTCTTTTTTTTCAGTTTTTGGTTCAGTTTATGAAGTAATATGTTTCATTCTTCTTCAATTATATACTTTGGGATCTACATGTACATTGTAATACATTCTTTTGTTACATGTAATATTATATAGAAATGAATGAATGTTGGTGGCACTTCTTCTTCTTGTCTATGTGGTTTATTTATTTGAATGTGAATATCGTGGCAGAAACGTCTGAAATTTCCCCATATTTTCAGTAGCTTGTACGATCTTTAGCGAATATAATACCGCGAAAGTGTTGTTAACGGGTACCCGAATCCGAGGGGGTTGATATGATATGAGATGTATAATGGTATGATATAAGATGTACTGAGAGGTATGGTTATCTGATGATATAATATGATATGTTTGGTGATCATACACGATTGGTACAAGTTCTCAATATTCCATGAAAATAGTTGTAATCTCTGGACCACTTTGGAGTGGTAGAGGGATATGACGCATGATCTTATACCTTTACTGGTGCCCTACGCTTCCGTGGGTTTTTACCGACGGGTTGTGGATTTTGGAAAGTTTCGCGATGATTCCACAAGTGTTGTTTGATTGCCTCACCGATCGATGTTAACCCGGTGAGAGGATATGAAAGTATTAGTTCAAATGAAGTTTCATAAAGATATTCCACCTGTTAGAGTAACTCCCAATGAGCTATGTATTTGTGTGCGTTATGCTTAGAGGAGTTACCATACCCGAGAGTGGGGTACAAGTGTTGTGGTCTTAATGGATAGTAGATGAGTGTTGTCTCGATCTAATGGCTCCTATGGTTTTTCTGTTGCCCAAATGGTAACATGGCCTACCCGACTTGGAATAGACTTATCAGGATACTCTATTAGCCAGCATTACTACATTATGATTATAATTGGTATTCAGAATGCGTGGAACACTAATATGCAGTTCAACAGGAATGGATGCCTGATAAGAGTCCTAGAATGTGAGATGATTAGATCGCTAATGATTGAAAGTTGTAATTAATTCATTCAAAATCATATCGCATCATGATGCTGAGGTTGCTCGATACTTGGCAATGATGATTGAACTAGTTCGTAGTATAGAGTATAGATATATATAGCCATGAAACAGAGTCTAGAAACCATGGAGCAACGATTTGATGGATATGAAGAATCCATTTGGGCCCTCCCAAGCGAAGGTAGTGGTCGGATTCCACCTCCTACAATCATAAGTTGTTTGCTAGCTACTGCAAGGGATAAGTACCGAAGTTTATCAAAGACACCATTATTGAAAATGTCGATGCATGGTTGGAAAAAATCGAGAAGGTTCGATGGATCATTCAAGCACCGAAAAATTGTTGGGTGTCATTCACTGAGTATTCATTGATTGTGTATACTAAACGATGGTGGATAACATCGGCACGACACTCACCTCATCCCTTGACTTGGGACGGTTCGTGGGGTCATTGAGGGAATAATTTCTTCTCGATTACTGGGTAATGAGGAAAAAAAGAATCAGATGAGATAAAGCAAGGATCAATGATAACTAGGGAATATTAGATTAAACTTTGACAAGTTAGCATGTCAATCTCCTAAGCTTCAAAAGTGTGACGATGAACTGATCTTTAAATTTTGGTGTAGAGTTCGACTTGACAATCAATAGGAGCTATGTATGCATTCGTTCACTACCATTCATGAGATCATAGAAACTATCTCACACCTTGAGGTTCAATGCAATTGTAGTAGAATGAGGGAAGATACACCTCTAATAGGTCAAATTTATTATGAAGTCAACCAGACTCCAATTATAGGTAATGCCGACAAAAGTTGCTACCATGGAATTCAGTGGTCGCACCAGAAGCCACAAGTGTATTAGTTATGGTTAAAGGGGGTATAGTCAAACAGAATACCCGCAATGAGTCAGAAGTGCCAAAATTTCAACACACGACAAATGCCCACTTGATGAAGGGCGTAAACAAAATTATGTTTATGATCTACTAGTACTGATGTAATGAAATTTATTGGTAATCGATGCTTCCTTTTTGTAATTGGAAACATTGTCACCAATGGGATAACATGAATGTGATTATGTGTGTTGTTGTATGTGGTTGTATGCCATATAAGTGTAGCTAGAGAAACAACGACTATGAGAGAAGTTTAGTTTCCTCTTAGTGAATCCTATTATAGACTTGAATGAATGCATGTGTACTACTCTTAGAAGGCAAGGATTTAAAAGATTCCAAACTCTTATATTGCAGCAAGATCCGATATGTGATACAAATGCACACAAAAGTAGTGTTTATATAAGTTTCTAAGATAACATCATGGATTGAAAGAGTAAAATGAACAGATATGGAATAATTCTTTAAGATTATTATTGCTGACTGCGATAACTGGTCATGATTTCGGATATCATGATATATCGATATATTGGTATCACCAAAGAACTGATACCGATACGATATGGTGATATGGGAACCTTTTTTGGTCCTTCACAAATGGACGTAGATATGGGTGATATTTCGTCAATATATTGATAAGGACATTGATATCGATATTTAAACACTTATAATTGATGTCATTTTTACTTATTGCAATTCCACATTAGATGGAGCGTGGATACAGATTCATCTCTTGAAGTAATAAGAAGATACTTTTAAGATTGTTACCATCCATGCGATAAGGCAATATCTTTTAAGATTCATATCACTGTTAGCGATATCCATAATAGAAAGTATATAGACTTCCTTTACGGATAAGGAGTGTGTTTCTTAAAAGGATGAAAAGCTCAATATGATGATGTGTATATACACATGAATATCACGAGATAATACCACTTATAGATATAATAACTAGTGCGAAATAAATAGAGGCTAATAGAGTTGTTGAGACAGAAGGAATTCCACTGTTCAAGGTCTTTGGCAAAGCCATAATAGTGAGGAGTCTGTGGGAGCTTGGAGCGATCATGAAGGAAAAATATCCTCATGCTGGTACGAAATTGAAACCTTAGTTTGTTCTCTCTTTGAGATGTTTATGGGTTTCACTTTCTTTGAGATTTTTATGGATTTGTTCGATTGAGACACACGGTTTACGAGGATCAAGGGTAAGGTACACTTCACACTTAGATCTCGAGGACGAGACTTTCTTTGAGATTTCTATAATGTGAACCCTCAAATTATCAAAAACATTAAAACTCAATTTCCAACATGATCTAGTATCCAAATTGGATAAATAAGCAATATATCTTTTAATACTCCTCGAGACCTGTCCAACGAGCCCAAAAATGTTGAAAATGGACATTGTATGTGAACGTTACACATGAAATAAGATTGTTTATGGCTTTTGAACTGTAAACCCGAGCCTATAAATAGCTATGTGGTTGAGACACTTAGGATCATTCTATCCAAGTTGACCTAATATATATCTTTTAAGAAAATCTAGCAAAACACTTGTTAGTTACGAAGATTTGGGTTGTGGTTTCCACCTAAAGAGATTTGATATATGGGCATTGGTGATTGTTGCTCTTTGATTATTTGTTTATGATTCAGATATTTCTGAATATTTTTATTTATCTAGCATAACTACTCACCCTCACCCTATTAGTATCCCAAACGTACATGTATTTTCTGAACTACAACACCTATTGTTAGCCTATGTAAATTATCAGTGGTGAGATAGGATGGTATCTTACTTAGCTCCCCTATCTAAGAAGATGGGTGTCATGTAGCCTTAAGTCAACTTCAAGCTAATGATGAATTAATAACAGTGTTGTAAAAGTCACCCGACTGGCCCGACTAGTAGGTCCGACTAGTTTAGTCAGTTGGGTGGTCGACCGAATACCGACTAATTCCGATTAGGAGCACTAATCAACCAATTTTTACTTGGAGATACAAATTTTTTTAATGTTTTACTTTTTTTATAAGCAAACTTATAATAATATTCCTAATATTTTATTTAAATTCAATTACTTCTTTTATTTTATTACGGCAGTATAAAAATGTACAAAAACTATATAAATGTATGTATAAAAAAGAGTTATATATTTAAAATAATCATAAAATTCAAAGTCGATTAAAGTTCGACTAAATCTGATTAGTCGTCCGACTGCCAATTAATCCTTAGTCAGTGACCCAGCCGAGCGAGTATCGACTGCCGACTTTTACAACCTCGATTAATAATGTTAATAACAATTATCATTATTATTTGACAATCTCAATATTTTATGCAGAAAATTGCAAAATAGGACATTCAAATTATGAACAAGCTTCTGCAAATGATGAGATCAATTGCTTCGTCATGAATTTTATGAGACAGCACCATCAGTTAGAAAGAAAGTAAACATCGAACGTATTGTTCTCCAAAAACTCGTTTAACAATGACACACACAACTCGATATGCACTTGCGTAAATATATCTTTGCCGCTTGTTGGTTGTCAATGTTCGAGCCTCCCAAGTCAAGACAAAGACTTGCTCTTCGTTATTCAAATTACTAATGTAATTATAATTGCAAAAAGTCAATATATATATATGCTTGCACATACGACCCTACAAGTTATCGTAAAAGTACCCAAAAAATTAGTTTAGAAAAACACTCAAACAAATCCAGCAAAAGTTGATCAAACAATGAACAATGTTGATCGATCAATTAGTGATTTATTAGGCTTCTTGGATAACGTAATAGAGTGGTAATTGGATCTCCCCGGGATCCAATTACCACCAACTTATGTTTAGTCCCACATGGATGAGCCGTGGGACTTTGGTCTGTCTGTGGGGCTATATAAGGAGCCCCAAACCCCCGTTACTCATGGAGAAGTTTAGTAGACACATACGGCCCTTTGAGGCCTTCTCCCGTCGTTTCCTCCCGCTCCTTAGGGAGTAGGGTTCCACGTAAATCTATGGTGTTCATGTTTACATTCTCCTTGATTTATGCTCAGTTTACGGATTCGCTTACACTTCTTAGATTTCAACATGGTATCAAAGCAATTCGATTCTCGAGGATTTATTCTTAAGATTTATTTTCTCGAGATTCAATTATCAAGAGCATGTTCGATTGTTGTTTGAAGATTATGTATAATTCTTGTTCGAGATTTATATGTAGGGTTTCTTTTAAACCCTAGTTGGTTCTAGGGTTTTTCAGCATGAGAAAGAAGTCTCATCCTGCTCCAGCCACATTCAACAGATTGCATACAACGGTGCCCTCGCCTCCTAGTGGGACCGCCTCCACGCGATTATCCATGCATCCTCAAATCCTTCATCGCCTCCCTGATTTCCAGATCTTTAGCATCGTCCTCCAGCGCACCCCTCATGGCGGAATCTCTTCTTGCGAAGGTGACACCCCCGCGTGAACCCTCCAAGCGCGTGTAACATCCATATCCTAACAAACCCGAACTCGTCCGATTTTGGGTCCAATGAACCCAATAATGTTGTCGGTCAATACTAAACAACCTAAAACGACCAAGTAATCATGTGAATAATGGTGCAAATGTGTGATTAACGGGTACCCGGATCCTCGGGGGTTCACAGTTTGGTATCAGAGCAGTGGTACCCCGATACGCACATTCGCAGTATTTCAATTCCGATCGCATTAAGTTCTCGGATAGCGGCAGTCTTCTGACTTGTCGTGAGTCCAAAAAGGGAAATATGACATTCAGATTCAATCACCACAGATGTCACCATTTTCATTAATTTTCATATTATATCCCAAGAAGAGAAAAAGCATATGTCATATTATCTGCGAACAATAAATTCTATGACTAGTTATGGTTCTCATGTAAAGCCATGTCATCCCGACCAGACCAGGAGATGACTAACCAACTAGCACACATACTAACAGACCTTGTACATGATGTAAAAATATATGAAAATTAATGAAAAGGAATTTTGGTGTCATATTGTCTCTATTAACTTGTGGTCAGGGTTCAGAAATTCGGCCTAGGCAGCCGCATATGCGGCCGCATATGTGGAGGCGTTACATATAGCGAACCGCATATGTTCTGTGCGGTTGTTATGCGCTAAGAGCGCCTACTCGGTCCGCTTAATCCGCATATGCGGCCGCATATGCGGCCGCATATGTGATGGAACTTTTCCACCCGATTAAATTGGCCAGAACCCGATAAGCCCAGAAACCCTCGCCCGAAACCCTCGCCAACCTCTTCGATCTTTTCGCATCGACTCCTCCTTTCCTCCCAAAACCCTCGCGATCCTCGAACATCCCTAAACCCTCCGCCTCTCCGCCTCTGGCCTGTTGCGCGGCTGCGCCCCTCCGCCTCCGGTGTTCTCCGCCTCTGGCCTGCTGCGCGGCTGCGCCCCTCCGCCTCCGGTGTTCTCCAACTGCACAGTAGCTTCTCCAACAACCCCGCTTTCACCTCTGGTGCTCTCCAACAACAGCAGGTTCCGCCTCGTGCGTGCTCCTCCGCCTCCGATTTTCTCCGCCTCGTGCGTGCTCCTCCGCCTCCAGCAGCAGGTATCACCTCGGTCCTTTGTTTTTTGTTCTGTGCATTTGATGGTATATATTTTGTTCTGTGCATTTGATGGTTTGATAATGAAACATCTTCCGTGTTAATCTTCAAAAGAGGAGAGATATCTTCTTCACTGTTTTCTCACGTGCAAAATCTTTGCCAATGAGAGGTTCATCCATCCTCTCCATGAGTTTCCAAGCCCTTATACAACCAAAAGCCCTTATACAACCAAATTGACCATAGAAACCAAATTGACCATAGAAACCAAATTGACCATGAGGTTCTTCCAAACTACTCGATGCCAATAAATACATATTCTTTATGAGTTTATAGAAATGCAACCAACATTTTCTGTTGTTATGCATTTAGTAGATTTTCTGTTGTTATGCATTTCTGTTGTGATGCCAACATTTTCTGTTGTTATGCATTATCCTAAAGCCAACTTTGTTTAGTAGATTTTTTCAAATATCCAAAATCTTAATAAAAACTTTTATTTTGTATAGGTTTTTTAATATTTTTTCATGTGTTTAGGTTATCATGGATTCGGAACCAACACATGTTGAGGAACATGTGCTTTTTACTCCACCTGGGTCTACCGATCCGGGATGGAAATATGTTTATCTCATGGAGAAGACCGATCCGAATTCTGTGACATGTCGCTTGTGTGGCAAGGTCTTGAAAGGATGAATTAATCGAATGAAACAACACCTTGGACACATCAAGGGGAATTGCAAAGCATGTCCAAAGGCTAACGATGAAGTGAAGAAGGAGATACGTGATTACATTGAGGGAATCGTGAAGAAGAAAAACGAGAAAGCTGTCACTTTGAAAGAAATGAGAGAGGAGGTGGCGATTAGAGCTACAGGCTCTTCCACAACACCTTGTGACGGAACATGTCTTGGAAAAAGACCACGATCATCTGATGATGATATTGCGTCATTGGGCGCAATGCCAATGCGCCAAACTATTATAAAGGAAACACTAGCAAAGGAAGAACGCGCACGTGTCAACAAATATGTGGCCAAATTCTTCTATGACTGTGATATTCCTTTCAACGTGGCGTCAAAGAGCTCCTTCATACGCATGTGTGAAGCAATTGGCCAATACGGAAGTGGGTACAAGTCCCCATCTTATTATGAAATTGCAGAGCCTTTGTTAAAAAATGAAGTGGAAGAAACAAAGGAGTTTTTGAAAAGTCACAAGGATGCATGGAAAAAAGTGGATGTTCCATCATGACAGATGCATGGACCGACATGAGGGGAAGAAGCATCATGAATTTGTGCGTTAACAGTAGCTTGGGCACATGTTTTCTGAAGTCCGTGGACGCATCAGCTGATGCACATACCGCTGAATATATATCTGCTTTGGTGGAGGATTGCATCAAGGAAGTTGGTGTAGATAATGTTTTGCAAGTCGTGACTGATAATGCATCTGCTAACATGGCAGTTGGGAGGCTCCTCAAGACCAAATATCCAAAGATATTTTGGTCATCTTGCGTTGCTCACTGCATAGATCTCATACTTGAAGAATTTGGCAAAGAGCCGAAGGTTAAAAATTGCATAGCAAAGGCCAGAACACTCACTATTTTCATCTATAGCCATGCAAAGACACTCAGCTTGATGCGGCATTTTACCCAAAAGGGAGAGATAGTCAGACCAGGGCAAACAAGATTTGCCACGTGTTTTCTCACGCTACAAAGTGTCTTCGAAAAGAAAGAAAAGTTGAGATTGATGTTTTCTTCTGATGAATGGAGACAATGCAAGTGGTCCAAGACAAGGAAAGGTGAAATGGTTGGATCAATTGTTCTTAGTACATCTTTTTGGAGCCAAGTTTCCTTGACCTTGAAGGTCTTTTCCCCACTCGTCCGTCTCTTGCGTATTGTTGATGGGGATCGGAGACCATCATTGAGCTTCGTTTATGGAGGGCTTGAAGATGCGAAGAAGGAGATAAAGAGTCTTTTTAAAGACAATGAGCATTCATATAAGCCCTACATAGATGCCATTGATTCCAAGTCAAAAGGGAGATTAGATAGTTCTCTTCACCTTGCAGCTTACTATCTCAACCCCTATTATTTTTACAGGGATGATAAAGCCATCTCAGAAGATAGCTTTGTCATAGATGGTTTTTTGTACTGCTTGGAGATATTTTACCCTGATTTGGATGTTCAAGATGTCATCACACAAAAGAAATGGTTCTTTATAAAAATGGAGATGGTCCATTCGGAAAACCATTAGCAATCAAGCAGAGATCCGTCGAGGATGCGTTCGATCCAGGTAGTTACATTATATACATATTTTAAGAATGTAAGGACTAAGAAGTTGACTTCCTAAGTTTTCTTGTAGCTAATTGGTGGTCGTTATATGGTGGTGAGACACCATACATGAAGGCAATGGCGTTGAAGATATTAAAGCTAACATCCTCTTCTTCTGGATGTGAGAGGAATTGGAGCTCTTTCGCAGCGGTACACCCACATTTGTGATTTATTATTATTGATTACCAAAATTGAATGACTGACATTTTGAGTAAATACTTTCGTTGCAGATCCACACTAAAAAGAGGAATAAACTTGAAACCAAGAGATTGAATGACTTGGTTTTTGTGAAATTCAACTCAAAGCTGAAAGAGCGACAGTCATAACAAGGAAGAGACACATTTATTTCCAAGGATAGGGCACATGTGGACGAGTGGATCGGACCAGAGGAAGGTGAAGAAGAGGTGTTCCAAGGCTCAGGACTAACTTGGAGCTTGGTGGTTGAGGCAAGTGGAGCAGATGAATTGGTGCAGCATAGGAGGAGCCAAAGGAACATGGATGCATTACCGAGTGTGGCGGAGGAAGAAGATTTTATCACGGATTCAGACACTGACAGCGATGATGAAATTCCTCCTGTTGTTTTTGACGATTTGGATTAGGAGTTTGATTATTTTTGTATGAACTATGAACCTCTTTTGAGCTGTTATGAACCTTTTTTGAGCTGTCATTCATAGATATTTTGTTGTGAATCTTATGATCCACTTTTAAATCAAAATAGACAACTTTGGAAATGCTTTCGACCTTGGGTTGAAAATCTTCACATTAAAATACTTACATTTTATTTATTTTAAATATAAATTATCTAGTATTTGAATTTATTGTTATATTGTTAATTATTTTTAATTTAAATAATAGAAACCGCATATACTTCCGCATATACTTCTGCCCGCCCGCTTACTCGCTTCAGACCGCCTGACCGAACGAATACCGCATACCGACTTTCTGAACCTTGCTTGTGGTTATGAATATAAATATGAATGTCAGATGGCAATGATTGCAACGAAAAAAAAACTTTTCCCTGTTTTTCTATAAATTATGCGATCTCTAGTGAATGGAAAGCTGCGAAGGTAGTGTAAACGGGTACCCGGATCCTTGGGGGTTCAGAGTTGCACCATTATTCACATGATTACTTGGTCGTTTTAGGTTGTTTAGTATTGACCGACAACATTATTGGGTTCATTGGACCCAAAATCAGACGAGTTCGGGTTTGTTAGGATATGGATGTTACAGCGCGCCCTCACTGCTCCTCCAGATCCTCGCTGGAGCAAGATGGACTGCTCCTCAAGATCCTCCATATCCTCGGCTCTCGAGGTTTCCCAACGGCGGAACCCCTCTATTGTCGCCTGTATCGCTGCCTGCCTCTTTTCATGCGCCATTGCGGCGCTGCTCCAAGCGGTGGAGCTCCATCGGCACCAGCGACATCCATCGCAAGGTGGCGACAGAAAAAAACCATCGAGGGGCGTCAAATCCACCAGCGCCTCCACCCCTACAGGCGGCACCAACGCCCAACGGCCAATGATGGGCGGCTCCACAGCACTGGACCCGCTTCTCCTCCTTGATGATGCATCTCTAGCGAGCAACACGACTGACTGACCAACACCTCAAACTACTGCTTCTACAGATCATCTGTCTTCACTGAGCATCGAATTCTTCGTCAGGGGGTAAACTTCTTCTTTTACGACCCGACAACAACTCCGCGCTGGACTTCTTCTATTGTGACTCTTCTCGATGAACAACTGAGATAAGTTCCGATGACCTGGTAGTGCAGCGACTCTACAGGCATGGCAGAGATATATTCTGATGACCTGAAAGTCGCGGACCCGTCCTCGAGCGAGGTCTTCTACCAGCAACAGACATATATTCTTCTTGTGATGTATTGTGTGAAGATGTGATGTATACTTTTTCTTTTTGTTGCAAGCTGCAGCTTTCTCAACTCCAGCTTGAGGGGGGTATTGGAGAATATAATAGAGTGGTAAATGGATACTCCAAGATCCAATTAGCACCTACTTATGTGGGACTCTGTCTGTCTGTGGGGCTATATAAGGCATCCCACACCCCCTATACTCATGGAGAAGTTTAATAGACACATATGGTCCTTTGAGGCATTCTCCCATGGTTTCATCCCGCTCCTTAGGAAATAGGATTCCACGTAAATATCTGATATTCATGTTTATATTCTCCTTGATTTATGCTATGTTTGTCGATTCGCTTCCGCTTCTTAGATTTCAACAAGATTAAGAGGGAGATCGAGCATGTCACAAACAAGATTAAGATTTCAACAAGATTTCAATAATATTAAGAGGGGCTTTGATATTTATTTCCGTTTCTGTCTTAAAATATGTTTTGCAGGAGCATGATGTTTTATCCAAGTATTGTAGGTTGCTTGGTGTTTGATCCAAGCATGTAGTTACTTTGATGCTTGATTCGAAGTTGAAAACTTCGGTGTGTGATCAAAGTGCGTAAGCCTATGACGAATGATCCAAATCATCTATGAAAACAGTTGAATTATCATCAACATATAACTTGGTATAGTGATTGATTGATCGACATGACTGATCGGGAATCCTAAGTAAAGGACTCAGGCTAGTAGTTTTCATCTAGTCGGGATTCCATGTTAACATCCCCATGCAAGTGGTTGCTATCTGGTTTGATTTTTGTGCTTATTGTTTGAATTAATTCTATCTGACCGTTATTTGCGATTTTTTTTTGAAGTCTAAAAACTCGGGGGATACACTCGGTGGTGTTCGCCCCTGCTTTATTAACAAAAGAAAAGAAACACAAAAAAAGGAAAGAACTTTACAAGGCATCCTACGCGCTACCAAAAAGGGATCTAAACCAACAACCAATCATCAACTAAACGAGTACAATGAAACAGAACGTTTTCTTTGTAAAACCGTTGCCTTGCGAAGGCAGCTTCATTCCGCCCAAGCCAGATTGCCCAAACCCTCGCCACAGGACGCAGGAGCTCTCTACGGTCTCTACTCTTGTTGGTCACCATTGATTCCCAAAAAGAAGCCAGATCTGTGGTGCTGACCCAAGTCTCAGTCGCTGCCTCCTACACACCCATCATTGTCGGGCAAGCGAAGAAGAGATGTTCCTAAAGGATATGGAATTATCCTCAAGCGCATCACGGAAGCGTGATCGTCGTATCGGATACGACGCAGAACAACTAGTCGTACTAGTTGTTCTGTGTAGCGGAATTTAAAAATTTTCATGCGATGAAACCACATGATTCAAGAACGGTTCTCGGATCGTTTCATCTATAACCACAACAAGTATTAGGAATACCTCTTGAAGCGTGGTTGATCGAGTCTCTAAGAGAAGAGACCTCCCGTCTCAAGTCCGATCGTCGGAGAGATTGCTTGCGAGCACGGGGATAAACCGCGTAGTCCTCGCAATCCAACAAGATGATCCAATCACGGTTGCCCCTGATCTCGTCGTACGAAATCGAACGTCTCCTTCGTGAGCGTAGCACTCCAAGAAGACGGAGAACCGAAGAACGTCGAAGCGGCAGCCCGGTGGCGAGAGCGTCGACAAGAACCTCCCCTAGGGTTTGGTGGTCGGCCACCAAGTAGAGGGGGAGAGGGCTGACGTGTATGGAGAAAGAGAGGGAGAGAGAGAGAGAGAGAGAGAGAGCTTCAATATTGCATAGCACTAGAGAGCATGGTATGCCTCTCTATTTATAGGGTTTTGGGATCCACGGATCTCAATTCATGGGACATATAAAATCAATGGATGAGATTGATTTATGTCTAATCCAATGGTCAACATTGTTGTTGGTGAACTAACAAATTATGATCTAATTTAGATTAAAATATATTGACAAAATCAAATATAAATCAATCCTAAATTACACCAACAAATAAGGAGAGAATATACATGGAGATTACATCTCCCATGTATATTCAAGTGGACGGCCACCCATTCCAATTAGGAATTGGGTACCGCACACTTGATTTCTCATGGAGGCAATCTCATGAGATTTCATGAGATTGCATATCTCCATGGAAATCTCTCTTTATTTATTTCCAACAATTTTATTGTGATATATTCTTCAAAAATAATTCACAATTAATTTTGAGAATATTGCAACCTTGCCATTGAAAAATTGTGAATCACATTCACAACCCAAAACAACATATAATTTACATTATCAATTAATTACACAATGTGTATCCAATACACATAAGAATTAATCAACAAATATACATTATAATTGGCTCTTTCTAATACATTATAAATCACATTTATAATATATTATGAATAATTGAATATTTCTATCCACGTTATTCTTATCCATAATAATTAAATCACATTTAATTATATTGGATAATTTCTACACACATCAAGATGATTAAATCACATTTAATCATTGTTTCTTCATTGCTTAGATCTTGTGGAATTATTCTTGAACCCTTCAAGAATAATGCGATTTCTTCGCAGATACTTGGAGATAAGGACAGGACGATTGTATTGTTCCACGTATAGTGACTTGGATGTTGAGATCATATCTCAAATCCAGATCCCATGGACCTCCCACTGATGCTTGATCAAATCAAGACCGTAGACCTAATCTTCTCATTGCATCTGAATCTCATTCAGATCAATGTCCAGTTCATGGACTAAGATTAGGTTACTTCTCTGATGAGAGGAGTCACTAAAATCCAAACCTATTTCATCACTCCCTCGGAATGGAAGCGTCATGGTTATACAATCGTTTATGATCACATCACCCTCAGGTATTCCCAATACCTGTACATCCTGCATACTGGAAGACCTATGATCATTCTGAAGATAAGGATCACTTTTACACTGTCATCTTCAGGGTTTGATCATTAAGTTTCTCAATCTTGGTCACTGGGAATTGGTATAGATCACATGCTTTCCTAAAGCATATATCATACCTTCAAATTCATGTCATGCTTCCAAAGCATGACGACCATGCATGGAATTTGATCAGTCACAATACCTCATGAGTGAGCTCATGTCTCCCGGTTCATAAGTGAACATGTATGATCCCTTTGAGAGATCGTATTACTCATATGTCCTTACATGCACACCAGCTCGCCGGTGTATAGACCTTGGTTAGGTCATCAACCTATTGGTCTGCCAAATGTACACACTCAGACATATAGCAACACATCTGTCTCCGGTCAGAGGATGCTTGCCTATGCTGTGACAGTATTCAACATAGGTCTTTGGTTATCTCGATCTCGTTAAGTCAGCCCATTGACTCAACTAACCTGACACCTCCGAATCACTATTCCCATGCAGAGGACCTGCATCAAGAGGTCAGTCAGATATCAGCCATTTGAGAAAGGATTGCCATCTCCTACTCAGGCCGGAGATCATCACTTAACAATCATTTGACGATGCTTGATGAGTCCTCTATCTAACTCCTTCGATATTCATCCAAGCATCAGCCATGGAAGGACATATCGATATCGATATCGTTTCGATATCGTGTCGATATCGATATATCGGCGATATATCGCTATATCTAGGAAAGATATGAAGAAAATGCCTGAAATCGGATATATCGATATATCGATTTCGATATCGGTCCCATGTCGATATCGATATATCGACGATATATCGCTGATATATCGGGATACGGCCTTTCATGGCATCAGCCTCTATGATTCATTCAATGAATCAACAGTTGTATGATCATCAAGTTGGCCATGGTACATAACCCTTATTGTACAGAGGGACCTTATAGTGCATTCATTCATTCAATCTCAGAAAGGGAGTTAAAAATAATCAATAACTTTCATTGATAATTTATTTATTACAATAACATTTATTGTAGGAATGGTTCGTCCGGGGCTCACATTGCTAACAGTTCCAAAGTTTCCATGTCATTGCTGCAAAGAACACACCCATCCGGGACAGAGCCAAACATTCTTGCGCAGCGATCCCTCGTCAACAATCTCTTCCTCCGAAACAACCAAAGGAAGATATCAACCTTCTCAGGAAGCTTCAAGCGCCAAACAAAGCTGCAATCACGCACCAACACATCTTACCCCAACCGAGGGGAAGAGGAAACTGCCAAATAAGCCTTCCGCGTCGTAAAAGCGTCCCCCCCCCTCCAGGTCCAGTGATCCCTCCCACCCGAGGGCCGATAAGTCCCACCGATGGAGTCCAAGAGAAGGAGAAAATCGATGAGCCGCTGATCCGAAAGGTTGTTACGAATATTACATATTAAACCCCCCCCCACCCAACAGTATCATGATCCTACTGAGATCCACACAGATACCTTCAACTCAGGGCGCTAACACAACTAGTTGAAGATGAAGAAACAATGAGCCGATGTGATTGATATATTCAACTGAAGGATGTGTTACCATCATTTTGAAAGAATGAGAACCTCAAATACATCGTACTAGAACCTTCAATTGAAGATTGAAAATGGAAGGACCATTAGAAATGTCAAAATATCATCTTCAAACTGTTACCCACACTTTTCTCGGTGGCTGAAAGAATATCTAAGATGAAGCATGAACTCCCAAAGAAAATGTTGAACCAGAAAAAAGACTAAAGTGAAGTATATCCTCTGACAATGCAAATTATGGACTTATGTAATAAAAATCAAAATAGATTACAGAACCAGCCTTACATCTTTCTTGTCGAATGGTGTCAAGAAGGGATCCCTGACACTAAGCCCGGCAACAACAGTCACAATCGGATCAACACAGTTGAAAATAGCACCATAAATGAGCATCTTTCCCAGTTTGGGTTCAACGGGGAGCATTGCCAAGAGGCGTCCTGCCAAATGAAGTAATACAATGTGATTCATCAACTTTAATACATGCAGCATAAGATTTTTCAGGGAGGAATTCCATACCCAAAACAGTCAAATCTTCCTTCTCATCAAGTGCCCCGATCACTTTCAAATATTCAATAGCGTTTTGAACCTTCAAATGCAATTTAAAAAAATATTTATCAGCATTTCAAATAGTTTTATAAATAAGCAAGTAAATCAAACGAGAATGGAGAGCCGTTGAGCCATTTGTTGTTATCTAATATCACATAGGTAAGAGCTACTCTATACAAAGAATTGGATACTTATAATGCAGAAACTTCATGTGCTATAAATGTAATGCTCGTCTAGGCAATCAGTCTTGTTCGTATACTATATTATAAAATCACTTCCTTTGCTAGATGGAAAATAAGGAAGAATAAGAAGCGCAACGTTTTTCAATAGGGAGACAACTGCTAACTTTTATGATTATATCTGATGGGAAGGATGTTGATAGATTCATATCCCATTGATTTTACAAGATCACTCGTAGTCCGCATAGTTCTACTAGTGGTGTGCTCTTCAACTTTTTCCCTTGTACACCGACGCTGTTTAGCAAAGGTTCATGCTATAGGAGGCATTGGGATAACAGAGAAATGAGAAAATGACATAACAACTAATGGCACCAACAGCAAAGACACCGAAATAAATTGGATGATTCTAAATTGTGAGCTGAGTCAGAAAATTTTGACGAGGTTCGGTGTTTATGTCATTACATATTTATTTTGCTGTCTGAAACAACAGCAGGACAATAGCAGCTGGATACGTGGCAGCAGAATTCAACCCTATAAACATTTGATATTAAGTATGTATTCTTATATACTTATATTAACACAGATACCCCTACAAAGTTAATGCATTTAAAAAAAATATCCTTTTGTGTAATGCAAGGAAGTTTGAATTCATATGATCCATGCAATCAATGACAAATAATAGCACTGAACACTTTCAAACTATAAACAGATTTTGGATTTTATCTATTATATCAACATAAATACAACAACAACAAAGTCTTTTCCCACAATTAAGTAAGGTCGGTTACATGGATTCTTCGCATCCATTCAGATCTAAATAGATTATAATTTTTATTACTTGTGGAGAAAAATTGAAAATGAATTGAATTATTTTGCTCAAGGGTGTATGGTTTCTTATATAGCATAAAACCCTAGAGAGCTCAAAAAGAGAAAATTGCATAAAGACCCTGAAGGGGATACATGACTCAATAAAGAGAAAAATGGAATAATCAAACAACTAAATAACTTTAACATGCACCTTCTTCTTTCATGTCGATTTTTACATGCCCAATGGCAACGAGAAGAGGGCTCGTGCAGGGCTACTAACAGTTGGCCGGGCATGGAGAGGGCACACATAAATCTTGTGGAAAGATCGATAGTGTTATTGCACGTTGACGTATTCCAAAAGTAATGTTCTAGGAACCCTATCTTTTTTTGAACTCGACGATGACGCGAGTCAATGTTCAGATCATATGAACCAATTATAAACACCAAAGAATATGAAGAATAATCAAAATAAAAAGTGAATGTCCAAGATAAACCCAAAATTAAACCATATTGATACTATGTTGAAGATAAGAATGCAGAAGCGAAATCGATAATCGACAGAACAAAAATATAGAATGTTCAGATTAACGTAGAATCATGTTTCCTAACGAATCGGATGAAACTATGGGAGGAAACCTCAAAGGCTAGGTTTTCTATTATAAATCTCTCAAAGGTTACAGAGGAGTGCGGAGCTCTGTATACAGTCCACAAACACACCAAGATCACACTAATAGATATTAGATAATGTCGAACCAATTGGATCCTATAGAGATCTAATTACCCATCTAATACCTACTCGAACAAAAGATAGGATTGTTCTTAATGCCATTTCTAGCTAAACCTTACTTGATACAAACAAAAGCAACATCTACAATAATAACACTTTATATATTGTTCTTATATTATTGTAACCCCCCCCCCCCATTATGCCTTTCGTTCGAGCCACCATATATCGTTTTGCAGTGAAAGTGACATTGCTTCTATATCACAAATATAACAAAGATACTAAAGTTTATCATTAAAAACAAAGATCCTAAAATGTTTGAAGGAGCATGAATGTTTAAACAAATAAACAGGAGGCATATGTCGGGTACTTAGTACCATGTCATCCACACATATCTAACAAGAACTTACTGAACCATGGCAGGTCAATTCTTAATTTACCGATAATGGTTCTGGGGACTGGAGTGCCCTGGATAAGAATTCGGATATAGTTCCGAGTCGCAAGCTCTTAATTTGCAAACAAAGAGATTGTAATGGCGTTCTCAGAAGTTCTGGCAACTGGTACTCTGCAAATGCACTATGCACACATTTTGGATAAAGATGGTAGCACTCTCCAGGCTGAACCCTACCAGCCCTTCCTCTTCTCTGTACAAGAAATAAGCAACTCAGATCACAAACAAACCATGCAAACAAAGTAAATACAACATGAAAAAAAATGATCTACTCCACCTGTCGTGAAGGAGAAAATCTGCTGAATGAAAAAAACCAATAAATTCAACCTTGTGGCACTTGGGAATAGTTTTTGTTTGACATTATACTTTATGGGTTTTAACCTACCAAGCATCTCACGTATCACTTCCTCGAAAAGAGATAGATCTTGTGTGATAATAATTAGGTTACTCCTTATATAGGAAGTGAAGAATTGGCAACCCCAGACTGACCGAACAAAAGAGGATCCATCATTAGGCTACTCCCGAAAGAAGATAGATTTTGTAGCATGTATCTTAGGCAGATGGATTCATCATTCTTAAGAAACGAGGCACAGACTGACTGAACAAAAGTATGGAGGATTTGCTTAAGGCATTCGCCATATTAAGAAGACCAACATTTAGCTCTAGCCCCAGGTCGGCGAGCTCAAATTCACATTAATGGAAGAGCATGCTGAAAGTAGGAAGCAATAGTCAAAAAGCAGAAACTTGCCCATTATTCTCACAGTGACAATGCCAAATGACGTGTGTGACTATAGCTGATGATTCTATTTCAATGTTTATGAATGGATTGTTGATGGTGTTTTGTGGTGAAGGTACTGATATACAATGAATATAGTTCAAAGTTTGCATCTTGATAAATAGAATAAATAGCCAACTGGTCTGTATGAGTATCACGTGTTAAGAACGGGTTAACAATCTGCTCAACATATCTTAGCTTGCATAAAAAAATGAACCATCTATTGACACCAAAATAAGCAATAAATTTCTGGTTATCTAAGAAATAAGGAATATCGCTGCCGGGGTCTGCTGACAATAAAGCTGAGGTTTCGCTCAGTTTTTTAGAAACCTGATCAAAGTGAGACCAAGTTGGGTCTATAAAGTCAGCAAGCACACTTGGTCTCAAAAAAAAAGTCAGCAAGCACAGAAAGCAACCAAACTTGTTCAATAAACCTAAAGCAAGTTGCACTTTCCTATAAAAATCTAACTGATAATAAATCAAAAGCCAAGTTACATTAAGGTAGAGTGTCACGGAATGTTTAGTCACGCTCCAAGACTAGAAATGTTGACCACAGCTGCCTTAATTTTGATACATCTATGATGTTTTTCATTTATTAAAGCCTTGGAGAAGGATCGGACTTTTTTAAAGCCAAAGGGCATTTTATGGTCAACCAGGAATTTTATATATCATGAACGGATACTGATTACGAACAATTACAAGGGGGTTTTGAAATCGGTAGGTGGAATCGGGGTTTTTCAATAGCAGTCATGAATGTTACCTCTCGTGAGAAGGCATTGGTGGTGCTAGGGTTTGGCCCGAACCCCAGTGTTGAAGGCAACGAGGTGGCAGGAAGGACCGATCTTGCAAGGGTGACCTATCATGTGGGCTGTGGCGGGGGATTCATGGCCTCACAGGGGTATTGTCGAGGTTGCTGGTACAGGCATTGAGGGCTTCATGTCCTTGCAAGGCATTCTCAGAGCTCCCAGTGGAGGCAATGGAGTCATCACCAGGCTCAATAAGGAGGGGGCAAGGGTTCCCTGCCAGCGATAGGGTTCAATCGAGAAGGATGCCCACGAGGCGATAGATGAGGGTTTCAAAGATGATCAGTGGAGGCAGCCCAGGCGGTGCCGTCCACGATCACCCAATGCCATAGTGAGAGCTCTATTTTATTATCATTGTGGCAAGGAGCATGGCCTTAAATTTTGGCGAATTTCAATCGAAATTCGGTTTCGTAATGGTACCGATATAGAAACCACGTATAATATCAGTTTCCAGAATTTCGGCCGAAATTTCGGCCAACTTCGGTCCATTTCGGTGGAAATTGTTCACAGATTTCTCGGATTTCGGTGGAATTTCAGTTCATTTCGACTGAAATTGTTCTAGGTCATCATATATCATGCCTAGGTCGTTCATTGATATTCATAAGCACTATTTGACCACTAAATGAAATTTATAGGTCACTATTTCAACCACCATTGCAATATAGGCTACTATTCCAACTACCATTGAAATAAATAAGGTCATTAAGGGTCCTCTTTAAACCCAATAAATATAATGTATATGTTATCATTTCATCTCACAACTTCACAAGTCACAAGTTTACAACCCAACTTCTTAAGTTTTGGAGAGCCAAGTTTACAAATTCCAAGCAAGATAAGTATTTTACCATATTTTTTCATAACACGTCTTTTTTTAACATACTTCGAGATGCCAAATATGTATTTTTTTCATCTTTGAATGCTAACTTCGGAATCTTCATAGTTAGAATCTTCATATAACCATCTTGTTATCTTTTCCTAGGCCAACATGGAGAGCCAAATATGATTCTTACCATTTGACTACTAACTTCATATAACCGTCCTCTTATCTTTGCAATAAAATTATTTGTTTGTTATGCCTCTCATCACTAACATGCTAACAAACGAAAGTTATTCTAATTGTCTCTTGACAATTGGTGCAAATGCCAAGCATAAATTTGAATAAAAAAGCCAAATAGATATTGAGATCGTTACATGGGCCATTTCCAAGAAAAGAATTATTCTGCCTACTAATATCTTGAGGCTATCTAATCAGCATAGAAATTCATATTAGCATGGGGTACCTTATCATTTAACCCGAGGTCATAATTTAGACACATATTATCACTAATTATCAGGAAGCCCAATGCATTTAGCCAGAATGAATCCATTCAACTAAGATATAGCTCAATAATTTCCACCAAGGAAGGAATTAGAACGAGTATATGGATCCACCAAGGAATTCATGGTTTGGTCAAATCTCATCACCATCCCAAATAAGAATGTAATGCTAGTAACATAATGGTTAGTCTTAGTAAGCACAGACATATTATGTGATTGATGTATCATGTGATCTTGTAACCTTGTATTATGACAACTAATATTTCAATTTTAAAATTATCAACGCATTCTATTTAATAAAAGTAGTATTATTCTTCTGATATTTGGTAGAAAAACTAAATGCCAAAATTTAGGTTTATGTACTGAAGTTTGAAATTTCACTCTCGACTGTCATCGATTTGGTGACCGAAGACGTTATTTAAGTTAAGGCATTGATCATTATAACATCTTATTGAGAGTAAAAAAAACTTGTATTTCTATCTCTATTATTGTTTAAACAACGAAAGAAATCTTAAATTTGAAAAAAAAAAGAGTTTTCAAGTCATTTCCCCAATTTCCGGCCATTTCACCGAAATTCCACCGAAATACTTTTTCTGACTTACCGAAATGAAACCAAAATCCGACATTTAAGGCCTTGGCAAGGAGCATACGTCCAAAGCATGCCCATGCATAGTGGTGATCTACTTCCATTGTGTCTTATCGAGTTAATCTCAAGAGGACTAAATGGGGTGTTGTCATCGATTCGTTGGTGTCACCTTAGTTTCTTGGATGACATTTGGAGATATCTTCCTTGGTAGAAAGCTCGAATATAGAGGGTTCCTATGTGCGCAATAGATCTTTTGGATTTCGTACAGAGGCATTGTCCTTATTGGTTTGTGGTGGAAATCCTAAATGATGGCTTCTGACTACGGGGGGGGCTTGGGTAGGCGGCGCTGGTAGAAGGCCACACTATCACCTCATCTAGGCGATTGGAGATGCGGACTAGACTATTGATCGAGCCATATTAGATAGAATTTTTATCCAGCAACTGGTCGATCGGGGCAATGTCATTGGATGAGGAAGTGGCAGTGGCTTGTCAGGTAAATCCTGGCCATTCGAAGCTATATCTTCATGCTCTTGTGCAAATCTCCGATGTGGCGTCAATTTCTGGTGGAGTAAAAGTAGGTTTAGATAACTTCGTTTTTTATCATAAGGTAATAGCAGTATATTATTCCACTACCACACCCACTTCATAGGTTAAGGTTATGTAGCTAGTGATTTCCAAAGAGGGGTAGGGGTCCTTGGAACAAGGAAGTTTGTTTTGTTGGCAGGAGGATGACTAAAGTATGTCCTCCCCTCTCACAAGCATTTTCTAATCTTCTTGTCCAGAAGAAGGTTTGACAACATGACCTCGTAACCTCTACAGGAAGGAATCGGCTCTGGTCATTCCCATCAGGACACCATTTGTTGAAGACATGTCGATTGTTAATCATCCGGTAAGCCACCTCAATGGTGCATGCAGTGGCAAAGCTGGTATGATTTTGGCAAAAGGGATAAGGCTAATTTTGTTGGGATAAATGGGGTAGAGTCGATCCCCTCGATTTTAAAATGAAGTTGTACCCCAAATGTAAGAGATTTAGGAAAACCAAAGGAAAGGATGGTGGTTGGGGCCATTAGGAAAGCATATCCGAATCGAATACCTTCGAATTCACCAGGATTCGTATTCGATCCGTTTTGAAATTTTTGAACCCGAACTCGAATCGAAATTAAAACGAATTTGCACACTTGAATTTAGATTCAATTCATTTTGAGTTTTGAATATTCAAATTCGCTTCATCTTATTCCGAATTTGAAATGTCCACTTATGCTTTGAAAAACAACAAAGCCTTTTCCCACATTAAGTAGGGTCGGCTACATGGATTCTTTGCCTCCATTCAGATATATCGTGGGTTATTCTTGGCTTAGATCCAAAAAAACTAAAATCCCTTGATATAGTCTCATTCCAACACTTCTTGGGCATTCATCGCCCACTATTAGCCAACTCAAAATCCCAAAACTAGCATCTCCTCACCCATGCATCAACTGACCTCCATTGCAAATGGCCAAACCACTTCAAGCGATTTTCTCGCATCTAATCCTCGATCGGAGCTACACCAACTATCATTCTGATTGCATCATTCCGAATCCGGTCTTTACAAAATTGCAGTGAATTATTCAACGAATTCAATAAGGGTTCTCCAATACCGCAACTGACAACAAAGCCATTCCTCAGGAGATGAGTTTTTGAAAGCGGCAAAGAGTTGATGTAGCGTGAAGCGGATAAATAGGGCATAATTTAATTTTGTTCGTCGTTAATTAGAGTCCCATTATATTACCAAGTCGTTGTAATTTTTATTTAAATAAAAGAGATCGCATATGATCTCATTTAGCGGTCAAATTAGGTAGTTAATCGTTTAAACTCAATTAGGATAAGTAGATTTTGAATTTAAAATTAGAGTCGGTTAGGATTTAAATTCTAATCTAATTTTATTTTTGTAATCCACCCCTCCTATATAAAGGGGATGAGAGTCCAACATTTGAGGCAGTTCAGAATCAATCAATTTTTGAGTTATCTCAATTATCTCTCTCTTTTTCTCTCCTCCTTATACGCGATATATGCGATTCATTTCCAAAATTCATCATTCTCCGACGAGTTTTCTCCTCTCAACCCCTCCATTTTCTTCTCCAATGAAAATTTCACCACAAAATTAATATTTCGCCGCTGTGAATTCTCTTCAGCATCAATTGGTATCGGAGCATGGCATCTAGATCGTCCTCACGATCTAAGGATCCGTACAGATGTTTGCGTTGGCATTCAACGAAAGACTATCGTTCGTCGGAACGTAAACGGCGAGCCGACAAAGCCTACAACAAAGAGATGATGACCATATTGTTCGACTTCCGAACAAATCTACAAGGTTTGGTTGTTGATTTTGAGACCCTAAGTGCCGTTGAAATCACTGCCAAGAAAGCCGTCGAATCGAAGTCTCCCACTACGAAGTCACTGTCCTAATTTCCAATGAAGAAAAGCGAGAAAAAAGGAGCGTCGACTACGAAATACTTGCTGTTCAGCACATCCCAGATCAGATTCTGCTACAGGAATCAACTCCATCATCCCCTCCGACCGCCCTCACACCTCTGGATTCATCCCAGGTACCCCCCACGTCAACCCAACCACCCCCGATAGCCCATGCAATGTTCCTAACAGCCCCTGCAACACAAACACAGACCCTTCACACCTCCCCGACCCCCCTACCGCCTCCATGTGCTACCATCCGACTATTCACCGACCACCCTCCCGCCACACCCGCAAGCCTAGTAAACCCCCCAGCTCCGTCACCGTTTTCACCCACTTCGCGGCCTCCACAACCCCAGCGAACAAGCCAACCCCACCACTCTCGCAACTCCCCTCCCACGCCCCCTCGACGCCCCTAAGCGCCGCCTCATGTCTCCTCCCTCACTCCCATCGGCGCCACCGCCCTCCAATTCCCGCTACATACCCCTCTCTTACGCCACAAACGACCATCGCCAACACCGCCACCCCCCCCCCCAATTCCTACTCGCCCAATTCCACCCCCACTATGGGATTCGAATACCGTGAAATTTGGGATGGGAACTTAAAATGGAGAAATTGCAATGAAGCTCCTCCTCCCAAAAGTATTTATAAAAAGGGTCTATTGGATGACACATTATGCCATGAAATTTTTTTAAGTGAAGGGGTAGAAAAATTGGAGGGACACCCTCCCAGTCGAAAAAAATTACAAACGTAATTTGGAATTGAACAAGAATTGCAGTGAATTATTCAAGGAATTCAATAAGGGTTCTCCAATACTGCAACCAAAGACAAAGTCACTCGTCAGGAGATGAGTTTTTCAAAGCGGTAGAGAGTTCGGATAAATAGGGCTTAATTTATTTATGTTCGTCGTTAATTAGAGTCCCATTTTATTATCGAGTCGTTGCAATTTTTATTTAAATAAAAGAGATCGCATGTGATCTCATTTAGTGGTCAAATTAGGTAGTTAATCTATTAGAGTCAGTTAGGATAAATATATCTGAATTTTGTATTGAAAATTAGAGTCGGTTAGGATTTAAATTCTAATCTCTTTATATTTTTGTAATCTACCCCTCCTATATAAAGGGGATGAGTGTCCAACAATTGAGGCGGTTCAAAATCAATCAATTTTTGAGTAATCTCAATTATCTCTCTCTTTTTCTCTCCTTATACGTGATCTCTGCGATTCTTCTCCAAAATCCCTCATTCTCCGTTGGGTTTTCTCTTCTCAACTCCTCCATTTTCTTCCCCATCAAAAATCCAGCACAAAATTAATTTTTCGTCGTTGCGAATTCTCTACGGCATCACTACCCTAGCGTTGACCACTTAAATCCATTGCAGCTCAACTCATACATCTTGTTTCCATCGCTCCGACCGGACCAATTGTATGTCCACGGCTAGCTTAGGTATTGGTTGTCACGTTTGTCCTTACTCTTGTATCCCTTCATTCTTTGTCAATAATTCTTCTTATCCATATTGAAGGAATCGTCCAATCTAAGATCCCCTAAAGAATACCCTAGTTAGACAATTTCCCCTAACGATCTAACTTAAACTTCAAGATTTTTTAGATTGCGCTGAAACCATTCCTCCAAGGAGTTTACAGTAAGGAACTAACCATCTTTTGTTTAATTGATTTGCTCGCAGCTTAACAATTGTATGCAGAATTAATATATATTTCAATTGAAACTTTTCAGAATATGGTCAAGGGAGGTTCATCAGCAAGAATGAGAGGCGATTTGATAAGTTCAAACCAGTCAAATATCATCATCACTTTTTGATAAGTCAGAAAAGAAGGCGATTTGTGGATTCCCACCACCATGTTCGCGGCCGAGGAAAAGTGCACCTAAAGTATTCACCTAATCCAACTATTTTCAAAGAAAGGGCATTCTACGGGGCAGAAAATCTTCTTGGGAGCTTTTACAACAGTTGTTATTTCTTATCACTAACATAAAACATGTGCTAATAGGATCGAGATATGGAGCCTCCGCATGTAAAGGAGGTCAAGAGCCTAGAGATCGAGAATGCAGTGCATGGGATCCATGCATGAGAGAGGTCTGCACCAGATCTGGTTCACGAGAACTCATCGCCCTGTTGAGGCTTCTTCTTCATCGATTTGCACGAAGAGGCTAAAAAAGAGGATCTCGTGTGGGAGGATGCGTGAGAACTGAGGGCATCGCCCAGAGTCACCCGGCAGACGATCAGGCCTGGAGGTAGTCTCGATTGTTGCGGCGTAAGATCAAGGGCGAGATTGTGCCACCTGATGCTCATGCACCTGATGATGCGTATGCTGGAACTAAGGGATGCGACGAGGTTGTCGCTGGTGCAGAGGAATCACTTGGAGATTGAGAGGTTTCCCTTTCATCTTCTTTCATCGTATGAATGGGTTCCTGCAAGGAGAAGGCTTCGCTTGTGGAATTTGAAGATCTCGTGGCCGACAAGAACCCATGGAAACCCACGGAGGGTTGCAGGGGAAACCCATGGAAACCTCTTGTTGTGACTTACGCACCTCCTAGACTTAGGTTACATAAAATACTAGTTCTTGATGTTGTTGTCAATCTTCACAACTAGGATCGAACCTTCTCCGATCATGGACTCTGCAGAATTAGGGTTTCAGAAGAAACCCTAGAGCTCGATCTTGAACCAATCGCGAACATAAAAATCTTCAAGAAAATCAATGGATCGATCATAATAAATCGTCAAGAATGAAAATCCAATATCTCAAAATGCTCTGATACCATGTAGAAAACGATGAATGCGGAAGCGTATCGGAGATAAAGAATAAAGAACAATAGCATACAAGGATTTTACGTGGAACATTATTCTCTATGGACTAAGGAGCAGGATGAAATCATGAGCAGTGTTGTAAAAGTCGCCCGACTGACCCGATTAGTAGGTCCGACTAGTCTAGTCAGTGGGGTGGCCGACCGAGTACCGACTAATTCCGACTAGGTACACTAATCGACCAATTTTCGCTCGGAGATACCGTATTTTTTTAATGTTTTACTTTTTTTATAAGTAAACTTAGTATAATATGCCTAATGTTTTATTTAAATTCAATATTTTCTTTTATTTTATTATGGTAGTATATAAATGTACAAAATCTAGGTAAATATATGTATAAAAATTAGTTATATATTTAAAATAATTATCAAATTCAAAGTCGATTAAAGTTCGACTAAATCCGATTAGTCGCCCGATTGCCGATTAATCCTTAGTCAGTGACCCAACCGACCGAGTACCGACTACCGACTTTTGCAACCTTGATCATGAGAATGCCTTTCAAGGATCGGGTATTCTGTATTGATCTCTCTCTCTCTCTATTACATGTGATGTGGGACTTCTTATGTAGCCCCACTAAAATGACTGAATCTCACTCACAATAGATGTGGACTATACCAGATTACCAGTGGATGTGGTAGTTGGACTGTGGCGGGATTCAATTATCCATTCAAGATGGCACATACTCTAATAACTGTGATTGTGTGACATCTAACAATTGTGATTTGGATAATCAACCATGGGTGGGATTTCATGGTGATGGGGTAGGTGAAGTTAGGTGCCCAAAGAATTGGGCATGCATCCTCGGGCCTCAAGTAAATACCAAGAAGATTGCGGTCCCAATGGACGAGTTGGGTAAGCGTTGCACCTAGCAGCCATGTTGCATCTGGAGTCGCTCGACAGAATAGGCATGTGACGGGGTTGGCATTCTTAGTTTCACAATTATACACGATTAAGACTTAGAGTAGAATTGCGTGCGACTGCACCAGATTTACTTCGAATGTTAATATTGTGAGAGGTGTTCCGGGATGTGATCTGAAATTGAAGAATTTGGGGTACAGTCTTTCCCTATTCTGGTTTGAACAGATATCCTTGAGGGTTGGCCAAGGTGACTACTAAGTTCCCGTACAGCAGAGGTATGTGAGTTGCGTACTTGCATGTGCTTGTTTAATATGAGAAATGATCCACGATCAGATATCAAAGACTCTAGACATCCTCAAAAACTCTACAGGAATCAAGCATGTCGACAAGAAAAAAAATTAGATTAGCAGATAGTACTGCCTTGAGAAGAAAACCCTACCCCCTAAGACATGCATGTCATTCGCCATCTTGCATGTCTTTGCAACCACTGTTAGCTAGTTATACTGCCTCAACCACTATTTAACCAGGAACGGCTCCAAATAGATGATAGGGAGCGACCCCTCTTTGCATCCGAAACACCATCCTACAAGCTTTAATCTACGCTGCATTCATCGCAAAGGGAACAAAAGTAGACTTGTCGCTATATAGAGGAGATCGTGTCACAGAGGTCTCGAAGAGTAGCGATATCCTGCATTACTCGAGCATCCCCATCCATAAAGGAAATGGCATCATCAGCTACTGCAACAACGGAACAGATAGTCCGCAACATTATTACTTGCACAGATCCCACATCCAGTGCAAGGGAAACTATCCTGAAAAAGTGGTTGCCACCAAGACAAACAGCAATGGAGTCTAAGTATAATCATGTTGAACCCCTTTTGGGGTTATAAAAACCTTAGACATGCATGTTATTCACAAAGATCGAGTAAGAGCGTGTCCTCATACACCTCTTCATCTATCCAACCAATTCATCGAGAAACCACAAAGAGAGGGAGGTTCAAATGAATCTCCAATCAACGCAGTCAATATCTCAAAAAAATCCACTTTCCAAAGCAAATGCTTCACCTTCCTCCTCGTCTAATCAACATTGATCTCAAAAGTCATCACCATGCCATCCATCATATGTTTTCCCTAGAGAAACACAGTTTGCATAGGTGTGGTAACATGACCCAAAACCTTATGAAGCCAGTTCCCAAGAACCTTCGCCACAATAAGGTAGATAGCATTGAACAAGACAATAGGTCGTAAATCATCAAGATGTTGCATATCGTCCTTCTTAGGCAGAAGGAACAAAGACAATGGTCAGACTCAGACTTTCTGATTTGTCAGATGCAGCTCCTCGATGACCACCACCACAACGCGCTCAACCCCTACCCAAAACTCTGTGAAAAAGACAACCTAAAAGCCATCAGGACCACAAAACCCATCTACATTAAAAGCTGAATTGACGTATAAACCTCCGCGTAAGTGAAAGGTCTCGTCAATCAGACATGCAGCTCTCTGATAACATGGACATATCATCACCAGCATACCTAGCACCACCAAGGGGGCTCTAACTTAGCTCATGGAAACATCTAACTACAGTTGCCCCAGTGACTTGATCTTCCTCCATAATCTCCCTTCCCAACTTATGTGCATGAATCAAGTTGCATCTTCTCCTTCCACCATTTAACGCATGAAAGAAATGAGTGTGCGTGTTAACTTCGTTTAGTCAAAACTGCCTATATCGCTAATGTAATCCCACCTCCCCTTTCTTGTCCCCATCAAGTAAGATAGAGTGTCGCTCCCACCTTGCAAGTTTCACCTCCATTGATAACTCGGGTATCCTCAAGGACATCAATGTGAAAGACCTCCTTCTGCTCCCCCATCCGTTCTCCCAACGAGTCTGAACTCAAACAGCAGCCCCAAGTTGTGTCACCATCACCCTAAGAGACAACACCGACGTAATATGACCCCACAACAAAGAGTCGCATGCTCTTTGAAACCATCCTCAAGTAACCATGAATGCTTGAACTGTGTCGCCTACATAGCATCCTTCTCCAAAATCCCAACGAATAAAGATATGATCCAAAGCTATCTCTGTGAAGATAGCACAGATGCTAACTGGAAGGCCTCCAACAGCTCCATCGGACTATGAAGTTCATCCGTGGCCTCAAATTTCAGCGAAATTCAGTCGAATTTCTGTCGAATATCGATATTCAGTCGAAATCAAAATTCGACCGAAATGACCGAAAAGACCGAAATATGGGGGTTCTAGTACAAAAAATGATCGAAATGACCGAAATTCCGGTCGAAATTCCACCGAAATTCTATCGAAATTCTGTTTTGGTCGATACCGAAATGGTGACCGAAACCGACATTTATGGCCTTGAGTTCATTTAATCCAAAACCTCCAAGGACATGTCCCCCACAAAATCAGGGAATAAAGGGAATTAGGATCCATACCCACCCTTCTCATGGGGAAGAACAGTTTGAAATAAGGTAATGTTGAATTCACGACCCACTAGCCACTGGGGGAAAACAAATACGCACCAAATGTAGCACATCCCACATATTATGAGTAGCATCAACCCCCAAAGACCTACAAACCACGAAAACTAAATATTTGCATGTCATCATTCCGATGAAGAAGCACCATAGAGAGCGAATGTCTCATTCCACTAAGTCAACCAACTCTAGAAACGCCCCTCCACCCAACAACAATGCGCCCAAAGCTCCCATCGAAGGGATTGACCTAACCTCGGAAAGGCAAGTGTCATCAACTGGTATTCAAATGAACGCATTCCAACTCTTCAATTTTGTATCCTATAAGTAAACAACGTCCACATACAAAGCCCCTCCCTTCTCCTTTTTGTTAACATGTCCCAAATCCTGAACAATCCATGGAACGAACCTCATCTTGCAACTAAGGAACTGCCCCCATAAACTCAATCACATGTTTAGTCATTGGGAGAGAGACTAGACATGTAACGATCCTAAAAGCGATGTGGACCAGAACCATTATGCCTCTTAAGGCCCTTCACTAGCACCAAAGACAAAAGGCACTACCTCAGATCTGGATCTAAAACTAAATCTATTGGCTGAAGGTTTGACTTCCACCTACACACCTCTAGTTCACTCTTATCCTGAGGTAGAGGATTTAAATTGCCCCATCTCATCGTCTCCCTATTTCGCTTCCCCAAACTTGTGCTCCTTCACACCACCTTTCTAGTTGTCACTACCGCCACAGACGCCTCATACTCGATGAATGAAAAGCAAACACCCACAATGGGAACATGCCCAGCGAAAAACTCTATCAACGACATAATCGCCCGGATAGAGCCCTTTAGTTCTGTTACAAGATCAAACAACTCCACCAACCAAAGGCTATCACATATCAGTTCATCTTCTTAAGGACGTGTTCTCTGCCAATCGACTTCAATACCATGCCCCTTGCTTTGCTTGAGCACTTGCCTAGAAGTTGAAGGTGAGCTCGATATATCCAAGAAGAGGTAATCGAAAGTGGATCAAGCCTTGCAACCCATACAATTCAAACTAATAATATCTAGATTACTGCCACCACCTCTTCCAGAGAAGAAAGGGCCTGCCAACCATGGAAGGTCGTATCAGCAATATATCGACGATATATCGCCGATATATCGGTATCGAGAGGTTGGGGGTATCGAAATCGGAGTGTATATCCTTTTATAGGGATATCGACGATATATCGCAGATATATCGACGATATATCGCCGTATCGGCCCATATCGGTCAAAAATGAATGGATTCAGTACAAAAAATACAAGATATCGACCGATATCGTCGATATTTCGTCGATATCCCTATATATGAATGTTATTATTCATGCAAGCTTGATTCCACTACCTATCTAGCTACACCTAGTATTAAAACAATTTATGACTTATATACTTTGTTCCGGGGTATGGTGCGACAGGAGGGTGCATACAATGGTTCTTCAACTTGGTGTATATTTACAAGTTATTTCATGTTGTAAAACTTGAATGAAATCCATTTCCAATATCTATAAGTCAATTCTTCAAAAAAATCTATAAGTCACGAATCAATATTGATATCGATGTGTTCGAAATGATCGATATATGCAATATTAAGTTATATAGATGATCGATATGTGTGATCTAAGAGTATATTTGTAAGTTATTTAATGATCTAAGAACTTGATAAACTCCATTTTCAATATATATAGGTCAACAACTAACAGTACAGTTGTATCGATATATGCGATATAAGGTTCATAGATGATCGATATGTGTTATTTAAGAGAATAGGAGTACATTTGTAAATTATTTAGTGATCAAAGTACTTGGATGAACTCCATTTCCAATATATATAGTACGTCAACAACTAACAATATCAATGATATGTTCGATATGACCGATATGTGCACTATAAGGATCATAGTCCTCATAAATGATCTATATGTATTTTCTAGGAGTATATTTGTAGTATTTCATGTTATAAGAACTTGAATGAAACCCATTTCCAATATTTATAAGTCAAGAATCAATATTAATATCGATATGTTCGATATGACCGATATGTGTGATACCGATATGTGCGATATATGGTCTAAAAATGGACCGATATGTGTGATATAAGTGTGTATTTGTTACGTTATTTGTTGTCTTAATATCTTGAATGACCTTAATTTCTGAAAAAAATGCCAAAAAATTGGCTTTTTGCGCCATTTTCGACATTTCCACCCACCGATATCGTCGATATATCGTCGATATATCCCGATATATCCATTTCCGGCGGACCGAAACGATATCGATATCGATATGGCTAGCCATGCTCCCAACCCAACCATCAAGATCCTCCAAACGGGTAATAAAACCCATCACTGCAACAAGGTAGCGACAAATTCATGTGTCCCTCTCATTACGAGGTAAAGGCTGTCTCCCAACAATACCAGTTGGCCACCCCTCCAAAGAGCATACAAAAAGCCCACATAGCTCCTCAGTGGATAGACTCCACATACAAAGGGGTTTGAGGCTGATATTTATTGCATCACTAACAAAACCAAGAAACAACCCCTCCAAATCCTCTTTCATTTTCAGGTTCCTTCATTCACTAATCAGTATAACATCAATGAACAAAGCCTCATTTGTTAGTGACTTAGATTTTGCTAAACTTTGTTGTATAGTTTTGTAGCTTGCTTAACTTTTTAGGTGAAGCTCAATCATGAAAAGAGTAGAAAAGCTATGAAATTGACTTAAAGCTTAAAGAACCCTTAGAAGACTCTGCTTGAAGGTTTAAGGATCGAAATCATATTACAAAAAGAATCAAACAAAGATTCAATTTCAAAAGCACAAGATTTCAAGTCATGGAAGGTTGATGCGAATAATTACATAGTTTTTTCTATTGAAAAATAATCTTATAGTATTTGCGTATTCTTGATCAGAAAGCAAACTTATGTCAGAATCATCAATATCTCCAAATTAATTCTTGGATATATGATCGATCATATTTTTTTATCCCTAATTGATAAACTCGTGATTATTGATTTTTCTAATATGACCGACCATGTTTTAATCATGATCGATCAACCATGATCGACAATACTTTTGATCATGATAGATCATTTTTTGAATTTTAAACCAACGGTCAAATCTGATCGATTACCTTGTGTGACATGATCGATCGTCTTGTTTCGTATGATCGATCATTTCATGGATTTTACAAATCAGAACGCTTGATTTTCTATTTGGGATAATTACACCCATAACCCTGAGTAATTTCGCAATAACAATCATAACCCTGCATAATAGCGAATTACACGAGAAACCCTGCTTAACTCTTACGTAACATGACCCTGTGTTATGGTCCGTTTGATGTTCCCGTTATATATGACGGTTTCTGTTAAAAAAAGGACAAAATTATCCTTAACAGTCACTCTTATTTACAAATCGTGCCATCGATGTTCTGCAAGCCTCCAAAGACACCGGAATTGCCTGCAAGCTCCACGGCCCCCCTCCACCGTTGTCGTCGACCTCTACAGGCCCCTCCCCGTCGTCGCAACCTCCTCTGCAAGCCTCGCTCATGACATGGGGGAAGTGGGCAGTGCTGCCCGGATGGGAGCCGGTGATGGGGATTCGACTGGGCAGGGGAGTAGCGGTGGCGTTCCCGGACGCAAGGGTATTGCCATGGAGGATGAACAGGTCCTAACCATCTCCCTCCTGCAACCCCTGGTTGCTACCTCCGGTCCAACCTTTGCAACCCCCGGTTGCTACCTCTGCAACCCACGGTTCATGGAGCTCCGGCGCAAGTGCACTCCCCGGTCCAACCTCTGCAACCCCCGGTTGCTACCTCCTGCGCAAGTGCACCCCCCGGTCACCAGGCCCACCCCGTCGCCCCCCGCTTCCCCGAACAAACCTATGCAATCGCCATCGCCATCTCCTGCACAAGCCTCTCCCCGATCCAACCTCTGCACCATCTCCTCTGCAAGTTGCCACCTCCTCCACCTATCGCGGATAGCACCCGCCCACCCTCTGCAACCTCTGCACCTTTAGGTGTGCGCGTAGGGCGGGCGGGGAGGGGGTGCTCCGGGGGTGGGTGGGGGTGCCTGCGGGCGGAGAGCAGGGGAGGAGGTTGTGGTTGCGGGTGGCGGAGGGGCAGAGTGGGTGGCTGCTGGCGGAGTGGGTGGCTGCAGGTGAGGGATGGAGGAGGAAGAAGGGGAGGGGATCAGGGAAGAAGGCTTTTTATTTTTTGAAAATTTAGTAGCCGTTGGATATGCTCAGGGTTGGATTAACCCAATAGCATGGTTGGGTTAAGGAGAAAACTAACGGATGGTCATGAGTGTGAGACGGAGTGACTACTCAAGGTTTCTCGTGTAATTCGCTATTATGCAGGGTTATGATTGTTATTGCAAGATTACTCAGGGTTATGGGTGTAATTGTTCCATTCTATTTTTGCAAACCAACAGCTCTTTTGAGGTCAACCTTTTATAAGGGAAATAATGGCTTGTATTTAGACACAACCAATGAGAAACAATCTCTATTCTCAAAAGAAAAAAAGAGTGTGGTTCATGTGTGATATTCGACTTCGTATAGTGTTTCTACACACTCGAGCTCTCTTCAAACCAAAGATTCCTAGCTAGCTCTCTATGCTCAATTCAGATCATCATCATCATAGAACAAATTCTGCATTAAAAATCTGTAAGTTTGTGAATTTAAGTTTTATTGCTAAACTATTTTTCTGTTGAGAATATTGTATAAGAATCCAAGTTGTGGATTCCTTTCTCTAAGAGATTCCTTTGGGAATTGTCCAAGGAATGGTGCAAGTTGTACGAAAGGTTTTGCTACTCCCGAGTTAAAATGGCGTTGGAATAGTGGAAACAGGCTTCGTCGAGAGAGCAAAGGGAAAATCCTAGAACATGGTTTCAGGTCAAGGTTTTCAGATTGGGTTCTAAGTAAAATTAATTATGCATTGTGATTTGATTTTCTTTACCTCTATCTTTGTGGTTTGTGAATAATTTGTTAATTGAATAGTGTTGTTGTCAAAATTGTATATTGCACGATTCACACCCCCTTGTGCCGGTCTCACATCGCCATGCTCCTTTCTCCTTAAGACCCCCTGGTGGAGCACTCTACTTCATAATAGCACATGCTGCAACAAACAAATCAGACTAACTGCCCCTCTCACGCCTTCAAAAATTGGTTGTCACCACAACACCGATCGCACCACCGTAGAAAATTTTTAAGAATATGGCAACACAGTTTACATCTCGGTCAATATTTATATGTGTACACATTTTTAAAATGGATAAAATATGGGCACACCTATATTCGTGTATATGTGTCCTTTCAGTATGCACAAACAAGCAAGAGCATATAAATATGGGCATCATGCACATAAAATTAACTGCTTGGAAAAAAGATTTAGTTAATAAGAAGTACAGGAAGAAAGAAATCTGACTTGCCGAGCAGAAGCCTTAGAAATCCAAGATGGCAGCAGACAAGGTGTATTATTTAGAGCGTCATAAGATGTCTCTTTTGCCTTCCCACAATCAACAACAAAAACAACATCGTTTATTGTGATGCTTGTCTCCGCCATATTGGTAGCAAGTACAATTTTCCTCACGCCATCTTCTGGATTATCAAATATCAACCTCTGCAAAATTTACAAGAGAGAATAAATTCTCAGCAGTTAAACAGAGAAAAGGTGAAAGGGAAATAGTGAACCAATAATTAGATCTTGACTAATTTTCATGGAAAAATATATAACTATAACTATTCTTCATGTGAAGTTTAGACAGAAAAGAAGCAGCTACGTAAGGATAATCCTACGTTCGAAAATATGTCAACGGAAAAACAATTAATAAGAACCATTTCAGACATCTCTACGTCAAAAAACAAGTAATTTAAAAACAGCTTCCATCACATAGAATCAGACTAACAATACTTAAGATAAAAACTTGGCCTCAAAGTAACCCTTGAACTGATATGATGGCCACATTAGAGCGATCGTGTACAAAAAGTCACATAACTAAAAATGTAGAAAGTGAAAAGTAATTTCCAACTTGGTAGTTTGTGCCTCTTGACATGTAACATCCGGATTTCAACCAAAACCGAAATCTGATATGATTTGGGTCCGATTAACCAAATAAAGTTGTTGGTCAATGCCAAACAACCTAAATCGATCAACTGATCGTGAATCAAAAGTCGTTCGGGCGAAATCAACCAAAAATTGACCGCATCGTAATACGTGCCCGAAAAAGCCGCGATGCAAATTCGGAAACCACGAAACAAATCGAGACCATCATAAGATCTGATTCGACGAAACGAGACCAACGAAATCGACCATTCGTCAATCGGAGATTGTTTCATATTTTAAATCACAAAATTTAACCTCAAATCGAAATTGTATCTCGAAAATTTCGGGGATTTAAACCCAATCAAAAGTATATCAATATTACAATCATATTGATCGTCGTTCAGAGACGGTCAAAACGAGCTATTATGCAATAAAATCCGAAAATCGAGGCGTAAATACGAAGGTCTTTAATATATGTAATAAGTGAGAGATAAATAATGATAATAATTTTAAAAAATCTGTACAGCAGACGGCTGTGCAGCCACTTAGCAGTTCTAACCTTTCCACTTAGTTTTTTTGGTTTTCCTTTTCTTTCCGTTTGGCAAGAAACCAGAGTCTTCCTCTTCTTATAAATAGCAAACCCCTCCTTCCTCTTTATTCTCAAAACTTTCGAAAATTCCACCCGAAAGAAAAAGAGAGAGAGCCTCTCTTTTCTCTCTCAAGTTCTAATCGAAGGTGTATGGTTGCATTTCAACTTGCAACAGCTATTGTTGTTCCCTTCTCTTCTCTAAAGAAGTTGTAGGAAGCTTCCATCAGCAGCTGCATCTCCCCAATTGGAGCTCCTCATGCATGTTCTTCATTTGAAACAAATCCAACTAAGGTACAATCCTTGCCCCACCTTTTGTTGTCATGCATGTATAAATTATCCATCTTATGATCCCATCTATGTACAGATTATACTCCTCTTGTTGACCTTCCAGGCAAGTAATTATGTAATAATTTAAATCCTTTTTGGCTATATTGGAAGGTTTGTTTGAGAAATATGGAGGGTTGTTGTCCTTTTGATAAGCATCATACTTTTCCCTGTATATGAGTTGCTGATCAAAGGTTTTGTTTTAGGGTTCTTTCCCTGAAAGAAGATCTCACATTAATGCATAGAATTAACCCATATTTTTATGATTTTCAAGTTTCAAGGTTGATTTTAAACTTTACCAATCATGACCTCTGTGCTTGTCATTTTCATCAGGTCATAATATTTTTCTTAGGAAACATTGTCGTATTTTATTCCAATTTGTGAAGCTCTTCAAAGTAAGAATTTTTTAAAACCTCATTTTAATTTTGAGTTCATTAAAACTCCCACAGGAGGGGACATTAAATTCTAGTATTTTTGTTAGCTTTTGGAATTATGATAATCTCACAACCTGAATAGGAAGTGTAATCATTAATATACATCAGCGGGTACTTACACATTGTTTCAAGGACAAATATATAATTACGATCATCAATCTAATCTTCTAACTTACAATCATGGTTTGAAAAAACTAGCCTCGAGGCGGTCGAGGCGTACGCCTCGAGGCGAGGCGGTCCCTTTTAGCCTTGAGGCATACGCCTCAGACCAGTCCTGTGAGGCGTGCGCCTCGGGTGGTCGAGGTGGTCGAGGCGTTTCGTGAGGCGTTTTTGCTTTTTTTGAAGTATTTTGTATTATTTTAATGATTTACATAGTAGTTTGAGAAGATTATGAATATCTGTTTAATTAGGATAATGATTATATAAGATGAATGCCTAAATATGATGTTTTTTTCATGCTTATAACTTCATATTTACAATTAATGTATCCAACAATTTTTGCAAACTCTTATTATTTCACTCTTAATGAATGAATTCATAAATATCAAATTAAACAATACTTGTAACTTAACAAGATTTGTAATATATCAAACAAAACAAAATGGATAAGGTTCACGGTTTCTCATGTTGCCTTATATTATATATTAGACACAACATAAATTTCCTTGACATATATTTAATCGTACTTTTAATTATAACGATATTTCAAAGATTTGCTCGAAATGGATATGATCTATGGTTTCTCGTGCGATCATATATTATATGTTACACACATCACATAAATTTCTTCGATATATATTTACTCGTACCTTTAATTACATTAATATTTCATAAACATATATGTATTGTTTAATTCTTTTACAATATCTATAGTCAATGAATTCCTCTTTACTTGGATGAAAATGTGTAGAAATGTATATGATGTTGTTATATCTTCTATTTTGGGGTTCTTATCTTTATTATTTCATCATATCTTGTAGTGTAAATTATTATATATTGGGCAGGGAACATATAATTACATTGAGATATATAATTGTAGTTTTATACATATTTTTCTATATAATCTGAGGCTTACGCCTCGACCACCTCGAGGCTACGCCTCGCCTTGATTCCAAGGAGACCGCCTCGTTCCGCCTTTCATTTTTTCAAACCTTGCTTACAATTGCTTGCAATCTTCACTCATGCATTATTTGATATCATCTACCATCTTTAAATAATTGTAATTTTTTTGTTAAAAGTCTACTTCCATAGAATATATACTTTTATAATTTAGTAAAGTGTAGATCTAGTATAACAACATGTAACAAAAAGTGTTTTATGAATTATATATTAAAGTAGTTCTTAAGTACTTAAGAAGAAGCATATTAAGGGACAATGGGACATCACCAACATTTTCTCATACATATTATAAAAAGTTTTTGTCAAAGTATCACATATTTTATGAAAATATATATGCGATAACTATGTGCAAATACTCCATAGTTAGTTTTAGGAGTGGTTTGGAAGGGCACATGACATCTCAAAACATACACACCATTCCTCATGTGTAAATAAAGTGTGTGGAAGATTATTCGCATGGATTTCAGGAGTCGGAGTTAATCCTAATTTTATAAGATTTAAAAAAAACAAGTTAAAATATGACCTCTAAACAAATTTTCCCCTTTTCACAATATTTGCAGAATAGTCCCTTGTAAGAATGGGATTGAATCAGTAATCAAGTACATATATATGTTTGTAAATCAGTAATATCAATTAATAATGCCGGCCATGGTGATCCTTACATCTGAGCGTGCGAGGACGCGATGACCCTCAACTGGGCAGGAGAAAGGAAGCCCAGTTTAGGCAGCGGCCGCTTAGTGCGCAGGTCTAGGATCCCAGTCCTTTTACAGTTTTTACGCGAGCTCGCAATGCTTTTACCGGTCGTTGGGATCCCGACTTTTAACCAGTTCCGTTGATCCTCTGTTTTTAGGATACCCATGCGGGGGATCCTCGGTTTTAGTTTTTCGTACGAGCTCGTTTGCCCGTTACCGGTCGGGTCGCTTTCTAGAGTGGCTTTTCTGGAAAGTCTCTCTCACTCGTCTCTGGAGCGTAGTTTTGGAGTAGACCTTTCCCTCTATTGGACCGCACTTCCAATTAGAGGCGAGACGGAAGAGCTCTTATGAGGCTACCTCACCGCTTGAGTTTTGTTTACTTTCACCAGCAGACTTGACGATTCTACATCCAAATCATCCATGTCTACATCTAAATCATCTAGAATTACATATGAGATAGTTACAGTTGAGTGTTGAAGGAGTTACAATTAAAGTTGAGTTGGTAGAAAGTGACTAAAATTGGATTCGAAATCCCCATAAGCTAGTAGACGTGTTGGGAACCTAGTTAGGATGCATTATACAACATTGCATGCCTACGGAGACACCCCAACCATAAGGCATTATTCACGTCTTAGAGTCATAGTGTGAGGTTATACAAAGATCAAGACCACAGATTATCCACTAAACTTAAGAATTTAAATAGAATCAAGAATAAATTAAAAATCTAAATTATCCCCATTATAAAACTTCATATTTTAGTTTTTTATATAACACGGGATTAATAACTATATGTATATGTAGATATGAGTCATCAACTATTACAGAAAAATATATAAGGCTATAAGGCAATTGCGGAAATTATCCGTATGTCATTAACTACTACGTAATAATGTGAAATACAGATAGAAATGGGAAAACTTTAAGCATACATCACTGTAGAATGAAAACCTCTTTCTAAAATAAGTAGTTTTAATTGTTATGACTTTCTACTTGTTTCTTTTGTATCCATATTAAATGCACGCTTATTTATAATATGAATCATGCGTGTATCAGCGCTCGCTGATACCTCTTCTTCCTAACATATTTTGGCAGGAAAGAAGCCTGCTTCTCGTAGCAGTTGATGACTTCAGAAGATCGTGTATATACTAAACGGTACGATCTCTTTTAGTTCAGCTTCTTTTATTGCAGCTTTTGTTCTATTATATTGTGGATGTTATTTCCTCTTCAGTCCGATGTTGGGATATGGGAATGTACCATCAGCTTCATGTACATGTTGTAAATTTATATATGAAAATTAATGAAAAGAAAAGTTGGTGGCTTTTGTTGATGTGTTGTTCTGTGGTGATACAATGTTACTTGAATGTGAATGCCATATGTAACTTCAGCGCGAAAAATTTTCCCCAAAATTTCACTTAGTGTGATGTCATGTGAATGAAATAATGTGAATGCGGCGTAAACGGACACTCGGATCCGAGGGAGTTCCACATAACCTAAAAACAATTGGCCTAGAATTGAAGCTCTCACTGGGCCAACCACGGGTAGTCCTTCCCTGTTTTCCATTAAGAGGAGCTTTTCATGAGGGTAGCACCTCAGACTCCATTACTTCATGCTGAAGCACAAATAGAGACGATTGCCACACATGGGAAATTTAGCTGAAGACAAACTGAGTTATTTTCCAAGCATGTCACATCGTATGTGGAAGTTGTTTACAGAACTCATTTTCTTTTGAAGTCTTGGGCACAAACTATCTCCAATGCTGCTTCAGAACTTTGCTGTAAATTCACCTTGACAAATCCTAAAAAACACTTCATTTCTCCATAGACAAAGTCCCCAGACAACAGTAAGGCGTTGCTCTCTGCTCCAAGCTAATACGAGGCACCTGCTCCACCCCTTCATCATTTCTAATCAGAAACCATCCCAACTTTGACATACCCAAACAATGAATGTCAGCACCAAACCAGACTATCTGAAAAAAGGGCACTGATCTTTCTTACATAATTGCACGGATGGCAGAAACAGGTCCAAGATAAGCGCCCACCTGTTTCCACTCTCTCTCGTAATTAGCATCTCCCTCCCCAACAGCCATAGTAGTATCCTAACCTTCATAATGTCACGGTCCCCCATATGCCCTGATTATCGCCATACTAGGAATGTCACATGGAAGGGAAGATAAAGACTTGTACGTCTAAGACAACGAGATGCGCTCCTCTGCACACTCGCAACTATATGCCCATCTGCCCACTAGCCTCGAGACCTTTATGGAATTGATGAGGCCGAGGAGTCATCAAAATCTAATCAAAAAATGTAGACGTGAAGACCAAACTCTCAGTTCTCACCCCAACACTGCATCAGAGTCTCCAACTGGAACACATGATAAGTCCAAGCATGGAAACACCCAATCTAACACACCCCGTACCGACCCAACATCAATCCAAAAAAAATTCCAGCTATTTCCTAGGATGGGTCTTTACATATCAAATTATCAATAACATTGCAGATCACCTTAACAATGAATCCTCATCATTTCTATGCTGGTATGGGAGATCATTCAAACTCCAGACAAAAACTAGACCTTCTGGAGCATTGTGCGGTGTATTGCTCGGGATTTTTCCCTAGCGAACGATAAAGAGACAATGGCACAAAAATGTTGGGTGATAATAGGCAATGGCTCAGGGACTTGGCGTCCAATTTTTCCATAAGGTCTATCTGACCAAAGGAAGAAGGATTTCATCCAACTCCTGAAAACATTAGAGTATAAAGAGACCCTTTTTTAGAATAAAAAGGGTGTAGTCCCAAGATTGGAACCCACCATGAATTTATTTAATCCAAAAAGATACCGAGTACAGATATGCTACGATAGAGCCAGGACAAAAAAAAACAAAGCTACAAGTTTTGCCACAAAGATACCAGTGCCCTATAATGTCCCAACACCCGCTCATAGAGAAACGGACTGCCCCGAAAAATTTTCTCATTTCTAGCACATCGAATGGCCCAAAGTAGGGCAAACAGAGCAGTTGCGTCCTCTTGAGAACTACCACAAGCCGCTCTGACGAAATTCCAGTACGATGTGTTGTCTACCGAGTGAAGCCAATGCACAGATGCATGCTCCCAAACCATTACAGCATCCAAATAAGAGATGTTATAAATCCTGATGCTCAAGGCCGCATCTATCGCAAGTGATCTCACAAGTACCCAACAGCCTTGCCATGCATGCCATTGAAAGCAGCCTGTTGCGTCTCGCCGACCGCATGAAGACCTTCGTCCGCATCGGAACCCTGCTAGCCCGAATAATCTTGTAGTCCCAAACGGCATCCTCCTGAAGAGTCTCATGCGTCCTGCCGAAAAATCGATAAGCTTTCTTAACTGTAAAACTCCCCTCATTCCAAGCAAAATTGTCCATGCCTCGTTGGGGCCATCAACGTCTGCCAAGTCCCCCATACGGGCCACGACCTAATCGCATCTCTAGTCCGATAGAGCGACAACGAAGGTAGGGCACCAAGATCTGCCGACCAAAACTGATGCACTAAAGCGTCCATGTCCCAGCAATGGCAAAAGGATATCTCTCTCTGAGAGGACCCATCCCCAACCAATCTTCCTTCCAGAAGCCAAAACTACGCTCATTGCCAGCACCGGTCTCACGAGTTCCCCCATCTCTAGTAACACACTAAACAACCCCCTCCAAAGCGGCGACGACCACCTGCACGCCTCTGCTCTCCATGAACCAGTGACCCCATAGATGCTCCGCATCATGTTCCAGACCAGGCCCTGAGACTTCACCCATATTATATGGGCCCACCACTTCGCCAAGAGGGCATTATTCATGTGCTATGAACTGTGAACCCCCAGTCCTCCCTCCCTCTTCGATAGGGTCACTATGTCCCATCCCACTAGGTGTAAACCCCACACTCTTGCCTTCTGTCCGACCAAAAGAAGCGCTTCATCATCCCCAGCCTCTTCCGCACACCTGCAAGCATCAATCGCATGGAGAAGAAGAAAATCGGGACAACAGAGAGAGCGTACTTGAGGAGTGTTGGGAAAATAAGGAGAGTATTCATTCCTTGAGCCCTAGGCTCTCTTATACAGGGAGAGACCTATGGGCAAATCACATAACGTAGACACACAGAAACGAAAAATATATAAAAGATACATAAGCATGAAATATATATATCTACACTCCGTCTCAAAATGGAGCATAGATATCTATCATACTCATCTTGAATGAGCACTTCTGGAAGGACTCCCTAAATAAGGCTTCGGTGAAAATGTCTGTCGGCTGGTCTCATGAGCAGACATGGGATGTAGAATGAATCCTTTCTGGATCATAACACGTATATAATGAAAATTAACATCAATGTACTTTGTCCTCTCGTAAAATGTAGGATTATTAGCAATGAATAATGCAGCCTGATTGTCGCAATTCAGCGACATGGGAAGACGAACATCTATATATAGATCTGTCAGGACTGCTCGAACCCACATCAAATTTGTACATGCTTGGGTCATAAATCTACTCGAATTCAAGACTGGATCTAGCAACAACGGTTTGCTTCTTACTCTTCCATGAGAAAAGTGACTCTCCGACAAATATAGCAAATCCTGATGTAGACTTCTTGTCCTTTGGGCACCCTGCGTAGTCTGCGTCTGCACATGCTGAGATAGTAATAGTGCCACCCTTTTTAAATAATGGCACTGCACCTGAAGATGATTTAAGATATTGTAGTATCATTTGTATAGCATCCATATGTACCTGACTAGGTTGTTCCATGAATTAGCTCACTCTATTGACTACAAATGAAATATCAGGTCTGGTAATAGTAACATAAAGAAGCTTTCCCACCAGTTCCATGTATCTTCTCCGGTCAACCTCAACGGTATCATCATCATACAGCTTCATGCTCGGATCCATGAGTGTAGAAGCAGCTCGACATCCAAGCATACCTATGTCACTTAGCAAATCAGTGACATATTTTCTCTGAGTCATCATAAGCTCTCGTTGATTTCTGGCAAACTCCAATCTCAGAAAAAATCTAAGCGCTCCTAGATCCTTGGTAACAAAATCACGGCCTATAACTTATTTTGCTCTTTTTATTACATGCATATCATCCTGTAATATGTATATCATCAACATATACCATAATAGCAGTCGTACCTCTGGAGGTCCTCTGTACAACAAGAGAATGATCTGCATTCAACCGTTTGAACCGTTGCTTCTCAAACAAATCTGAAAGCTTCTGAAACCAAGCTCTCAGGTTCTGCTTAAGACCACAAATTGCCTTATGAAGTATACACACCTGTAAACACTCCCCCTCAGTATCGAACCCTGGCAGTGGCTCCATGTAGACTTATTCCTGGAGATCACCATACAAAAAGGCATTCTTGACATCCAATTGAAACAGGGGCCAATCTCGAACCACGACAACAGATAAAAGAATCTGTAAGGTAGAACCGTAGAATGACGAGCAATGAGTAAACCCGCGGGCAACTAGTTGAGCCTTATACATGTCAATGCTACCATCTGCATTTTGCTTCACAGTAAATACCCACTTCCAACTTACTATAGATGCCCCAGTAGGAGCTGGAACAAAGCTCCAAGTACCTCTCGACTGAAGAGCCGTCATTTCTTCCTCCATGGTCAGACGCCATCTACTGTCAGCCAATGCCTCCTACTATGTTCGTGGTATATCCACAGCAGACAAAGCAATTGCAAACCTTCTGAAGTCACCCGTCAGACGCTCAAAGGTGATATGAGAAGCAATCGGATAAGAAGCACATGAGCATTTCTGCTTCCTTGGAGCAATAGGCAAATCAAGTTCTGCATTATCTGTGCCACCTGTCGTATCATCCTCTTCCTAAAATAACCCTTGCTGAGAAACACCATCAGACTCATCATTAAAAGTAATGTTATCAGAACAAACCTGGGGCAAGTTGGATGATTGACTATGATCATGAGCATGGGATTGCCGTCGACTGTAGTGATGTAGTAGAGGAGGAACCAAAATAATGGGAGGATATAAGGCTAGTGGAGGTGGTGGAGGTGGTGGTGGTAGTGGAGATGGTGGGTACGTGGGAGGAGGAGGAATATAGATCTCATCATCTGAATTCGATGGTGTCAACATGTCGCCTGTAGGAGAGAAGAACATGAATGACTCAAAAAACATGACATCTGCACTAACATAATACCTCCGACGTAACAGACATAGCAACGATAACCTTTTTGGGTTCTGGAATACCCGACAAAAATGCATTTGACGGTCCTAGAAGAGAGCTTATCAATCCCTGGAGACAACTGATGGACGAACGGAACAGACGCAAAAACGCGAGGGGTAAGAACAACTCCTTGTCATGGAAAACAAGGGAGAAAGGTACCTTCTCCCCCAGCATCGATGAGGGCATACGGTTAATGAGGTAACATGCTGTGAGAACCAGTGTTGCAGAAGACAGTATTCGGTATTCAATCGGAGGGGTCACTGAATAGAGAATAATCGGTATACGGACGACTATTCGGAATTATTCGATTTTGTATTTTTTAATATATAAAAAGTATTTATAATACATATATTCTTATATTTTTATACATATATGGTCATTAGTTAATATGAATCCAAGATAAAAGTACCAATCAATATAATAGATATATAGAATACGACATTTGTTGCGATACCGTGGTAAAATGTAACCCATAACAACTGAAAATTTAAAATAAAAAAATAAAAATATCAAAAGTCAAACTCCAGTCGGCCTAATAGTCGGGCCAGTCGGCCGAATAGTCGGGCGACTATTCGATCGGGTCGACTATTGACCGACTGGAGGTCTATTCAGTCGGGGACCCCCCCGCACCGCATAGTCGGACCGACTATTCGGGATAGTCGGCCGACTATTGCAACACTGGTGAGAACTGCATCGCCCTAGAATGAGTGTGGCGCACAACTCTGGACAAGGAGCGTACGAGTGACATCGAGAATGTGACGGTGCTTACTTTCTGCGGCGTCGTTCTGTTGGGATGTGTAAGCACAAGATGTTTGACGAAAGATGACGTGAGATGAAAAGAATTGAGATAATATATGGGTACAAAATTCAAGAGTATTATCAGTTCGCATAACTTTGACATTGGTGCAAAAAAACATTCTGCACTTTTTTAATAAAATTCATAATAGTATTGCCCGCTTATGATTTATTCTTTAACAAGAAAACCCAAGACAGACAACTAAAATCATCCACAGCAACTAAATAGAACATGTGTCCCTAATGATCGGGAACACGGTTGGACCCCAAATGTTTACATGGAAAAACTCAAAAGGAGAGCTACTGCTCCAACTCTGACGATTAGGGAAGACAGACTGATGATGCTTCCCTAACTGACAAGCTTCACAATTGAACGACGATCGAGGTGAGATCTGAGGAAGGATTTGGCGCAGTTCTGATACGGAAGATGACCGAAGCGCAGATGCCAAAGATAAAGAGAGACAGGTCCAGTAGAATGAGGGGATGCTCCAATATAAGGTGTTTGGACCAGTCGATACAGTCCGCCTTACTTACGGCCACATCCAATCATTCTGCCTGTGTGAATGTCCTGAAACACAAGAGATAATGGATTAAATATTGCTCGACAATGTAAATCCCTAGTAATCTGACTAATTGATAGTAAATTCATTGAAAAATTAGGGGCGTGCAACACATTCTTCAACTGCATAGATGGCGTCAATGTAATCTCCCCATGTCCTGAGATGGGAGAATGAGTCTCATCTGCTATGACCATTGGCTTTCCAGGAGAAACCTGTTTGTAGGATGAGTTGATGTCTGTCTCCACACAAATGATGTGTTGCACCTACATCTATAATCCATTCTGAGATACATGAGTCCTGATGAGAAGTAGAAGTATGAGCACTACCTGAAGAAGTAGCTCTTGCAGTAGCAACAACATCCGAGCTGCTCTCTAAAACAGGTGAAGGAGTACTGGCTGGGGGCATGACATCACACAGTCGAGACACAAGCTCATCAAATCGTTGATATGATGCGGGTGGAGCGCCATGATGCTGAATCTGTTCTACCACGCAGGAGATGTTGGGAAACCATGCTTGGACTAGCATGTATCTTCGGTATGACCATTTCAATGACAGTAGGTACACGATGGTCCATGACCACGACCACCTCAACCACGTGTTTCCCAGCCAAGAATGAGATGGGCTACTGCTTCCACGAGAGGCTGCCATAGCATAATAATTAGTCAATAGAGTATGGCTTAGGATACTAATCTGGCTCAATCTCCGAAAAGCCTCCTCCATGGGAGGAATGGTAGCATCTGTCAGAATCTGAAAAGAAGCAGCCTCATGTTGTGGGTCTAGAGATGCAAGAAACACTCCCACCACCGTGGCATTCAAGTATGTCTTCAACTGCTCTGGAGTAGCTGTGAGGGGCATGAAGATATGAAGCTTCTCAAACATTCCCCGCAATGCAGTGTAGTGAGCATGCAGAGGTCGACCATTTTGTTTTATAGTGAAGATGTCATGTTGAAGCTGTAGAATTTTTGTCTCATTCTTGGCATGTGAATACGTGGCAGCAAGAATGTCCCACATAGCTTTGGTAGTGGGTCAATGCAAGACACCGCTTGCAATGTCTGGAATCAAGGTACCAGACAACCAGACCTGAGAATGTGCGACATCAGCCTCCCATGAGGCATACAACCATGTCTTCACTGTTGGCTCGTCCTCGGTAAGAATATGTTTCTTACCCATCGACTTCATTAGGCTCATGAACTGCATGGCCCACAATTCGTAATTCGATTCATCCATCTTCACAATAGATGTGGGACCTCCGAAGGCGCTTGTGGTGGGGATCTTTATCTTGCTTTTTGACATGATGACCGGAGACAACTAGGGTTGTAGACTAGATAAACTTTTGTCTACACTGGCAAGAAGAGGTTTGGTTACATGTGAAGACTTACACAACCAAACCCATCACATGGAGATGTGGGAGGAAACTCCTTAAGGAAGGGAACGACAGCAGGAGTACGGGCACAAGACTGCTAGGCCCGAGGTGGCGGGACCCAAGTGGCTGGGCGGCGAGCAAGACTAGGCACGGCAGGGTCCTGATCAGTGGGGCCGCAAGATTTGGCCACAAGACTGGGCACGGCAGGGTCCTGGGCGACGTGAGGCTTGAAGGGTGGGGGGATTAGGGTTAGGGTTCGGTATAGGAGCTCCGATCTAGGACCGCCGCTCTGATAATATGTTGGGAAAATAAAGAAAGATATTCATTCCTTGAGCCTTAGGCTCTCTTATATAGGCAAGACCTATGAGCAAATTACATAACGTAGACAAAGAGAAACGAAAAATAGATAAAAGATACATAAACATGAAATATATCTCTACAAAGAGCACCGGCTTTCCACCCTTGGAGAGCGTTCTTGCCTTCCAACCCCACACTTGACTCTCCACCCTGTCAATAATGACCTTCCAACCCCACATCTAACTCTCCACCCTGTCAATAATGACCTTCCAATCTGCCACCTGCAATCGTCCAACTACCAAAGGGAGTCCCAAATAAGTGGTCAAAAGTAATCCATCCGAAAAATGCAAAATACGGCAAAGAACCCAAGTCTCCTCCTACGTGACGCCAAACGGGATGACCATGGATTTTCTCTGTTAAACTTCAGGCCCGAGACCTCCCCAAAGATAACCGTAATGCATGAAGTATGCCTCACATGCTCTCGATCCCCATCAATAAACAGCATTGTGTCGTCAGCGTACTGCAAAATGGTAATGGAATGGAAGTGGCCCCTCCCACGTATCTAGCACAGAAACCATCCATCGTCGTCAGCCTCATCATCATCGTCAGCGCATTCGCAACAATCACAAAGAGAAGCGGTGCAAGCGGGCACCCATGTCGCACCCCTCGCTGGAGCTGGAAACCCCCACCCCTCTGTTCTGCCATTCACAAGCACCGAATACGACGTCATTGTGATGCATCTCTTAACCCAACCAATCCATTTCTATGGGAAACCTCTCTTCTGTAGCGACCGCCAAAGGAAGCACCAATCAACGTAGTCATAAGCTATAGAGAAATCCACCTTCCAAACCACCCCCTTCTGTTTCTCCCTCTTCCAGTCCAGAACCACCTTCGAAGCCAGGACTCAAGAGTCTACCATCTACCTATCGGGTAAGTTGTTTGCTCACGCGAAATGATGCCACCTAGGACACGCGTAAGCGATTTGCCAGAACCTTTACAACAAGAAGATAGATCGCATTGGACAACGTGATAGGCCTAAATCCTCCACACGAACCCCCCCCCCCCCATTTGGAAGCAAAAATAGGAGCGCCTTGTTTAGGCGCTCAAAACCCCGGTTTCCCTCCTCGAACTCATGCCAGGACCGCAACCACCTCCTCCTTCACACACCTCCAGAATTATCTGAAAAAACACCGCGAAACCATCAGAACCCTCGGCCCCATCCGCATTCATCTACCAAAGAGCCCGCCTAGCCTCCTCCTTCGCGATAGGCACCACGAGGTCCTCAGCCTCTTAGGTGTAGATACATCCCACTCCCTGCCCACGCTACCCCCATCTCTCCTTTCTCGTTCTCCTGAAGAAATCGATGAAATGCGACCTGAGCTATTGACCAACCTCCGTGTCATCTGTCGCACGCACTCCTCCCACCTCAACGCTCCTAATGAAATTCAGACGTCTTCCGCTACTGGGCATGGAATGGAAAAATCGCATATTCTTATCCCCCTCCCGTAACCACTTCTGTCGTGACTTCTGCCTCCACTCAACCTTTTATCTTCCAACCGCACCAAGTTCAAACAAGCGCACCTCTCCTCCACCTCACTATCCAACAGGTCCTTCGTGTCTTCAAATGCATCAATGCAAGTGATGACCTCCTGCGTTGCCGCCATCGCATTCTCCTAAGTACACGAGTGCATCTTCTGGACTCAATCTGATGCCTACGCAGCAAAATGAGCTTTTACGCCTGAACCGTCGAATCCGACCCCTCCAGCTTCATGTTCCGTCAAAAACCCACCACCATGTTGCGGAAGCCCTCCTCCAGTAACCAAAAACGCTCAAATCTGAAGAAAGATCTCGGTCACATGTCCTCCCCGGAAGACGAGGAAGACCACATGATCGAGGTGTGATCGGAGTGAGCCCGATGCAGAGCCATGCATCCGCCAGCAGGAACAAACCCGTCACCTCCTGGGAAAATAGGAATCGATTAATCCTCGATCTCGACCTAGTATTTCTCCAGGTGTAGCAGCATCCCCCAACATCAAAAATCTGCAAGATCTCCTCAGCAATGAATCGCATCAGTTCCGTCGACCCCGCATTTGCACCGCCATACAGACGAGGCATATCCTCCGGGTGCAGCATCACATTGAAGTCCCCTCCAAGAATCTAGTTCTTGTTCGGGTCTCTCTCCCGAAGCAGACTCAATTCACTCGTTAGCTCAGACATCGTGGGACCAACATGAGGCCCATAGACGGTGGTCACCAACAATCGAACCCCATCTGCCTTCCGCTGCAAGAGGGGCAAGAGAGAGTGTCGCCCCCTGCTCACATCCTCTACAAGCTCAAATGTATCCACTCCAGCGCACTGTTATGCCTCCTGAAGACCCTAAGACATCCAGGGATCTCCACTCGCTCATGACTCAAGAGAGCACACTCCATCAAGCCACAGATTTCGTCAAAATCTTAGGATATCTTTGTTACTTGCAGTAGCACCACATCTGCCAGCACCTATGTACACAAGTCTTGCATCGTCATTCTCTTCTCCACCCTCCTCGCAACCCTAACATTCCATGAGAGTATCCTCACAGATCCACCTGGGCAATTCTCGTGGGTGGCATCACACCCAAACAGTCCAACATCGCTTGCACCGCTTGCAACCCCAGTTGGCCCCCGCTACTCCCAACTAAAGGCACTACACCCAGCGCTCCCGCTTCCGTTCCCGCCAAACCCCTCCTGGACACCAGCGGGTCAACCTCCCCCAAGGTCAAAACCCACGAGCCGTCAGCCCGCCCCATAGCGTTGAAAATCGCCCTCCTCCATCTCCTTCTGGTCTCAACGGAAGAGAGTCGTTGGTATCTTTTCCCAAATCTCCATGTCGTCAACAGACGTAGCGAGAGGTCTTTCCTGGACCTCGTAAAATCTCCAACCACAAAAGCCAATAGGGACTCCACTTCCATGGAGTTAAGAGGGGTCACATGGCCCTCCTCCACCAATTGATCCTCCAGTGCTTCCCTCCTGGAGTCGACCCCGCCCCCACCCATCCGGACCACTGAACCAGGGTCCTAGCACCCCTCAAGCGTCTGAGGGAGCACCACACGACCATAGCCAAGTCGAGGAGACTCCTCCAGAGCAATAGAGACTCCAAGGTAAGAACCGAACGCCAAGCTCTCGCTCCATGGTATAGACTGTGGGCTTGTGTTTTTTACAACAACATCTTAGCCATTGAAAGAAACACAAATCAATCTCATCCGTTGATTGTGTGTTGTCCATGGATTGGGATCCATGGACTACAAAAACACTATATAAGAAGAGGCAATCCTTGCTCTTTGAGTGACATGAAATCACACGAAGTCTCTCCCTCTCTTTCTTATTCTCACGCATACTCTATCTCTCTCATCTTGAGTAGTCGTCCACTCTCATAGAGAGAAAATCGTCTTCGTCGTCACTTTGCCATTGTGCTCAGGATCTCGTTCACAAGTGTCAAGCTTGGACCCCATCTCCTGACCCCCTTCAGTGAGCACCCCCTCGCGGTACTGCTTGGCCCAGCTACCCCCACAACGGGAGCCCCATGCACGTACTCCTCTACCTCCATCCGGAAAGGCGTGCGTTCAATCTTCAACAGTAGCTCCGAAGGCATAGCCGGCATCCTCATCGCAAACTCCACCTGCACATGCGCATCCGCCCCTTGGAGAGGCCTGAACACAAGATGGAAATCACAGATCCAAAACCTCCAAGCAGCGCCTCCACTGATTGCAAGCTCCTCCATAAGGGCACCCCCTTGAGCTTTAATATATTATAGAACCACTCGTGCAAGGTGTCATCCCGAAGAGGCGGGTACCTCCAAAACACCAATCCACTCAGCACCCTCCGCAGCAGGGTGGCCACATCCCCAGCAGTTAGCCCCTTAGAACAAACCCCGTCCCCAGGGAGCAAAACCATGTCACCACCAAAAGCCAGGACCACACATTAGCCAATGTCTGCCATAGCCAACTGCAAACACTTTGTCGAATCAAAGAAGTCCCCCACGAGGATGCCTTTTAGCGGATCCATGGATAGTAGGGGGGTTGCGATGTCGTTCCCCCGTCGTTGGCAACACCTGTTAACAACACTCCTGGTCCCGCGTCATGCTGGCGCCATAGACTAGGGTAGATCCTCCTGCGATGCCCCACCCTTTCGCAAGAAAAACACGTCATCGTGTCTCTGCAAATCGTCGTCAGGTGACCACGGGCCCTACACTTGAAACATCTCCTAGATACCTCATGCGACTCGACAAGGAGCTTACGCTGCGACCCAGATGGGAACCATCTCCACGATCGATCCGTCGTACTAGCACACGGCGGGGGGAACCGCCACACTCCTCCTCGGTGATACCACCGGCCAGACACTAGAATCTGCCTCCAACAGCTTCCCCTCCTCTGCAGCCTTCCCGCCAAGCACTTCAGCCCACCTCCCGCGCCTCCCCATCTCTGCCAAGCCGCATGCAGACCTCCCCCTATCGGTCCCCCCTCTGCAGAAACCCCCACAGTTGCCCAGTCCACCCCCCTGACCTGGGTGGAGGACCGAACCCAGCAGCAAGCATGGGGCTGCCAAGAAACGGGGGCATCGCTCCAACCCCACCTGCAGAGCCGTCGAGAAACGAGGGTGCCACTCTAGCCCCACCTAACACCGGCTGACCCCCCGCTGGATAGACACCTGCCGTTGAGGCCCAAACCTCTGTCGTTGAAGGAAGCCCCGCCCGAGCACCTATCGAACCCAAGCAGCCCCCGCCCACTGGCGACTTGCCATTGACACGAGCCAAACCCTCTGCCGCAGCCCCGGTAACACCCGCCGAGTGTTGGAACCCCGACGAAGTCCATGGACATCCATCAGAAAGCCTAGCGCCACTCACCAGGACCTCACCCGATCATGGTCCAGGTGAAACCCTAGACTCCCCTAAAGGAGCGCCCCACCTGAGCGGAGAGAAGCCGTAGGGAATCCTGCCGCAAATCCTTGGGACAGCATGCCGGATCGGGAGCCTCTGCCGAAGAACCCGCATCTGTGGCAGAAGCCCTAGCATCGTCTGCTAAGAAAGCCTCGCCCGAGCAAAACGAAGCCATTTTTCGCCTTTGCTCCATTTAAAGAGGCCCTTAAGGGAAACTCGGCACGGATGGACCTTGGGGGACAGGGAAGTCGCTGTTAAAAAGGCCTGTAATACTTTCGCTGGATACGACTTACAGGTGGATGCTAAACTAATGAGATACTATCGTTTAATTTGGAAAGTGGGAGTATTGTTTATAGTGAACATATGTATATGGCTTTGGAGAAGGGAGAGGACCGTGATTTGCAGCTTCAGAGCTTTTTTTTTCCCAGGCACAGATGTGGGGTGTCCGGTTTTCATTAGGAAGTAGGAGGATATTTTCTGCATTTAATTAGGATGCAACTTTGTAAAGGATATATGGAACAACAAGGGAATATCTGGGACAGAGACTTCTGGCATTAAAGATATCTGATATAGCTTTGGAGAGACAATGCATTGTTCCAGACTGGAGAGGGGGTAATATTGTTCGTGATCCTCTTGGCAATCTGGCTTGCTAGGAATGCGACAGATTTCCTATATGTCAGATTCTACGTGGAAAATGTCATACCGCATATGCTCACAAACTGTAAGCATTGTCCTGCTTGCAACTTGTTTTTAAACAAATAATAAATAAACAAATAACTTTTTAAGCTGGGAAGGCACCTATCAGGAGTGCCACCTCTCATATTTCAGAAAAAAAACAACTTCCAACTATAGTAAAGCTCAGCATAGCAGTCTGCCCTTTTCCCATAGATCCAAGGTTATTCAGTAATAGGGGAGTGTTGATCAAGGAGATATAAACCGTCCCAATTCTAAAAAGCCTTATAGATCACTTTGATGGTTACACTTTAACCACTGCTAACGGGACTTAACCAAGGCCACCCCTCCACAAAATGTCCGCAGACAACATTCCATGACACTAAAGGTATCTGGAGCTTCTTGTTGGTGGAAAAAGTTATTCTATATTCCAAAGAACCCTAGGTTCTTTTATATAGAGAAAGCCCATGGGTAAATTACATAAGATGAAACTAAGAAAATAGAAATAGCATAAAAGATACACCGGCTACATAATTATCCCTACACTCCCCCTCAAGATGGAGCATAGATTTCAATCATGCTCAGCTAGGAAGAACACTTCTGGAATGGTCCTCTGAGCAAAGGCTCGATGAAGATGTCAGCAGTCTGCCTCAATATATTTAGTTCTTTCATTAAAGGCGGGATTATTGGCAATAAACAATGCGGCTTGATTATCACACTGTAGCTGCATGGGTAGAGAGAGATACATCTACATGCAGGTCTCCTAGTACAGCACGAACCCACATCATCTCCGTACTTGCTTGTGCCATGGCCCGATATTCAGATTCAACACTATATCTATCCACAACTATTTGTTCTTGCTTTTCCAAGAAACTAGAGAGCTGCCCACAAAAGCAGCAAAATCCGAAGGAGACTTCCGATCCTTAGGGCATCCTGCATAATCCGCATCCGCACATGCCAAGATAGATAAATTGGTTTCCTTTCTAAACAACAACCCTGTGTCTGGAGATGACTTTAGATACCTTAGTATCATATATATGGCATCCATATGTACCTATCTCGGTTGTTCCATGAACTGGCTCACCCGACTGACTGCGAAGACAATATCAGGTTGAGTTATAGTAATGTAAAGAAGCTTACCCACCATTTCTCTATACTTTCTCCTGTCAACTTCCTTTGTATCATCATTATATAATTTCATGTTGGGGTCCATAGGAGTAGTTGAGGGTCTACACCCAACCATGTCCGTCTCAACAAGCATATCTGTAATATATTTCCTTTGGGTCATCACAAAACCCTGCGCATTCCTGGCAAACTCCAACCCCAGAAAGTATCGTAGGGTACCAATATCCTTCGTAACAAACTGACGGCACAAAATATTTTTGCCATCTTTATCCCCTGAGTATCATCTCCCGTAACCAAAATATCATTAACATACATTGTGATGACAACCGTACCTTTAGGAGTATTATGAACGAACAACGAGTGATCCGCATTTGTTCTCTTCAATCCTTGTTCAATTAGATGGGAAAGCTTCCGAAACCATGCCCTTGGGATTTGTTTAAGGCCATATATTGCCTTATGAAGTCTACACACCATATGATGCCCCCCTCAGCAGCGAATCCCGGAGGCTGCTGCATGTAGACTTCTTCCTGCAGATCGCCATACAAGAATGCATTCTTAACATCAAGTTAAAACAAGGACCAATCACGTACCGCAATAACTGACACAAGAATACAAAGAGTGGAATGACGGGCAACTGGAGAGAAGGTATCCATATAATCCACGTCATATGTCTGAGTGAAACCTCGCGCCACTAGCCTTGCCTTGTAACGGTCAAGACTACCATCTGCATGATACTTAACAGTGAATACCCATTTGCAGCTAACGACAAATGCTCCTGAGGGAGCAGGAACCAAGCTCCATGTACCCCGTGACCGTCGAGCAGCCATTTCCTCCTCCATAGCAAAACGCCAGCAATCAATCTTCAAGGCATCCTGATAATTCTGTGGTATCTTCACGAAAGACAAAGCTACAACAAACCGTTGAAAGTCCCCTTATGAGACGATGAAAGAAAACTTGGGAGGCAAAAGGATATGAAGCACAAGTGCGTTTCTGCTTCCGTATAGCAATAGGGACATCCAGATCACCAACCACAATACTTACCGGCTCACATTCTTCCTGCAATGATGAACCCTGCACATGCACGCAATCCGACCCAGCATTAGTAATAACATTTGGACCAGTGTTGTCAAAAGCCCTTCAGGTGCTCGCCTAGGCTCCTAGGCGAGGCGAGGCCCTAGCGCCTTGCCTCCTTCCAGGCGAGGCGTTTTGCCTCAGGCGCCGCTCAGGCGAGCGCCTAGCTTGAGGCTCTAGGCGCTCGCCTTGAGCGCCTAAGACAAAAGTAAGGCTTTTTGCCGACTTTGTGTGACTTTTATCCATGTTTAGGTTTTTATATTAGATATATATTAGTTCTAAGTATCATTAACACACATACTTATACATATGCACAAACATGTATATATAATTTACACACACTTCTATTTCGTATATGCATACATGTACATTCATGTTTTAGTTATAAATATTACATATACTTTTTGACTAAAAAGTATGTATTCTTGTCTATATATATTAGCTTGAAGTATTATAAATACATATATATACATATAAATAGACAAAACACACATGTATACATAGGCATGTACGCATACTTAAACATAAACACAAACACATGTATGCAAATATATACGCATACAGATACACATACATACAAATACACACATAAACACAAATATTTAATACATATACATACATATGCAACTACATGCATACATTATACATACACATATTAATAAATAGTGGATTAATCGTAAAATATAATTTGGTGATAGCATATACATACACATACATAGACATAGAAATGTACATGCACACATTTATATACACACTTGTAAAAACACCCACAAATATGTTGGATTGGTTTTAAATTGAAATATAAGCTATACATGCATATATTTACAACTATACATACATACACACAAAAGTACACGTACACATTTATATACGTGCATGTAAACACACCCACAAATATATTGGATTGGTCTTAGATTGAAATATAAGTTATACATATATATACACAATTACACATACATACACATGTGTGTATGTGCATATATTACATAGATTCGTGCATAATTTATTTATTTTTATATATGGTGCCTTGATTTTCTCAGGCGAGCGCCTAGGGAGCGCCTAGCGCCTCGGGCGTTTTGCACCCCCTAGCGCCTTGGAGCGTCGCTCGCTTTTAACAACATTGATTTGGACATACCTGAGGCGTACCGAATGATTGGCATGCAGCATGAGCAGGACCTGACTGGCGTGTATAATATTTAGGTAATGGCGAGACAGGTGGTCTTGGTGGTGGTGGATGTGGTGGTGGTGATGGTGGAGATGATGTTGGCGTAACCACAGGAACGGGAATGGACGTTGGTGGACTCAAAATAGGAGGAGAAACAGACTTCGTCATTAGATGTGGATGAGGTCGACCTGTCACCTGCAGGTGAGAAATACATAACAGACTCAAAGAATGTAACATCAGCACTGACAAAGTACTTCCTGTTTACAGGATCATAGCAACGGTATCCTTTCTGAATCTGAGAGTAACCCACAAAGAAACACTTGACAGCCCTCGGCGAGAGCTTGTCAAGTCCAGGAGACAACCGATGAACAAAAGCCACAGCACCAAAAACACGAGTGAGTGAGAATAATTCCTTGTCTGGAAAAACAACGAAAAGAGGAATTTTCTCACCAAGTACCGAGGACGGCATACGATTCACAAGATAGCAAGCTTTAAGGAAGGCATCTCCCCAAAAAAGAAATAGGTACACAACTCTGGATAAGCAGGATTCGAGTAATATCAAGAAGATGACAATGTTTTCTCTCTGCGACACCATTTTGTTGAGAAGTGTAGGCACATGTGATTTCATGAATAATACCCCTTGATTAAAAAAATGTGAGAGAAAACGAGTACAAAATTCCAACGCATTATCCGTACGAACATATTTCACATGAGAGAAGAAAACATTTTGCACTTCATTTATAAGATTTCTGATAACATCTCCTGCTTCAGATTTATTCTTTAATAGAAAAACCCACATCAAACGAGATAAATCATCAACGACTACAAGATAAAACATGAGTCCCTGGTGATCAGGAACACGACTCGAACCCCAAATATCGAAATGAAGTAATTCAAAAGGGAACCTATTGCTCCGACACTGATGACCAAGGAAGCTAGCTCTATGGTGCTTTCCCAACTGACAGTTTTCACAACGGAAGGAAGAACTCGGAGAAATTTGAGGCAAGAGATGACGCATCTTCTGAAGATGAAGGTGACCAAAGCGGAGATTCCATGTATAACGAGACCGATTCGGCTGCATGAGAGGAGATGCCAGCAAAGGAACTCCGGACCAGATGATAAAGATCATCCTGTTCAGAACCACAACCAATCACCCTGCCTGTTAGAATGCCCTGAAATATAAGAGACGATGAGTCAAATATAGCGCGACAGTGCAAATCGTTTGTAATCTGACGAACAGAAAGTAAGTCCATCGAAAAATCGGAGGCAAGTAAAGCATTTTGTAGATGCATGGAAGGCGACAAAGTAATCTCCCCCTGTCCAATAATGGATGAATGAGTCCCATCAGCTATTACCATTGACCGCCCTGGTGGAACCTCCCTATATGACATAAGTCAATCTCTGTCGCAGCAAAGATGGTGTGTTGCACCAGAGTCCATAATCCAATCTGAGACATGTCTACATACAGCTCCTCGTCGTGCCCCACTGCCGAGCTTCTCATCATATCGTAAGCTTTCTTAATTGAGAATTTCTCTCCCTCCCATTTAAAATGATCAGGTTCATTCGACAACTCCCCTGGTGGAGGGGTCTCAGCTAGCACCCTCAAGAAGTCCTCCATGCGTTGATCCGACACAGTCCGACACAAACCGCGAAGCCCACGAGTCGGAGTCCGCCATCTCAACCAGAAGCGCAACCATGTCTACTGCCAGAGCCAGCAGCCTAAGGAAACACTGCCCAAGGGCACCCTCCCCCGTCCAATCATCGAGCCAAAATATAAACCCATGGTCGTTCCCCATTCTCGGACGTAAGAAAGGAACAAGATTCGGCAGGACGGCACGGATCCCGACCCAAAGCGACGATTCAAATCTCCTTCTGCAACCAATGCCCCTTTGATGCCATAAATGCTCCTCAATACCCTGTTCGTCAGCAATGTCGAAGATCCTCAAATCTGAATCACTCACTTGGCCGATAAAGCTTTGTTCATGAGCTCTACATCACGGACCCCAAGTCCACCTCAGAAATCCGCTTCGTAACATCCTCCCAACATACCAATTGCAGCCCAAACCTCTGTTGTCTCCCATCCGACCAGAAGAAGGACCTTATCATAGACTAAACCTTCCTTCTAACCCCAATTGGCATCAACTGAGTAGAATAAAAGAAGACCGGAGTGGCAGCGAGTACCTACATAAGGAGGGTCAACCTCCCTCCCTTAGACAGGGTGATAGCCTTCCAACCAGCCAACTTCTCCTCCATTCTGTGTACGACGCAGTCACAATCTGACTTCTTAAGTTTGCCATCCACAAATGGCAACCCCAAGTAGGAGATCGGGAGGCCCCCCAAGGGGCACCCCGCCCACCCAACGACCCTGTCACACTCCGAACTGACCATCCCGAATGTAATCACCACCGACTTATGCCTGTTGATCTGCAGCCCGGATAGGTTGCCAAAGATATCCACCAGAAGCATTGCGTTGAGGTTCTACACGTCCGAACCCCCAAGAAAAATCAACAAGCCATCCGCATACTAAAGCAACGGAACAGAAATATCCCCCATACGGAAACCCTCGCACCACTCCGCCTCTATCGCACGCCTGAACAAAACCGTGAAACAATCCGCCATAAGGACAAAGAGCATAGGAGCCAGCGGGCATCCCTGACGGACTCCCCGTTGGGGCAGAAAGAAACCTCCCTCCGGCTTACCGTTCACCAAAATCGAATAGGAGGAGGTAGTGACACATCTCTTCATCCACTGTACCCAAACCTCAGGGAAACCCCTCCGCCGAAGGGAGGTCCACAAGAACTTCCAACTGACACAGTCGTCGGCTTTTTGACACGGTCGTAGGCTTTGGCATAATCAATCTTTCAGAACTTTCGCCGCTTCCGTAGAAATATCCATGCGAAGCCTCAGTCGAATCACTAATCTGAACTCCAGCAATCGGGTCCGCAAACCCAAGACCCGTTATCGAGCTCATAAGGCCCGCTCGAGAACCTGGATCTTCAGTTTGCTCCATTTGACGATTCGCGTCCGGATCCGCACCCAACAACCGGTCTAGCTATCGGGTCGAGTCTTGCCGATATCCGACCCATCTTGAATCCGAGCCAGTGCATCCCCTCACTTCCCCTAGGAGTAGGACCGACGTAAGTCTCGAGATTCCCGCCGCAGATATTGTGCCGACCTGAATCCCCTTTATAGGGCGAAGAATCACCTTTGGACTTCGAGCCAAACCAAACTTCGAATGCAGGACCAGTCCACTGCCCCCAACCGCGACCTCCGCTGCCCGACGACCAACACCGCAGCCGAGGACCTCACAGCCATGCCCTGCATCAGCCAACTCCATGAGCACAGAGCTCCCCTTGAAGAACACCTCCCACCAACCCAAGTTCTCCGACCCAAGTCGATGGACTTGGAGGGTCACGTCCATGGAGTCACCAAGCTGACACCCATCACTCTCAACTGCAACCACCTATGCGATCCCGCACAACAACTCTGTACACCTTCGCAGGCAACGCGCGTTGAAAGACAAACCCCTCATCCGGACCCTCGCCAGAGGCGTAGTCTTCAACATGACGTCACCCGACCACAAACTGCACCACCGCAGCAGCATCGAACTGTCCCTCAATCCACGAAGCAGGACAGCCGCTTTTGAGGCGTTAAGGCCCCTCGCCAGCATGCGCCAGGGGGTCACCTGAGCAATGTCCTATGCGAATTGAGTCTCCAAAACTAATCCCACGTCAGAGGAGGCCAGGAAGAGCGCCTCCGACCCTCCACCCTCGTCGATTAGCATCATGCTTCCCTGCTCTCTCAATGGGCAATATATGCTCGTGTGCATAAAAAGCCAACAGCGGAAGCACCTGAGAGGTTCTCGACACCGGCACGCCTAGTGGTCGAGGCCGCCGCAACGATAACACCCCCGACCGAAGGGATTCACCAACAGCCTCCGACATCTAACCTCAGGCAGCTTCTACGATGCCTCCGCCTCCGTGATCGGGCCATCAGCCATCCACCGCCCTCTGGAGACTCCATCATCGAGCAAGATTGACTTTGCAAAGGCTTGTGACTGTGTGAACAGGAACTTCATATGGACTTCCCTGCAGCATCGTGAGTTCCAAGACACGTGGATCTCATGGATGAAAAGATGTGTTACGACTTCCTCTTATTCTATCATGTCAATGGTAGATCGTTTGGGGGCTTCTTACAACCACAGAGAGGTGTCAGGCAGGGGTGTCCTCTTGCTCCGATGCTCTTCGTACTGGTACCAGATGCTCTTGCGACTATGTTTAGTTGTGCGGTTGAGGATGGATGGTGTGAAGGATTCCGTGTGGGCACGATCTCCATCCCTCTCCTAGAGTACGAGGATGATATGGCCATCTTCATGAGTAACTCTGAAGATATCGTCAGAAGAACGTCTCAGCTAATGGAGATTTTTGGCGACCTTTCTGGTTTGAAAATTAACAAGCTGAAGTCAGTGGTGATTCCCTTTGAGATGGTGGAGATCAAAAGTAGCAGGCTGGCAGAGATGTTGGGTTGTCCTCCTGGGGAGTTACCCATTACGTACCTTGGTCTACCTCTGATCGCTGGGAAGATTGAGAAATCCGATTAGGACATGGTCATCTGTAGATTCGAGCTGAGATAGGCAGGATGGAGGGCGGTGACTCTGTCTAAAGGGGGGAAATTGATCCCCCTGAAGCACTTTCTTTCGACCATTCTCAACTTTTTCCTCTCCGCCCATCTAATGTCGTCGGGATAAGGAAGAAAATTAAATCCATGATGCACCGATTTTTCTAGTTTGATGGTAAGCAGCAGGGGCCATGCCTTAACCTTGTGGCTTGGGAGGATGTGACGCACTCCAGGGGGAGGCGGCTTAGGTGTTCGGGACCTGGAGTGCATGAATAAGGCGTTGTTTGCAAAGTGGGTGGTTTATATCTGGGGACAGTTCTCGAGGCTTGTGGCAAGTCTCTTGAGGGAAATTTACGTTGTGAAGGGCTCACTTGTGGCAGGTAGGTTTCGTTTCGAATCATCACTTTGAGATGAAGCCGACGTTAGGGAATGGTGAGCTTTTCCGTTTCTGGCGTGATGACTGGACTGAAGAGGGCCACTTGATGGTCGATTCCCCGTATTATTTGCCCTTGCTTCATCGAAGGATTGTTTAGTTGCGCGGCGGAGGGATCAGGCAATTATATATCGGAATTCCTTGTGGATCTCTCCCATCAGAGGTTAGAGGAGCATGATAGGTTACAAACGGAGTTGCCTTTGCCTACTTGCATCTCGGTGGGAAGAGATCATTTCGTGTGGGGCCATGGTGACAGATTCTCAACGAAGAAGGCGTACATGGACTTTAGAAGGGAAGAAGACAGCCAAGACAGAGACCTTTGCAGAAACTTAAAGATCATTTGGGCCGCTAAGATTACATGCAGAGTCAAGATTTTTCTTTGGTATCTAAGAAGGGGCAGGCTTTGTGACAAATCGAGGAGAGGCAAATTGTTTGGCATTGAGGATACATCTTGCGACAGGTGTGGTGAGCATGATGAGGACGTGGATCACCTCTTCTTCGGCTGCACGTCGTCGACGCAGACATGGCGGAAGATTGGACTTGTTTGGGCTACAACTGTGGGCTTCGCAGAGTTTTGGGCTTCTCTGAGGGTTGTTGGGGGAAATTCGATGGAGGATTGCACCTTGCCTTTTCCGACTCTTTAAGCCATCTGGGGAGGAAGGAATTATCGTATTTTTGAGAGATGGAGGTTCTATCCAGAAAATGTAATAGCTCACTGCAAGGCTCTTTTTCATTTATGGTCTTCAAGGTAATGTATTCTGAAACTCTCTCTTAATGAATTGTGGTAAATGGCATCTCGGGATCTCATCCTTTACTTTCTCAAAAATATTAGAATAAGAGCTATTACTAAGGATGTTAGGAAAAGCTAGTGAACGTGTTGGGAACTTAACTAGGATGCATATACTCCATCGCATGCCTATAGAGGCACCCCAATCCTAAGGCATGGCCTTAAATTTCAGCGAAATTCGGTCGAATTTCTATCGAATATCGATATCCAGTCGAAATCGAAATCGATCGAAATGACCGAAATATGGGGGTTATAGTACAAAAAATAACCGAAATGACAGCAATTTCGGTCGAAATTCCACCAAAATTCCATCGAAATTCTGTTTTGGTCGGTACCGAAATGGTGACCGAAACCGACATTTAAGGCCTTCTAAGGCATTCTTCACGCCTTGGAGTCATAGTGTGTGGTCACACTCAGACCAAAACCACAGACTATCCACTAAGCTTGACAAATTAGACAAAGAAGAGATCAAATCATGAAACTCATCATCTATCTCTACTGGGAATTATCAACATGACTTATAAATAAATGAAAAGATGATAACATAAATATGGATCATATACCAATAAATGAAAATACTGAGTATGGGTAGTTAAGGTATGGTGAGTAACAAGGAAGTTTTTACACAGAATAACTTGAAAACCATCTTTTCGAGCAAGTAACTTGTTAAATTTAAATATCTAAATCCTATCTACTTACTTTCTTTAAAACCACTGAAATGCTTGTTATTTTTAATAATTTAGAGTGCACTCAACCTTTGTCGACATTTTTTCCTTCCTAAACATGAATGGTTGGTAAGGTGCCTGCGACTCAGTAGAATAACAGCAAGACCCGAGCTTCTGCAGTTTACTTTTGACGATATATTATAGCTTGTGTTCATAATAATGTAAAATCTCTTATGTGCTTATTTCTGACTCTTTTGTTATAATTTGGGATACATGTACATAATGTCATTTTCTTTGACACGTGTAACTTTATATGGAAATTAATGCAAATATCATTTGGTTATAATTTGTAGTTATGTAGTTGTTATCAATTTGTGAATGTCATGTGAAACCGCGAAAAATTTTCTCTCATTTTCTATAACGTAATGCGATCAATAGCGAATGTAATACTGGGAGCATTGTGTAAATAAGTAACCTGGATCCCAGGCGGGAGTCACACGCATCTTGAGGGAGAGTGTTGGAATATGTAATAGAGGGATAATTGGATCCTTCCATGATCCAATTACCACCACTTATGTTTAGCCCACATCTACTATCTGTGGGACTCCGGTCTGCCTGTGGGGATATATAACGAGCCCCACACACCATGTTATCATTGAGAACTTCTAATAAGCGGTCCTTTGAGACATTCTCTCGTGGTTTCATCCCGCTCACTCGAGAGTAGGGTTTTATATTAATCTTGAGCGTTCATGTTTTATATTTCTTATTTGTTCATTTTTGTTCTGATTACGCTTCCGCGTTTCTAGTTTTCAACAACCATTCAAAATACTTGGGCCTAAATTTTTAAATGTATTCTGCATTTCTTATAACCCGCATCCACTTCCTGAGGGTTTTCCCAATGGGACTACATTAGGAATATTACAAGGCAATTTCCCTATCATGTAGCCTTGGCCTCCATAAAACCCCAGTGCTAGTTGAGAATGTTGTCATTCCACAAACCTTCAGCGGCTCCACACATCCAAGACCTTACAAGAAAAAACAAAATGACAAGAGCAACGACATCACCCTCCAGGCATCCTGCAGCACCTAGAACAGCACAGCAACAACCTCCTATAGCAACTGAAGACAGTTAGTCACGCAACAGACCCCTCCCATAATCATGATCATACTTGTCTTGAAGCAAATTTTTCTTCTAGCAAGTAGACAATGAGATCCCAACGATACGAGGCATATGGCCCGTATAATTTGGAAAACACTAGCAACACCACCCACCATTCTTCATGTAAGTCCCCCTCCAACGAGTCGATGCTGCAGTCCAATCTACAATCTCAATTCCTCTGATCAACACCCACCTCCATCTCACCCACCCCTCTCTACTTCTCCGTAGTAAAATAGCGTGGGCACCAAAAATGGTGCACAACAATAAAATATATTAATAAGTACAAATGAGGGACAACCACTATATCTAAATCTTAGTTCAAAGAAGATAGAAAAAGTTGATTATAGTTAAATATTTTGCAAATAATACCCAACAAATAGCCATACAGCATACACTCTACGATGTTATGCAGCATACACTCTACGATGATATGCCGACTTCAGTGTGAATATTCAATGAAAGAAATTCAATAATCAGCCAAGTCAGTAATGGATGCACGTCAGACAGTTGGATGTCACTAGAATTATCATAAATAAATTATAAACACCAAGTATAGAAGAACAACCGATGATACAGAAATTGGTAATGATTTAGCATTTACAAATAAAAAGAAATACGAATTTCTCAATATGGAATACATTATGCAGAGCGCTCACCTGCTCAGAACTGGCCATGGAACCATGACATGCAAGTAATAGAACTTTAGACCTGTCACCAAGAAGCGGATTGGATTGAAGTTGATCCTTAAGAGAATTTATGTCATCCCAGCCAGTCATGAAGACGAGGATTGCACCAGGTCTCCCTTTTCTGCATATGTGCACTAGCACGCTTTCTATCAAATTAAAGCCAATGGAGTCAGGATTCCAGCAAACAAGTGACTCGCGAGTTCTCAAACTATAATCTCTAAAATCAGCAGCTTCAAGTGCATCCTGGAGAAACAAATATAAACCCATTATGAAAAGCTAACATAAGAAGTGTGTGTGTGTGTGTGTGTGCAGACCAAAAAAAGGGATCTCTAACACCTCAACAGAAGAAGCAATCTGGCTTTTCCTCTTCCTAAGAGCTTGCTTCTGCATTTTCCAAGATTTTTCCTGTCCATAATCATCAATCTGGTTGTATGGAGTCAACCTATGACCAGTCATTTCCAAGACTTCCTCGAGAAAGTAGCTGCGTACAGGATATGTGAATCCCTAAAATGATCAAAAACACAATCATAAGAAGAAATATAATGACAGAGTAATTGTATACCAATGCCGTTGATAAACAAGTCAAATGAATTAAAAATATTGTTGAAGAAAAAGGCAAAGTTTAAATAGAAGATGCACAACAACAACGTACAAATAACCAAGGTATTATTCAGCTACATGATTAATCTGGTCTGATAAAAGCACCATATTGTTGGGCGTAAGCCCCAGGGTGCTGGTGAGGAAGGTATATGAGGCAGTAGTGTGCACGTCTCAACCATCGGAACTAATTTCATAATATTTTGACCTTTTAAAGAACACAACTTCTCAACTGAAGAAGATTCTCATCCTTGCACTATAATAGAAGCTCCTATTAAAGTAGAAATGGAGATGTAAACAATTCAAATAACTGAGTATAAATTTTGAATGAGATAAACACTTTTAGTCATTATTGCACACCATATTCGATATCTATCTAGCATACATGTACCATTCATCCAAAACATAAGCAATCAACACAACAGTGTTCTTACTTTATAACAATAGGAAACAAAGCACAATAAGTAAACACCTTTCCTTAAATATACATATGGGATTATGTGATCATCTAGTTCTGTGTATATTTTCTTACTTTGGATTGTTTCTCGATCTTATTTAATTCATTAATTTTTGATATAAGTATGGCTACGACTAAGAAGTTTCTCTTTCAAACTCAAGACGAGGAGTCAAATGATGAACGGATGCCACAAAGATAAAGAACCATGAGGTGTAAGAGAGAAAAAATCCTTCTCGGGAAACTGCGAGCTCGCAAAAAACAGTACAAGAGGTCGGGATCCTAGACCCACGCACTAGGCGGCCGCTGCCCTAACTGGGATTCCTAACTCCCGCCCAGTTAAGGATCACCGCATCATCGCACAATCAGATACAAGGGTCACCATGACCAACACGAATATCAGTCATCATTGATTCATAACAACCAAATATCTCAAGGATTTCAGAGTAATGTAGATCACTTAAGTTCCTTTGCCCGTTAAAGCACTGAGATTCCTATATACTGATGATTGGGTATGGAATTTAGAGTCAATTTCATGCAAAATTCCCAATGTTTTCATTTTAAAATCGTGAGATTAGACGCTACTCGTTGGATCTGGATTTTAGTTCAAATCAATGCAAAATTTGCTCTTTAAATCAAGAGATTAGGAGGTACTCATTAGACCTGAACTTCAGTTCAATTTTATGCAAAATCCCCAACTTTTCTTCTTTAAATCATGAGATTTACAACTACTCATTAGATCTGAATTTAAATTCAATTCCATGCAAAATCCTCAATTTTTTTTAATCATGAGATTTAGAGCTACTCATTAGATCTGAATGTAAGTTCAATTCTACGCAAAATCCCCAACTTTTCTTCTTTAAATCATGAGATTTAGAGCTACTCATTATATTTGAATTTAAGTTCAATTTTATACAAAATCCCCAACTTTTCTTCTCATCTTTCAAAGCATGAATTCTGTAGCCTAATCATTTGTTAGAATCAAGATCAATTGCATGTCAAACCACCCCCAATTCTTTCATTCTTAAGGCATAAAATCTGAAGCTAATTAGTGGTCTAAAGTAGACTCAATTGCATGTAAAATATCCCCAAATTTTCATCTTTCAAGTAAGAAATCTGTAGCTTAACAATGGTCTGGAATTAGAGCTAATTGCATGCAAATCACCACCAATCTTTAAAACATGAAATCTGTAGCTTAACAGTGGTCTAAAATTAGAGCTAATTGCATACAAATCACCCTCAAAATTTTATCTTTAAAGCATGAAATATGTACCTTAACAGTGATCTGAAATTAGAGCTAATGGTATGCAAATCAACCCCCCTTTATAGCATGAAATATGTATATTAGCCGTGGTCTAAAATTAGAGTTAATTGCAAGCACATCACCCCCAAATTTTTATCTTTAAAGTATGAAATCTGTACCTTAACAGTGATCTGAAATCACAGCTAATTGCATGCAAATCATCTCCATTTTTTTATCTTTAAAGCACGAAATCTGTAGATTAATAGTGGTATGAAATTAGAACTAATTACATGCAAATCACCCCCACATTTTTATCTTTAATGCATGAAATCTGTAACTTAAAAGCAGTCTGAAATTAGAGCTAATAGCACGCAAATCACCCTCACATTTTTATCTTTAAAGCATGAAATCTGTAGCGTAACAGTGGTCTGAAATTAAGCACCAATGTATGCATAAACCCCCAATTCCTCACTTCTAAAACTTGAGATCTGGAGCCAAATAATTGTTCTGATTTTTGGATCAAATTGCATGCAAAACTAAATTTTTATCTTTATAACTTAAGAAAATCGGGAGCTAAAAATAGGCTTGAAATCAGGATCTAGTGTCAACATGGCACCTTTCGAGGCCCTATACGAGCAGAGATGCCTCAAGCCTAATGCCCATCAGTTAGTGTGAGGTAGGTGATCATGTTCTCTACTCTGTAGATCTCCTGAAGGAGGACTGCGAGGGATGTTGACATTGTAAGACGAAGGCTTCTGACGACGCAGAGCTGCCAAAAGAGGTATGCAGATCAACGGATGAGAGATTTGGAATTTCATGTAAATTAATACTCTTCTCCTACTACTATTAACATGTGACGTCTTTTGATATTCGATTAATCATGCATACATATGGATTCTCTGTGAATATAGGTGGGAGACTGGGTATTTTTACAAGTATCTTCCATGAAGGGAGTTCAGAGATTCGGTGTTCGTGGTGAATTAGCGCCACGATATGTTGGCACATTCGAGATTAGTGCCTGTGTGGGAATGTGACCTATCTAGTAACCTTTCCTCCACAACTGTCAGCCATCCACGATGTTTTTCATATATCGAACTTGAGGAAATATATGCACGACCCTCGCCACATCATCAGCTACAAGGATCTTGGCGTGGAGCCTGACTTGACATACGAGGAGAAGCCAGTGCAGATACGAGATAATGTTGTGAAGAAGCTTCATTGCAAAGAGGTTCCCCTAGTCAAAGTCTTATGACATCGACAGGGTATCGAAGAGGCAACATGGGAGATCGAAGTAGATATGCGGGCACGGTACCCGCAACTCTTTTCAAGTAACTATCATTTCAAGCCTATTTAGTTATATGATTCATGATATGGCTTGTTTCCCCATTAAGGTTTTTATAGGATTCGTAATCCTTTGAGCTTTTTGTGTAGCAAAACCATAGACGAGACTTAGATAGAACATCTAGTCACTCTGATCTTGAGACGACTCTCGAGGACGAGACTCCCTATGAGGTTTTATATTTGTAAAGGCTCGAATCCAAACTACATGAATACAAACCCGAATCTAACCTGACTCTAGTCTGCGTGACCCGATAAATATCCGATTAATGAGAGTGAGCCTGGATCGATCCACAGATCACGAATTGGATCCCGTTCGGGTGCGATCAACCAAAAACCGATCACATTGTACGTCGTGTCGCCGAAAAAGCCCACGATGCGATCTTGACCGCGAGATGAACGGACAACGGAGACCATCACTAATTTTGTCTCAACGAATCAGAACCAACAAAATCGATCGTTTGTCGATTGGAAGTCTTCGACCGATTTTAATCATAAAATTTAATCATGAATCGAAAACATATTTTGTCGAATTCTGTACTTATCTTATATCGGAAAAATATGAATATTGTACTCATTTTGATTATCATTTCGAGACGGTCGAAACGAGCCATTATACGCTTGAATCGGAGATTCGGGGTGATTATGGAGATGACTGAACATTTCATCAGGAGTTAAAATGAAATGAAAAAAATAAAAAATATATATACACACGCATACACCCCTCTTCTTCCATTTCTCCACACATACCACCCTTCCTCTTATTTCTATCACCCGACGCCCTTCTTCTTCCACATCACTTCTTCTTCTTTCTCTTCTTCTCCTCTCTTCTTCCCCAAAAGAGAATCCATTTCTCCTTCTCCTTGTTGTCGTTGCTGCTGTTGGCGCATCTCCAGCGAGGCAGCTATGATCAGCCCATTTCCTCCATTTCTAGGGCTCGATGTACAAGCCAACCCTCCCCATTTGCTGCTTATTGCATGTAAATAGGAAGGAAAGCAGAGCCTCTGAGATCTTGTTACCATATTCTTAAATTCAACATCATCTTATACGATATTAATGGAAAGTCGTATCTTTCTTCTCCATGGATCATTCTCTTAATTGTTTTCTCTCTCCTATATAATTTTGGGTTGTTCCATTTCTTCACATCTGTTATAATGAATGTAATTTTTTACTCATCGAGTTTATATTGTGACCTCAAAATCCGAAGTTGCCTTTAGTGGTCAGCATGAATGCCACTTTTACCTATGTCATTTGGACCATGGGCAATATATGCTGAAGTGGATCAAAGCTATTGACTGCAACATGTGGAGCTTAATAACCATTTTTGAGTTAGAATTTCGCTAGTAAGAGCTTGGCTATATTATACATCTTTGAAATTTGTACAACCAATTAATATTATCCTACTACGAGCAATGTTGCATCTTTTTTTCTGTCAAATTTTACACAAACAACACTCACTGGCATCTTCGAGAAATGATCACTTAACAAGTCATAGTCAGAAAAAATTTGGCCAGTGTCAGGAATGCAAATTTCTGGAACATTTTAGTAGTACAACATAACTAATGTTTTAAAGATTCTGGTGTCAGCTGTATTAGCTATTTACAATTGTCAATTGTCTGGGTGTGTTAGCAATCTAAGTTTATTTTAATTTTTTTTCGACCCTTTGGGATCGATATAAATGTTCTTTGCACCTTTCTGGAATGGTGTCCTGTCTCTTGAATTTCTAGCAAATAGATATATGTGGCAAATATGACTCGTTCCAAGGGCTTCCTTCAATGAGTAGACTCTTTTTTGTTTCTTTAGACTGTACTGTAAGTATCTGTATGCATCTCTAGTTATATAGAATAATGACATTAGTTGGTAGTGCCATATAAGTTAATCTAAAGGGAAAGAACATCCGCTTTGGATTTTGCTAGTGTAAATGGAAACAATAGATATCTGTGGTAAACGTGACTTGTTTCAGGGCCTTTCTTTGTAGAGCTAGATTGCTTTTGTTCTTTAGGATCCTTTACCTGAGAGCAATATAATTGCAGAGGCCATCCATATTTTGGAAATACGACGTAGTTTGTTCTTTCTCAACTCAGTTCATATCCATGCTCATTTTTAATAGACAGGCATGTTTGCTTATGAATATTGCTGCGACCCATGCATTAGCTGGAATTGCCTAAGACCGTCAGTAATACTCCAATGCTTTGTAAATGTTCGTACATCTTGTATGGGTCATTTGGAAGAGAAATGTCATATTTATAGCGTCCTCATCCGATGACAAAAGCATCGCAAGATTTAACGATTTAAATTCGCTGGCATATGTTGATTACAATTTTGTGCCTTGCCATCTTGCCATAGAGTGCTGTCATTTATGTTCACGTATGAGGAAAATTTTACTGACTATTTGATTGAGAGAATGCAGATTGTCTTCTATAAATACTCAAATGATAACTTTGCTATTTAGCTTATCTGAAAATAGGGCCTTTTCCTACACTTAAATGTCAGCTGGTGCCTGTCAGAGAGGTCTGGTATAGAGACATTTGCTTTAGCACCAATTAAAATCACCATTTTTACCTTTTTCATTGTTACTTATGTTGGATCATTCCATATATTATAGTAGTTGAAATTTGTAATCATATTGTTTATGAGTGGTCCCTGACATTATTAATACTGATTTTCTCAGTGGTAGGTGAATTGAATCTATAATCAAGTGCATCCATAAGGTTGTGTATCAGTGATGCCAGACATTTGTGCCAGTCGAGGTGCCCCTTACACCTGACCGTGCGAGGGTGTGGTGACCCTTAACTGGGCCTAGAGTTTGGACGCCCAGATTGGGCAGCGATCGGTTTGTGCGCAGGTCTGGGATCCCAAACTCTTCTTTGATTATATCGCGAACTCGCAGTTTTTCTGCTTCTCTAGGAACCATGTGTTTTCACTTGACCAGTTCCGTTGACTCGGAGTTCTACTAAGGTTGCTAGGCTGGAGGACCCTTGATTTTTTTCAAGCTTCTTGCGTCTATTCCTACACCGGTTCGGGCAAGAGTGGAGCAACTTGACCGGAGAGTCTCTCCCATCATCCCAGATGTGTAGTTGGAGTTTTGCCTAGCTTCCCCTTGGACCGCCCTTCCACTGGGGAAGCGAGATGGATGAGTCCCTTAGGGGACTTCTTCACCGCTTGAGTTTGGTTTATTGTTCCGCCATTAGATTTTGGCAAGGAAGAGATCGCGACATGTAAATCATCATCAATCATATATATCTCAATGAGATCTATCACTACATCTTACAAACGACATCAATGAAAATACGTAACATAAATCGAAATCTCTTACTATGAGATCATCTCATAATCAGTAAATGAATTGTTAAGTATTGAGCCTTAGGGTGTGGTTAGTGAGAAATGGTTAGTATACTAAGTTATTAGATAACCTTCTTTTCATGAAAGTAGTTAAATAATTATACGATGTTATTACCTATCTACTGCTTCCTTTTGTATTCACTTAAATTCATGTTAAATTTTAATACTTATTGCTTGTACACAACATTTGTTCACGTCTCCTTGTCCCAAACATGAATGGCAGGGAAGGCGCTTGCAGTGGAGTAACTTGGTAACAAGATTCCTAGTTTTTGGTGGGCAGTTGATTCTTTTGACAGTATACATAATAGTATCATCGACCAATTGTATTTCTTATTGTGCTTATTTTCTCTTCTATCATACTTTTGGAGATACATGTATGCAATAATAAATTTTCTTTTGATACATGTTATATTATATGGGAGTTAATGCATCGTTTCTTTGGTGACACGTGTCTATATGTGGCTTGTTATATCGTTGTGAATGTCATTCAGCTCACGAAAAAATTTCCCTACATTTTTGTACTCGATGTGATCTATCGTGTGATCTATCGTGAATTAAATAATGTGAATGTCGTGTAAACGGGTAAACCGGATCTCGGGGCGCCACATGTTTGTCAATGATATTGCATTGGTCGATGAGTCTAGAGATGGAATAAATAAGAAGCTTGTGGCTTGGAGACATGCCCTGGAGATTAAAGGATTCCGTACAAGTAGGGCTAAGACGAAATATATGGACTGCATATTTGATGGAAGTAGTGATGAAGGAATCGAGGTAAAGATTGAAGAAAAAAATTCGAAGAAAGATTCGTTTAGATACTTGAGATCTATTTTGCAACATGATGGGGAATTGATGGAGATGTTACCCGTATAATAAATGCATGTTGATTAAAGTGAAGAGGAGTCTCTACCATTCTTTGTGATAAGAGAACTCCTTTGAAAATGGAAGGAAAGTATTACAAAGCAGCCGTGAAAATGCTATGCTCTAGGGATATGAATGTTGGCTTGTAAACCATCATGTGCAAACAACAGAAATAGCAGAAACGAAAAATGATATGATGGATGTGTGGTTCTACACAGAAAGATCAGATTCACAACGATGTGATCAGAAGGAAAGTTTGAGTAGCACTAACAGAGGATACAATGAGAGAGAATCGCTTAAGTGGTTTGACCGTTTACAAAGGAGATCGGGTGATGCGCTAGTTAGAAGATGCAAGATTTGGAATGTTAGAACATGTTAAGAGAGGGCGAGGTAGTTATTTTGATCTCTAATCCCGAGAATGGCTCAAAGTAGATCCGAATGGAGGTAAAGAATCCATGTAGCCAACCCTACTAAATGTCGGACTAGGCTTTGTTGTTGTTGTTTGATTATATTATACCTTCACACATGAAAGTATTGAATGCCCATCCATATGACCATTCCATGGATTATATAAAAAAATCAACTATAGGGAGGGCGATGTTGCCCTTGGCGGAGAAGTTGCTTCAAGAAAAAACATATCAATAGCTTACTTAAGGATATTGGAAGGAGATTTCATGAAGATATAGCAAACTAAATTTTTAGCATGATAATATTTATACCTTCAACCACGAACGCATAGAATGTACACCATATGGCAAGTCAGGGTCATGAGAGAATCACTGAAGAAATAGCATAGGCAAAGGATCGTATATTGTGCAATTTACAAAAGAAAGGGAAGTGTTATTTTGGAAGCTGCACTATAAAAGAGTAATACAATTGTAGATAAATCAATGGATCAAGAGAGGAGTGAATCATTGTAAGCTTGGGCTAATAGTTTACTACAAGCATACTTGGCTTCACATATCTACAAAGACAGAAATTCCGAAAGAAAAATACCTATAGGTGGAATGTACCAAAAGAGGAATTCTAAACTATGGGAGCTGTAGAGGAAAATGGCACAAGGATAAAATTTTCAATATAAAGACAATCTAAGGTACATGAAAAAATGTCAGACAGCAAACAAGGACACTGTTGTAAATAAACCCTATCAAATTTCCCCAAAATTAAGAGACTTCTTTTCAGAACTTCTGATCAAATTCAGAGCTGAGAGGAATACATTTTCGCAAGATAATGACTTACTGGGGATGTGGATCATTGGAGCACCTCCAAAATAGGACGAAAAGAGCTCAGCATTAAGGGTGGCACTCATTAAGATCAATTTCAGCTCCGGGCGACGAGGAAGAAGATCTTTTAGAACAATTAGCAGGAAATCTAGAACGAACGATAATTTACAATCAGCCACTATATTAAATAATAATTTCCCCATTCACAAAATTACCTTCATTCATGCCTCGCTCGTGAATCTCATCAACAATAACATGAGTTACACCTTTGAGATTTCTGTCAACAAGTAATCTTCTTAGGAGAACTCCTGTTGTGCAAAATAAGAGCCTAGTCTCTCTTCCTTTATTTCCCCTCCAATCGAACTTTATAACCAACCCTGCAAAAAAGATACCACGTCTCAATTTCAGCAGACTTGAGTAATATGGTGTCTCTTTTGTCCTCTATTTTTTGAAAGATGTTAAAAAAATTTGGACTCGTAGTAAGCAAGTTTGACAGTAAGGTGGCGAAGTTACAGATTCTCCTGGCTTTTCTCCCCTCTCTGCAGCAACTCTTTCAGAAACAGACATAGCAGATATACGTCTAGGTTGTGTACATATTATGCTGCATGATGCTCCACGAAGGGCATCTATCTCAGATTCCAGAATATACTGTGGGAGTTGTGTCGTCTTTCCACAGCCTGTTTCCCCAGAAATAACAACAACCTGCAAATAATTTTAAAAATATATAAAGAAATGCATAATGCTGTTAGAGCTGTCAATGGCAGAACAATTACTAACATGAGATCACCTTTAAAGGCCTAAATATTCTTCTCTAAGTATTACTTTCCAACAAACTGTTACAGTTTTTTAAGAGCAAAAGAAGGTGTGGGCCCGAGGTGGGGCACACAAGGAGTATTATAGTTTTTTCAGAGAAAACAGTTGCTATATTTATAATCTGAACATTCTCAATTATGTTGGGCATTCTTCACCAATAGCTGGTGATGGACGATGTCAGTCGGGGAGGTGCGAAAGGTGGTAGGTTTTCGGAAGACGAGTGGTGGTGCTGGGAGTTTGGAAGCTCTGGTCGCAATCGAGGAGGCTATTGGTGGCAGTTCTTGGGTGGCTAGTGTGAATTCTCACGTGGAATATGAGAGCGCTAAGGGTGGAGGGAAGGCAGAGGAGGCCGGGGAGGTACATTCTCAAAAGGTAGGCATAATCCTCCTACAGGAGACGCACCTGAAATCCTACGAGAGGGGGACATGAAGACAGATTGACGGGGCTGGCTTAGTAGGCCTACAAGCGAAAGGAGCGGTAGGGAAATCTGGTGGCCAGTTGGTGGCGGTCGAAGACGGATCTTTTTGACCTGGTCAGCTCTAAAAAATGAAAGCTGGGTTTTAATAGCAATGTTAAGGTGGACGAATTGTTATTAAGGGTTGATAGTGGTGTATACTCCTACCGATGGTCAGAGAAAAGGGGCCACTTTACAAGGATATGAGAAGGGTGTTGGATGAGGCAAGGGTACCCCTTTCTGAAGGGGGTGACCTCAATATGACACTTTGCAGACGGAAGGTTGGCCATAGAGGAATGTTATGATAGCCAACTTTGGAATGGTAATGGATGAGTTTGGCTTGGATGATTTGGGCTTGGTGACCTATTTGATACAAGCCTGCAACTTCATGTGGAGAGATTCGAGCACAAAGTGAAAGATCGATAGGTTTTTTGGCATCCATTATAGTCCGTTACGCCCAAGCTTAGACCGTTCTTTGATCAATCTAGTCATCCAATGGAAGATGTCAGACACGGAACATACTTCAAGCTCGAGCATGCTTTGTTGCATGCGTTGAGATTCATGTAGTTGGTTAAGGAGCATTGGCAGGGAGCACATGCTGAGGACATGGCAAAGAGGGTGTTGGCAGCAAGACTCAGGTGCTCCAATTTATCATGATAAGTAGAAGTCACTGAGATAATACCACGAGAGGAGGAAGGAAGCACTATAAATCATAGAGAAAAAGTTTTTTTCCGGTTTCTATGACAATTTCTACAATACATCTATGATACTCCTGAACTATTTTAAACACAATTCAACAATGCTTAAAAGGAGATTCATTCTTCGGATTCAATTATTATTATTTTATTTTGATTGGAATAAATTAAATCATAATAAACTAAAACCAAGAACTTGCAAAGAAGGTCAACTGATGCGCCGGTTAGAAGATGCGAGTGGTGGGATGATGAGCCGGCTAAGAGAGGGCGAGGACGGCCCAAGAAGTGTTGGAAAGAGACTATACGAAGGGATCTTAGTTTTTTGGATATAAGTCCGAGATTGACCCAAGATAGATCTGAATGGAGGCGAAGAATCCATGTAGCCGACCCTACTTAATTGTGGGAAAAGGCTTTGTTGTTGTTGTTGTTGAAACTAAAACCAAGAACCAATAGTTTGGTCAGCGGTCAGTCTACGATAAACTCCAACTTGAAGGTGGCTATAGCAAGAAGGTATTTCATGTTCATCGCTGCTATAGCTCAAAAGCACTATTTCAAGTGTCACTCTAATAGTTAGCATTATTAAAATTGTAAGTGGGTACTTGAGACAAAGAATCCCGAAGTTGCTTTCTTCTTAGGAAATTCGTCTTCCAAGTAGAGTGACAGGGACCCTACGTGCCCTGTAAAAGGGCTTTCCAAAATCAGATTAATAGCCGAACAACTCTTTGACGATCTCAATGAGTGCCAAAATGAGAATAAATTATTTAATTTGCCTAAGAGGCTAAGAGTTCCCAAGGTAAACATCAAGCCATTGCTGGGGACTCCCTCTTTCTTCTTGAATCGTTGTTACTCTGTTCTCACCATGTTTTTCTCACTAATTTTTTTTTTGAATAATAACGAGGGGGGCCCTCCCAAGATGGGAGTCACCACACCAAAATTTCATTAATTACCGGGAAGTACATCAGCTGGATACCCAGAAATTATACAGAGCGTCTGATGTTTTTCTCACTAAAATTGATATAATCTTATACTTGTAAAGTGGTAGAGTAGAAAGGGGTGATGTTTTGTTTGACTTGCCCTAGCATCTTAAGGAATTTAATCCGCTTTCACATGTGGCAATGATTTGAATAAAAGGAGATCTTCCCTTCATTGAGTTCAGATATGACAAAAGAGCTTGGCAAAGAAGGAAATGCTCGAGGGCTCAAGCGTGAAGCAGGTAGCCTAAGAGTTCCAAGGGTGGGAAGAGTGTTCAAAGTGATTGATCGTCGAAGTTGAGTTATCATTGCCATTAAGGGAGCATTCTGATCAAGCATCCAATACAGCAACAACCCATAACGAATGTACCGACTTTGTTTCTTACGTTTCGCGATGTCAAATTACTTGTTCAAGAAAAATCTGTAATACTGACAAAGACTAGGTCCTTAATTTTCTAAAGTATTAGAGTAGAAAACAAAAGTAGATGCTACTAGAGTTGAAAACATCCCTGAGGTGAAAAAAAACATGAAGTATCTCCAAATGAACTGTCCAGACTTCCACCAGATAAGAAAATAAAGTTCATTGTTAATCTTGTACATGTACCACTCCGATTGCCTTAGCACCATATCGAATAACTCCAACCCAACTTAAAGAAGTTAAGATTAAATTGCAAGAACCGGCTGACAATGGTTTTATTCAATATGGCATATCTTGTTCCGGTTCTCTTTTTCTTTTTGACAGAAAGAATGATGTTTCTTTGAGACTGATCCGGGGAGAGGGGTGCTAGCAGAGATTTGTGCTAGGTTATTTGCAATTGTAGAGGACAAGCGTGTGGTGGGTGACTAAGTGTGGGGACGTTATATGGTTTCCAAGGTTTGTTGCATCGTTGATAGATAAAAGGATCGCTGACTTGGCATTCATTACTGCTTCAGTGGGAGGGAGTGGTGTTGGTAGGTCATATTCAAGAATTGTGCGAGTGTTCCGAATATGCTTGTATCTCTCGAGCATCTTAGGTGTTGTAGGTGTGTCTATTGTTACATAATCACATTTAGTCTTGCATTGCAAGTTGTTGTGAAAAGCCAATGTCCCTTTGAAGGTGAAGATGGGTGCTTAGTAGATGAGACTAGGTTAATTAGTTACCATGTTGCTCAGGAGCTAGTTGATTATGGGCTCATATAGGTGCCTTATGTGATAGTAAAGAGGAAGATGTGTGGCACTTTGTCTTCACATTTGGCACTTTGTCTTCACATCTCCATATGCAACAATCCTTTTGAGGAGAGTTGGGAATTGTGTGGGTAGATGCGAGAGGAGCAAATACCTTTAGCATAACCTTTAAATCCAATGTGGTGGTTATCGAGGATCGGGTCTACAGGAGGCAATGTTGCAGAAGTCGGTATTTGGTATGCAGTCGGAGTGGTCACTGAATAGGGAATAATCGGTATTCGGGCGACTATTCGGAATTATTCGATTTTGTATCTTTTAACTATTTTAAATATAAGATTTATTTCTAATACATATATTCTTATATATTTATACATATATGACCTTCAATTGACAAGAATCCAAGGTAAAAGTATCAATTAACGAGATATGTATATGAATCTTTGACATTTTTAGTAATATTGCTATAAACGGTAAGCCTTCGGAACTGAAAAATAAAAGTAAATAAACATAAATTCAGCAGTGAGCAGAATAGTCGGACTGACTATTTGGTCAAGCCAACTATTTACTGTTCAATCCCCTCCCCCCGCATCACATAGTTGGACCGACTATTCGGTATATTCGGACGATTATTGCAACAATGACATGAGGTGTCTAGACAAGAGCTAGCCATCCACGGTCCTTTAGCTATTTGGAATCTAAAAACGGAGAAAGTCATCAAGGAAGGAAATTAATATGTTGAGAAAGTGGTGCACAACGCAAAGGCATTGTATACGTAGTAGGTGCATCCATGCCTTTAGGAGGATGCAAAAAGGTGAGTTTGTACATTTTTGTTACGGTTGAATAAAATCTACATGGCATCCCAAGATGTATGACCATCCTTTGATCTCTCAAGAAAATCTATCTCATTCTACCAAAAACAAATGAAAAAAAAGATATAATGAATACAAAATGTTTCGCCCTACTACTAGATTTAAGAAAAAAATGCAATAGCTATATTTAGCACTACCTATATCAGAATTTTAAAAATATATGAGAAGGAAACCGATGTTTGCTCTAGTTCTAAAAAAATGAGGAAAGAAGGGTGGTGTTCCAATATGAGACCCACCTTACATCGTATTACATTCGTCATGACAAACAAAGTGCCCTACAATGCTCAATTACATTTTTGGTATAAAACATTTATCCCCCAAAAATGACCACATTACTGGAGCACCAGATCAACCACAACAAAGCAAAAGGGTACGAGTTGTCCTCATGTCCGAAGTCGTATGCCAATCTAATATCTCTCCAGAAGACGGGGTAATCTCACCACGCAAGCCACGTGATGTTGGTCCGATTCCATGCCTCATCTGAGAAAGGAAGTGAGAAGAACAAGTGGTCTACATCATCGATTGCCGACTCGCACCTATCAGACGTCACATCCTCCAAACCCAACAGTTGTCCCTGAAGACCTTTGGTTAGAATCCTCCCGAACATGAATAGCCAAAGGAAGACCTTAACTCGGTTCGGCACCTTATACCGCCAAATCAAGCATGTGTCCAACCTGACCACTTCTTGGACCTCCTCCTCGTCCTCAACCGAGAAACGATATGCCTTCCTTACTATAAACCTACCATATCCCCAGATATAGTGATCTCTACTCGATGTTGGACCCTCGCTCTGCAACACGTCCGTCTGAAGTGCAAGGAACTACTCCACCCTCTGATTCGACATGGGTGACACGAACACCGAAGACCAAACCCCACGGTCTCACACTTGTTGCACACTCGCCTTGCCATCCCTAGCCAACCTTAGGAGTTGTGGGTAACGTTCCCCCAACGCTCCATCCTGTATCCAATCATCTGTCCGAAATCGAAAAATTGCTCCGCTCTCAAGCATCAGTCTCAATTTAATACCGAACTCCGTAATGACTGCGGTAATCTCCTTCCACATTGAGGACGGAAAACGTCTCAGGAAGACCTCCGGTGACATGGTTACACCATAAATCTTCCTCAACAAACGACACACCAGGTCCTCTGACTTCTCAAAAAGTTGAACCACCCATTTCGCCATAAACGTCTTATTCATCTCATTCATCCGCAGTACCCCCAAGCTGCACTTCCTCTTTGGTTCCATCACCTTACCCAATCCACTAGATGGAAACATTTCTTGTCCTGACGATCGTCTGATCAAAAGAATCTCCTCAACAGAGTCTCAATCTTGGCATGCACCCTAACAGGCAATGACCTAGTGTCAGAAGGAAAATTGAGATGGTCGAAAGAGCATGCTTCAAAAGCACCATCTTCCCTCCCTTTGAGAGCATCGATGCCTTCCAACCTGCCAACATCCCCTCCAGTCTCTACAATAGCGCCCTCAAATCCTCAGACATCGGCATCCCCGTCACCAATGGGAGTCCCAAGTACGTAATCGGCAGAACAGCATTAGGACATCCCAACACCGCAGTCGCATGCCGCAGCTTCTCCGAAAGACCGAAAGGAACCACCATCGATTTCTCCCTATTGACACGAAGCCCAGAAATGTCCCCAAAATATCCATGATAAGTGATGCTCGTAAAATCTTCTCCTCCTCAACCCCCAGAAATAATACAGTGTCATCAGCATATTGTAAGAGCAGGATAGATATCTCCTCCCTCGTGTACCCAGAACACCAGTCCTCACCAATTGCCAACCTCATCATAATCGCTAATGCATCGACCACAATCACAAAGAGAAATGAAGCCAACGAACATCCATGTATGATTCCCCTATGCGGCAGGAAGAAGCCTCCCTCCGGTCTACCGTTGGCAAACATTGCGGGGATGCAGTTGTAACACATCTCTTGATCCAAGCAATCCACATCTCCGGGAAACTCTTTCCCTAGCGAAGCCCACAAGAATCTCCAATCTACACAATCATATGCTTTGGAGAAATTAACCGTCCAAAGAACGCTTTTGGTCTTATTTCTCTTCCAATCCGTCACCCTTTATGTTGCCATCACCAACTTGTTTGTCATAGCCCTCCCATGCACAAATGTCGACTGCTCAGGCGAGATGATCCGGTGTAAGACCTCCCTCAATCAATTAGCCAGAATCTTTGAGATCAAGAGATACGTAGCATTTGACAGCACAATAGGCATGTAGTCCTCCACCCTAGTCAGCATGTCCTTAGGTAGCAGAAAAATTGTTTAACCTCTCGAATCCCTAAACTCTTGTTCTAAAATGTCAACTAGAAACCGCTAGTCAGCTATATAGGAGACTATCATCAAACCAAATTTCTCTCACATCCGGCATTAACCAAGTCTTCAACAAAAAAGATAATAATAAATACGATGAGATACAAAGACTACCAATATGAATCACTAACGATGCATGTTTAACTAACATCATCAGACAAAAGGATCTATTTCAAAAAACCTGATTTTGTGCAATTTTGGACAGCAATGCCTCTTTCTCTTTGTAAGCTGGAAGACTCTGGCGGAATTCATGCATTTTCTGACCTGCAGGAGACTCCTGTCAAAATTGTAAAATTTTATATATTAAAAATGTTTCCCATTTCTGAATATTTGCATACTTAAGATTCAAATTACAAAGCAGAATCATCGTCATCATTCCTACAAGCCTGAATCAATCATAGACAATCTGGAAAAGGGTAAAATACCAGCCAAGCTTGCTGCTCATTGCGCATATGCAAACTTTTTCGTCTAAGAATCCTCTCCAAGATAATATTGGGGGATGTATGAGGTTCCTGCTGCTCAGCAAGTCCTCCATCCAACTCAAAACTATCAACACTGCTGGACCTTGAAACTGCAACATTTGGAAAATTATCTATACTGGGTTTCCTGTGTGCAAGATATTGCCCCAGTAAAGAATCCACTTCTCTTTGCAAACCAAAGGGAATAGACACCTATTCATGCTCAGTAGCGTTAGTGTAGATAATGAAGTAAAGAATGAATATAATAGACCACCATTTCAACCCATTTCTCCATGCTACTGATGTCGGACAGGATGCTAAAAAACCTACCTCTCTCTGTGGTCTCCTGTCATCTAGATCAGATCTGTAGTTTGGCAATGGAACCTTGCTAAACACAACTACTCTAGAATACTGTCGACTGAAGAAGAATCAAATTTCACACCAAGTTAGAAATAAATGCTACGTAGAATCTAGACTAAACATGTATGTGGACAAAAAGAACTACCTATGCAACCCCAATCTCGAGGCCAGTCCTGAAAGCTGTTCATAGTCACGCCTGTCTTTTCTCTCCCTCGTCACAATTTCTTGCTCATTCCCGTTACGAAGGAACATTGTTAATTTCCATTTCCATTCATCAACATTGTCGATTGTCGAGCCACTCTGGAATTGAATTTGAAATAAGAATAAAAGGAAGAAATAAAAATTACAAGTCAAAGTTAAAGAAAATATACAGCATTCAAGCTGAAAAATATATCACAAATGCTACTAAATTCTTTGGTAACATACATCAGAATAGTGTGCCCACAAAACGGAGATGCTGAAAAAAAAAGGGGGGGGGGGGGGGGGGGGGGGGGGGAGGGCTCCTCTGTATTCATCAAAAAAAGACGGAAAATATGCAAGTTCACTTTACAACACATAGAACCGCCCCTCAGGAAGACCAATATAAAGAAGCCAAGGTCAGAATATCCTGAAGGTCGGGAATCAATATGCCGGAGCAAGGAGCGAGAGAAAAGACAGGTAGCGGGGAAGGCTTGTGGGCTATCACTTCCTGTTGGGGGGCTCAAGTGTCGGGGAGAGGAACTATTTGTTTCCTTCACGGGGGTCGAGGTCATCAAGCAGCAGCGGCCTGCCGGGACCTTGTGAGATGTTTTCAATATGGGGGTTTGAGTCACCAATAATATAGCTGTTTGGATATTGCATGTGATGCCTCATCAGGTGTTGTTCGAGCGTCTTGTCGGTGTGGCAAAAAGGTGGGAGAAAAGGGGCATTATACCAAGTATATGCCACTGGAATGTCTAGATCAACAGCCAATGCCATGAGTGGGGAAACTCACTCTGTGTGCACCGCCTTCCGTCCAATCATCATGCAGGAATCCAAATCCTCTCCCATCACCCAACATCAGTCACAATAACATATGCACATCATGTAGGACCACGTAAATCCACCTCCATAAACAGCATGATGCAGATCCAAGCTCCCTCAAACCCAGCAAAGATAAGGAAGCACTATAGATCTTTCGAATTAAAGTTCACATCGGGTTCCCACGATCACCCCAGATATTGTGATCCACATGCATAATAAAGCCTTGTAAATCTCCACCAAACCCCGAACTCCAATGCCCCCCCCCCCTCCTTGGACAAAGAAATCGTCCCCTAATCAACCAGAGCCAGCCCATTGGAATCACCTACAGAATATCAAAAAGAGAGTCTCATAATGGTTTTCAATCACTTTCTAATGCTGGTGGGGAGAAGTCTAGAAGAGAGGGAGGAAACATGGATCACTGGCAGGACCAACTTTAACAGCACCAACCTGTCAACTCTAGATAAGCACATGGACTTCCAACCAAAAATCGTCTTATCCATCTTCTCAATCAAAGGTAATCAGTCAGCCAGATGCAATCTCCCTCCCACCAAAGGAAGACCAACATACCACAATGGTAAATCTGGCCCGGGGGGATCTAAGCCAACTCACACATAAATTAACCTCCCCTTCACACATTCAAATTTGGCTATGTTAAGCTGCAAATCAGAAACCACACCAAAGAGATCTATGGACCACCCTCTGCAAAAAGAATTGTATCGGCAACAGACTGAAGAATAGGTAAGTACAACTCTCCCCTCGAATAGCCACAACAAAGTCTACCCTTCATTGCCTCATCGATCATGACCAAAGTTTGAAAAAATGATAAGTGGAACGAGGTGGTTTCCCTAGAATCGAGGTGAGGCATAACCTCGACGCGATCGAGAATAAAGGAATATTGTAATCATATTACCAAGACATTATTTAATATATTCCTAATGTTCTAAAGTAACTAAAGCATATTTCAAGTAACTTTTCAGTGCAAACTACAAAGAGTAACAAACATCGTTGTTGGCATGCTATACTGCATGTGAAAAGTCTAAAAGTCAAGACAAATGATTACAATGATCACAAAACATAATATAAATTCAAAGGTTCTACTTCTAATTATAAATCCATGTCTAAAAAACCACGAAACACGAAAAGAGGTAACTTCTCCACATCCTAATTAAATGTCTACTCCTTCATGTTGCCTCCAACTGCAACATCTTCATCAAGATTCAAAATCGGCATATAAAGAGTTATTACTTCTTGGATCATCCAATGAGTCATCCATATACTTCAAATTTGCATCATTTCCCCCTTTATCGCAAACTTCGTCATCGTCATCAAGAAGCTCCTCCTCATTAACGTCGACCATCACTTTACCTAAATTGGATAATAGCAATGATATCTGTGTTGTGTTTAAAATAACCAAATATGTTTAAAATAATAGGAAGCCATTACCTTTGTCTTTCCTACACTATCTACAAGAATTGTCTTGTTCTTCCTTGACTCTTACAACATCATCCTCAATGGGAGTGTTTGCATCGAGTTCTTGACACGCTTGAAAGTCACAACTTTGGAGCTCCGACACCCAGTCACTGGAATCCACTTCATCTAAGCATAGAGAAACCTCCATGATCTTTCTCCTTATCTCTTTATGCTTCAACTTTACGGTAAACATCGCTTTATACGAAATCTATCAATTTTGCTTTTTTAAGTCAATTCCTTCTGTTGGGAAAAATAAGAGAAATGTTTATTCCATACACCCTAGGCTCTCTTATATAGGGGAGTAGCCTATGGGTAAATTACATCAAGAGTCCATAAGAATATAGAAAATATGAAACAGTACAAATAACATAAATTATATCTCTACACTCCCCCTCAAGATGGAGCATAGATGTCGATCATGCTCAACTTGGACGAGCACTTCTGGAATGGCCCTCTAAGTAACGCCTTGGTAAAGATATCTGCAGTTTGGTCCTCTGAGCTAACATGAGATGTAGAAATAAACCTCTTCTGAATCATATCTCGTATATAGTGACAATCAACCTCAATGTACATGGCTCGTTCATGAAATGCTGGATTATTGGCAATAAATATAACAGCTTGATTGTCTCATTCCAGAGCCATAAGAAGTGGGACTTCTATATATAGGTATGTAAGAACAGCTTTCACCCGCATCATTTATGTACTAACCTGGGCCATAGCCCTATATTCAGACTCAGCACTGGATCTAGCTACAACAGTTTGCTTCTTGCTTCTCCATGAGACAAGAGAGTTTCCAACATATACAGCAAATCCAGTGGTGGACTTCCTATCCTTGGGACATCCTGCGTAGTCTGCATCTGCACATGTTGAGCTAGCAATCTCCTTATCTTTCTTGAACAATAGACCTGCACCTGGAGATGATTTAAGATACCTGAGTATCATATGTATAGCATCCATATGTACCTGACGTGGTTGCTCCATGAACTGGCTCACCCGACTAACAGCAAAAGAAATATCGGGTCTGGTAATGGTAACATAAAGAAGTTTTCCCACCAATTCTCTGTATCTTCTCCTATCCACCTCATCAATGTCATCATCATATAATTTCATGCTCGGATCCATAGGTGTAGTGGCTGGTCGGCATCCAAGCATTCTTGTTTCACTCAGCAGGTCAGTGACATATTTCCTCTGGATCATTACAAGTCCATGTGGATTTATGGTGAACTCCAATCCCAGAAAATATCTAAGAACTCCAAGATCCTTGGTGACAAATTCACGACCCAACATTTCTTTCGCCCTCTGAATTCCTTGTCCATCGTCACATGTAATCAGGATATCATCTACATACACCATAATTGCAATAATACCTCTGGATGTTTTCTGTATAAACAGGGAACGATCTGCATTGGAACGTTTGTATCCATGTTTTTCAAACAAGTCTGAGAGCTTCTGGAACCAAGCTCTAGGGCTCTGCTTAAGACCATAGATGGCCTTATGAAGTCTACACACCTTAGAATCCTCCCCCTCAACAGCAAAATCAGGTGGTTGTTGCATGTAGACTTCCTCCTGCAAGTCACCATATAAAAATGCTCTTAACATCTAATTGAAATAATGGCCAATCACGAGTAACCGCAACAGAAAGAAGGATCTGTAAGGTGGAATGGCGAGCAACCGGCGAGAATGTATCAAGATAATCCACCCCATATGTCTGTGTAAACCCACGAACAACCAGACGTGCATTGTATCTGTCAATGCTGCCATCTGCATTCTGCTTAACTATGAAGACCCACTTACAGCTCACTGTAGACACACCGGTAGGTGCATGGACAAGGCTCCAAGTACATCTTGAATGAAGAGCAGCCATCTCTTCTTCCATAGCTAAACGTCATCTACTGTCCTTCAATGCATCTTGGTAATTCCGTGTAATATCCACAGCAGATAGTGCAATAGCAAAGCTCCAGAATTCACCAGATAGACGATCAAAAGAAACTGTGGATGCTGTAGGATATGATACGCAGCTATGCTTCTGTTTCCGAAGCGTAATAGGTAGATCCAAATTTCTTGCATCCTCATCTGTCCTCTGTAACACAGCCTGCTCAGGTAACATTAGATCTGTCATTAGAAACTATATTCTCATAACATACATCAGGCGAGCTAGATGATGAGCGGCGACCATGAGCAAAAGCAGGCCGACGTGTATAGTGGAGTGGCAATGGGGGAACAGGAACTGTAACAGGAGGTGCAGGTAATGTAGGTAGTGGTGGAGGTGGTGGTGATGGCATGTATATGGCTTCATCAGTGTCTGAGGATACCAACCGATTACCTGTAGGATAGAAGTACATAACAGACTCAAAAAAGTGACATCAGCACTAACAAGGTATTTTCTGCGCAACGAATCATAACACCTGTACCCTTTTTGTGTCATGGAGTACCCGACGAAAACACACTTGACAACCCTAGGAGAGAGCTTGTCAATACCTGGAGACAACTGACGGACAAAGGCAACATAGCCAAACACACGTGGGGTAAGTGAGAACAATTCTTTTTCAGGAAAAACCAAGGAGAAAGGAATCTTCTCACCTAAGACAGATGACGGCATGCGATTAATGAGATAACATGCCGTTAGGACAGCATCGCCCCAGAAAGAATGAGGAGCATGACTCTGTATGAGAAGCGTCCTGGTGACATCAAGCAAATGACGAGGTTTCCTTTCTGCAACTCCATTTTATTGGGAAGTATAGGCACAGGATGTTTGGTGGATAATCCCTTGTGTTGAAAAATAATTTGAGAGAGTATGAGTACAAAATTTCAAGGCATTATCACTTCTCACAATTTTTACAGACGCAGAAAAGACATTACAAACTTCATTTATGAAATTCATGATAATATTCCCAGCTTCAGATTTATTCTTTAATAAAAAAGACCCAAGATACACGAGAAAAACCATCCACAATGACAATATAAAACATGTGTCCATGATGATCAGGAACACGACTAGGACCCCAGATATCAACGTGAAACAACTCAAACTTGGAGCTACTGCTCTGACTCTGACGACTGGGAAAGGTAGATCGATGATGCTTTCCCAGCTGACAAGCCTCACATTGGATGGACGTGTGAGGCAAAAGCTGAGGTAAAACACGACACAATTTCTGAAGCAGTAGATGGCCAAAGCGCAAGTGCCAGATGAATGGAGAGATGGGTCCAGCCGGAAGAGAGGAGATTCCAGCATGTGGAGGCCGACTGAGGCGATATAGTCCGCCCTGCTCATAGCCACGCCCAATCACGTTACACGTAAGGATGTCCTGAAAAATGAGAGAAGATTGATCAAAAATTACTCGACAATGTAAATCCTTTGTAAGTTGGCTAATGGATAACAAATTCATAGAAAAATCAGGCGCGTGCAGCACATTCTTGAGGTGCATAGATGGTGTCAGGCTAATCTCCCCCTGACCAGTAATCGGGGAATGCGTCCCATTAGCAATAACCACAGTGCAACCTAGAGGAATCTGTCGGTAGGCTGTAAGTAGACCTCGGTCACCATACAGATGATGTGTGGCACCAGAGTCCATAATCCACTATAAAGTATTAGATCCACTACTAGTGAATGCATAAGTACTACCTGAGGTACTGGTGGATGCAGAAGCAGCAACATCAGAATGACTCTCAGAGGCAGGCGTTGATGTAACAGGACCAGATGGAGGAATAATACCCCTCAGACGAGCTACAAGATCATCAAATCGTTGATCCAAAGAGGAAGCAAATGGAGGTTCAATATGTTCAGCTACTCGTGCAGAAGCAGGAAATCCATGTTTGGAATAGCATGTGTCCTCGGTATGTCCAGAACGATGGCAGAAAGTGCATGGTTGCCAAACACGACTCCCTCTGCCTCGAGGTCCACGACCACGAAATTGATGATGACCCCCACGACCTCGAAATGTTGCCATAGCTGAGGCGGTCTGATTGGCAGTAGATGAAGGAACAGTAATACGACTCAGTCTGTGAAAGGCTTCCTCCATCGGAGGAATAGTGGAATCTGCCAGGATCTGGGAACGTGTCTCCTCGTACTCCGGATCAAGGGTTGCCAGGAATACACCAACCATAGTGGCATTCCTGTAGGTCTTCTGTTGCTCAGGAGTGGCTGTGAGAGGCATGAAGCTGTAGAGCTTCTCAAACATTCCACGTAAAGACGTGTATAATGAGTGTAGAGGCCGTCCATTCTGCTTGATTGTAAAGATGTCATGCTGGAGTTGCACAATCTTCGTCTCATTCTTTGCCTGTGAATAGGTAGCAGCCAGAATATCCCACATTGCTTTTGCAGTGGCCTGATGGAGAATATCATTTGCAATCTCAAATGCTAACGTTCCTGATAGCCAAACCTTGGCGTATGCACCATCCAATGAGGCGTTGACTCCAATCTTCTCAGCAGGCTCTTCCTCAGTAAGAATGTGCTTCTTACAAGTCGACTTCATCATACTCATGAACTGCATTGCCCACAATTCATACTTTGACCTGTCCAGCTTCACAATAGGCGCAGGACCTCTGAAGGCGCCTGTAGATGTAATATATGCCTTGCTTTCTGACATGATGATAATAGAAGACTAGGGTTGTAGACTGAAGATATGGTTGTCTACACTTACATTCACGGGTTCGGTTGCATGTGTAGACTCAAGCAACCAAACCCATTAACGTGGAGACGCGAGCGAAAGTCTCCTAGATGACGAAGATACCCTAGGGTTAGTCGGGCCCTAGGGTGTAGAGGTGCGTGCGAGACCTAAGAGGGTCGAAGGGAGAGAGAGAGGCGGCGTACTTGGGCGTAGGCGGCGTGCACAGCACGCGAGGTGCACGGGGGCCGAGGCGTACGAGGGCGGCGTACGGGGGCGAGGGCTCGGAGGTGGGGGCTAGGGTTAGGGTTTGGTTCGAGAACTCTTGTCTAGGACCGTCGCTCTGATACCATGTTGGGATAAATAAAAGAGGTGTTTATTCCATACACCCTAGGCTCTCTTATATAGGGGAGTAGCCTATGGGTAAATTACATCAATAGTCCATAAGAATATAGAAAATATGAAACAATACAAATAACATAAATTATATCTCTACACCTTCACTTCATTCAGATCTAGTGCCAGATCCCAATATTATTAAATATGTTAACCATAAATCTTATTAGAACATAGTTGTTACTATGATTAAAATATTACCGGACTAAAAGAACTCCAGTTATGCTCTTACCCCGATGCACTACAAGTCATACGTAAAATTCGGATGGTAAATTTGTCAACTTAGGAGTTTCATCCCCAATTTGAGACGCATCATTCCGTTGAGAATTGTTATATTTCATAATCAAGCTTAAAATTAGATGACAAATAAAAAATTAGATGGCACATAATTGGAAGAAATAAGAGAATATAAAATACAAACCAGGGCTCCCCTTCTTGCGCATACTTATCGAGCCCGCAACAAGCCTTTTGTATACTTAAAGCATCAATTTGTTTATGAACTTTCTCCCTTTGTGTTAGATCCTCGATCAACCTCTCCATGCAAGCAAACAGGCCTTTTTTCTATCTAAAAATGGATGGAAAATGACAGCTCATTTTGACACTGCAGATTGAGAAAGTATGCTTGCGCATGCAAATTAGTATGGAACTGGCGATCCCATCTGTTATCCATAATATCCTACATTATTTTATATTTTGTTTCATCGTTGCCTAATTTTTCGTTGTTACTTCCTTAGCTATATCCATGACCTCGTAGATGAACCCATTGATGGATATTTCTCAAAATCTACTATCTACAAAACCATAACCAACGGCTTCATCATCTGTATTACATAGGCAACACCGCACCAAAAAGATTTGCTTCTGAAAATTATGTGACATACACTTTGCCCCTGAGTCTTAGAAGCATATGGACTATTCTTCCATTTGTTGGAAGTAAAAAAAATTCTAGAGAGTCCCTCATGCTTAGCAACTTCTGCAACTTGAGAAAAACCATAGCAAAATGTGTAACTGATTGTCGTACCAAATCTCCTCCTATATGTTTACTTACCAAGGTCAAAACCCAACCATGGGCATAAATGTAATTCTTTTAGTCAAAAAAGAGGGAAACACTCCAAAGGTATCCACCCCAAGCTTTTATTAAAAAGGAGGTGTTGCAGAAAGCTTACAACAACAAGGTCTTGAGGAGAGATCTAGTTAAACTGATAACATTTTGAACACATAAACGATGCGCACTAAAAATCAGCCCATTACGAGAGAGCCAAACAGCCTAGATCATCGAAATAGGATGCAGTAGCTCCGCCATAGCTCTAAATTGATTGGAAACCAATGAGCCACAAAAAATTTCATGGGAGGAAAGATCCACCCATGAGATGCTCATCGCCCTCCAGATCTCCTAAACCCGCTCACAATAGTAGAAGAGATGGTACATGTCTTCCTCCTCAGCAAAGCACAAAGAACAAGTGTCAACCCCCTAAATGAATGAAGCTCTCCTCAACTTGGTCAATACACGACCTAGCCGATGGAGCCAAAGGAATATATTTATCTTCAGCGGCACCCTTAGCATCCAAATCAAGTTTCAGTCCCTGACACGATCTCTTGTAGTCCCTTCTGAACCACACATGAGCGCCGTGTTGGCCTTTCTCACCGAAAAAGACCCATACCGCCAACTCCAGTGATCTTGGCCATCTTACAAACCCGGAATGGCCGCCAGTTGTTCCAACATAAGCATCAACTCATTGAACCTCTGCTCCAAGAGCGGAGAGGAGAAAGACGGCATCCATTGACCATCAGCACATGCATCTCCCACACGCATCTCACGATCTCCTGCCAAAGCAAAAAGGTGAGGGAAACGTTCCATGAGAGGCACATCCTCACACCAATCATCCTTTCAGAACAAAAAGGACATGTCATCACCCATAACCGAACGCATCTGAACCAATATCTCCTATAAAACAGAGAAAATCTCCTTCCATAAGGCGGAATAATAGCATTGAGATGAGGCCTCAAGGAGCAGTTGCACTCGAATGTCGTAAATGTCCCGAAGAAGGTTACAAGTGAGGTCCTCACCTCGGCTCTAGAGTCTCGCCACCCACTTCATAAGTAACGTCTTATTCATTTCATCCAACCTGAGCACGCCCAAACCTCCCTGCTCCTTGGACGAAGTAACTGAATCCCAACAAATAAGCTGAAGGCCTTTCGACTACCCACTGGAAGAACTCCAAAAGAAGCGGTGCATGCATGCCTTCAGACGATTTCGTATCCCCACCGAAAGGATTCGTGATGAAATGAAGAAAATTGGGATAGCCGCCAAAACTACCTTAAGGAGCACAAGTCTTCCCCCACGCAAGAGGCAGGAAACCTCCCATCCAACCAACTTCTATTCCAACTTCTCCACCATGACATCTAGTCTGTCTGCTTCAGACGTCCACAAGTCAAAGGCAGACTAAGGTAACAGATAGGTAAAGACCGATGAGGAGTCTCTCACGTCCTCGCGTAATCCTCAATCTCGGAGTCCAAAATAGAGAAAGACACAAAGGCAAACTTCATTCTGTTCACCGCCAACCCAGAAAGCTCACCGAAAACCTCAAGCAAAGAACTCGTGGCTTTGGCCTCCTCACCACCACCCTCAATGATGAAAAGTCCATCATCTGCATATTACAGCAAGGGGAGGGAGAGAGATCATCTCTTGAGTATCCCATCGTCCGCCTCCGCAATTCCGTCTGATCAATTATAATAGCAAGGATGTCCATCGCAATCACAAACAGCAATGGTGCCAACGGGCACCCCTGCCGAACTCATCGTCGGGGCTGAAAAACCCCCCTCTGAACGCCCATTGACCAGGACAGCAAGAGAAGATGTAGTGACACTTCTTGACCCAAGAGATCCAAATATCCAGAAAAAACACACTTCGCCAACACCAACCAAAGGAAAGCCCAGTCGATCAAAGGAAACGCCTTTGCAAAGTCCACCTTCCAAAGGAGATCCTTCACACCTCTGTTCCTCCAGTTCCCCACCCTCTTCGAAGCCATAACCACAAGATCCATCACTAGCCGATCAGGAATGAAAGTCGTTTGAGTAGGAGCGAGCAAGCCCTCCAAGACAAAACCCAAATGATTCGCCAGAACCTTGGCCATGATGTGGTAAATCGCATTCGAGATCATAATAGGACGGAAGTCCTCAATTCTGCTAGCCCCCTCCTTAGGTAGAAGAAAAAGGAGAGTCTTGTTAATCATGTCAAATCCATGATTCCGCAAAGCAAACTCATGCAACACCGCCAGCAGGTCCAAGTGTACCAAAATCCAAAATTCCTTAAAGAACAACACCGAAGACCATCCGGTCCCAGTGCCCCATCAGCGTTGAGCTCCATACAGTTGTCTTCAGCTCATCCAAGCAAAAATCCCTAACAAACTCCTCTTGTTGGCTTGGTGAGAGTGAGGATGTGCCCCTGCCAAGCCAATGTCAACCCATGTTTTGGGGCTTACTCGACAATCTCCGAAAATACCAGTCGTCGCCCTACCCACTTCACTGTGACCCTCAGCATGTAACCCACCCACAGAGGGGTTTTGAATAAAATTTCGACGATTCCTGCCGCTAGCCATCGCATGGAATAACCTCGTGTTCGTGCCCCCCTCCTTGATCCATTTCTGCCAAGACCTCTGCCTCCATTCAACCTCATGTTTTTTGTCCTCCTCAAGAAGAATTCACTAACCAGCATCCCTCTCAACCAGTTCCAGTGCAGAGAGGTCCCTATCATCATCCAAACGATCCACCAGCTCTGAGACTACCCTCTGAGCTTCTGTTCGCCGCACCACTCGGCTCTCCCTCACCTCCTTATAAACACAACTTCTTCCTCAACTCCACCAACTTGCAGAACAAGCAGACAGTCACAGACCCATCCACCACCACGGATCCCCAAAAGTTCTCCACCAACTCCTTGAACATGTCTGCTAGGAGCCAGGGCTTCTCAAACCTGAAAACCAAGCAGGGGATTGTGCTCTCTCCTGAGTTCTACACAATTTGGGTGAGGTCCGATCTCAAACGAGGTAAGGCGAAAATACCAGCCAAAGTGAAACAAGACATGAAATCCACCAAGACGAGGAAGTGGTTGAGTCTAGATCTGGAACGCGAGCTACGCAAGGGTAACGATGGTTAGAAGCATCAAGAATATCCAATTCAAGGTCACTCACCACCTCTGTAAATTCTCGAGAACCACAATCCTAGCCACCCCGCAGCAACGGTTGATCCGCAGCGAACATCGTAACATTGAAGTCACCCCCAATCAGTCGTGCTACTGAACGGACGAAAAGCATGGCTGCCCACAAATCCGCACATGGCTATGATGAACCCTTACATTAGGCCCATGCACATAGAAGAAAACTGTACTAAGCTTCGAACTCTTGTTCCTAAGCAGAACAGAAATGACATGGCTCCCTAAGAGCTCAGATTCAAATCAACACATTTTTCCGATCTTCGTGAGATGATGGTTGAGTCTATCGATTCCACAGGTAATCTTCTTACCACAAAAATTGCATCAAACATACACATATCCTTTAGCTCTTCGAGACTCGTTCATCTCGAGTACAATATTTCCATGTAGGATCATTCCAGTCTCCTTCAGAATCTATTGAGCCTTTGCTTGTCTTCGTCATTTTGATATTTTTTTAGAAAAATGAAGGGTGGGCTCCCAAGCAGGAATCCACCACAGAGAATGTATAATTTCGAGTAATAAAAAATAATACTATTCCACAACAACAATTATGGCATATTTACTCTAAGATATCAACAACTATGACAAACTTCAATCCGCATAAAGTACACATTACCATCTAATCCACAAAATATATCATAAAAAATAATACTATTCCACAAAAAATACCTACATTTAATAGTTATAACAAGCAGAAGTAACAAATAATTGTACTCCACAAAAAATTGCCTAAGTTGCAGCCAAGAAGAGGAAGGGGTTGCAGTAGCCTGAAATATGGCGAGGAGAGGCGAAGGAGGTAGTTGTGCAATGTCATTAGCAGGCAGAGGCGACAAGGATGTGTGGCAATGTCGAGACTCGAGAGGAGGAGGAGCTTGAAGAAGAGAGGTGGCGTGTTACGGCTTCATGCAGACGGGATGTGGGAGGAGTCAGGAGTGGGATCTAGGGTTGGAAGACAAGTTAAGTGCGCCACGTGCAATACACATGCCCATTTAACTTGAAATTGCCTCAGCATGCACCTCGCATTTTGCCTCGTCTCGATCCACCCCATACAGCCTCGAGCAACGAGGCGGTCGCCTCATAATGCCTAGCTGATGCGTACGCCTAGGATCGGTTTTACAGTACCTCACCTCACGGCGTATGCCTCGTGTACCTCGAGGCACGTTATTTCCTACCATAAATATGACCAACAATGCATATGCCAAGCCAACATGACATTCAATAATGAGGCCAATGGGCATCCCTAACGGACCCCACACTGAGTCCGAAAAAATCCATCTCTAAGCTGACCATTGACCAGGACAATACAAGATGATGCAGTAACATACCTCTTCATCCAAGCAACCTAAGTGTCAAGAAAGCATGTCAGATGCCTTAAAGCCCAAAGGAAAACACCAATCAAAATAGTTAGGCCTTCGAAAAATCAACCTTCCACAGAACTCCCATAATCTGCTGCCTCCTCCAATCGGCCCCAACCTCCAAAGTCATTACTGCATTGTTCACCATCTACCTCCCAAGAAAGAAAGCATTTTGTACTAGTGAGATAATCCTATCATGCACCCCTATCAATTGATTTGCCAACATTTTTACAACGATCATGTATGTCCCATTAAGACAACGCAATGGTACAGAAGTCCTATTGCTTTGGGTGACATCATTCTTGGGCAGCAGGAATTGGAGCGACTTAAACCGTCAAAACCCAGAATTTCCAGATTCAAACTTAAAAACCATGGCCATCACCTCCTCGGACACCAGAACCCTAACTCCCTGAAGAAGAAGATCGAAAACCATCTGGCTCGAAGCACCCATCAGGGTTGAGCGTAAACCATGCTTCCCTAATTTCTTGCAAATCAAAATCTCTTGCCAGCACATCAGCATCATCACCAGATATGGGTAACCACAAGCCAAAGACATATGGATCCACTAATGGCAAATGACGACTAGCACCCCTATAGTAAGTAGTTACTTGCCACCCGCATCCTCCCCATGGAAGACCTCATTTCCAGCTTCAATTGTATGTATCAAATTCAGCCACCGATGACCAATGGACACTGCTTGAAATATTCTTGTATTTGCATTTGCATCCCCCTCAACCACTTCTTTCGTGATCTGTCTCCACTCTACCTCTCGCTTCTGATCATCTTCCTCAATAATTTTCTGAATCACTTCTTTGTTCATCAACTCTGCTCAGTCCAAGTCCCGGACATCCTCTAGCAAGTCCATCCTCAACACCTCCTTTTTGTGCAAGTTTCGTATGTTGCTCACACCCTGCCTAGACTCCTTTCTAAAAGTGATGAGCTTCTTAAGAAGCGATGTCAGCTTCAATGCTAGCCTCCTAGTCGTCGTTCCCTTTACCATCAAAACCCACCAGAAAACATCATAAGATACTGAAACCCCTCCTCCAGCATCCAGGATCGCTTAAAATATGAAATGAGAAGAAGGACCTCTCATGTGCCTCAACAGACAACATAAATCGATCAATACACGGCCTGAATAAAGAGCTCCTCCGGGTATACTTGTTATTGCAGCATCCTAAACCTCCAAAGCAAGTTTGTCCACCACCTCCCCAAATAACACGATCTTGGGGCATGTGCACCCCCCTCCGGTCTATCATCTGAATAAAGGATAACATTAAAGTCTCCACAAGTGATTTAAGCCAACGTGAGGTATCTCGTCCGCACCTCCCTCATCTCAATCCACTGTTGCAGAACTTGGAGATGCCCCAGAGATATCAAAAACGGGTGTCACTAACATTCTCGTTTGATCTCTCTTGTTAACCAGAACAACAGAAATTGAATGCACTAGAATCACTTTCTATTCCAAGTTAAATAACTCACCATTCCAAACTACAACAATACCACTATAGCTCTCTTTCGCCAACACGGCCTTGAATTCTGTGAGGCGAGGACCAGCGATCGAGCTACCTTATGACATTACACGACTCAATCTTCATCTCATGCAAACACAAAATAACTACCCCGTCATGCTCCAAGTAAGGATCCGTCCACTTCTCAGGCAGACCTAAACATGTGCGCATTCCACAACACAACTTTCATTGAAGAATCAAGGGGTGACTCCCCACCACTTGCATCCCCACTCGTTGGGCCACTACCACCTCAAACTATGCCCATGCCTGACTCCATCATATCATAAGAACCACTCCCATGGCGTTGATCACATCTTCAGGATTGTTTAGGTTCCCTGTCCCAGCTCCAACCTCCACAACATTCATGATCGTTTCCAAAACTTTGTACTCATCGACTAATCTTCCTCCAACTCAGAGCTCCAGGTAATTTCCCTTCCTTGAGCTCGCTCCAGCTGTCAAGTTTCCCAACTTAGCTCATCCGTTGTACGCCCATTCCATGAGATCAACATCTCCTGCTGAGTGATACCCTTTTCCTTTGTAAATCGGGCCACTGCCGTTGTCGGTTGAGGAACATTAACTCCCAATCCCCCGTCAAAAGCTCCAAGTCTGACCATCAAGAGGGCGCTTTTAGAGAGGCAAGTATTTGTTGAACACAAGGGCACATATTGAGCAAAGGGGAGTCTATTCATTGTTCAGGAACCTCACCAGCAGCCACAAGTCCGAGATCCACATTAATAATGCCCAAAATGATCCCCCTAGGATAAAATCCGTAATCCGATCCACTCTGAAGCTATTGGATTAGATTGCTTTTGATTTTATCATTCTAATGGGTCGAATCGGATTGTAATTTTCAAATCCACTCAAGTATGGATCGGATCGAATCTTTACTGAAATTCTTATCCAATCAATCCCGTTAATATACATAAAAAATATATATACGCATACATACATACAAACAGCAAACTTGTATACATACATACATAAATATATAATATTATATTGCATTGATTCTGAATTCCTTGTATGACCATAATCAATGTCATTCATCTCATTTTTTCTCATATCAATCTTGGATACAAGTCCTTCTACCATTACCCTTTCTTCTCTCTTGAAATCCATTCGGTTATTCCCCTCCCAGATCTCTCTCTCTTTCATTTTACTCTTGGCCATCAATATTCCTCCCAGCGTGATCGCTTAACACTCTAAATTAATCATGGGTTTCATCAACATCCGACTATAGAGATAATGTTTTTTGTTTATCTAACTTGCCTTTAATCTTTATTTGGCAACTTTTATCATTCTTATTTGAATCATTTATTGAAATTAAATGCAAAAAATAAACTAATGCATCATTTATAAAAGGAAACTTAAATTTCAAATTCAATATAATCATTTACTTTGATTGTGTGGTCTTCAAATATTATGATGGATCAATGGAGTTCTTCAACTTTTATTTGATTATGTTGTCTTTCCTTTTTTGCATTTATTCATATTTTCGATTTTTAAGTCATTCGAATGTCAAGGATTAATGTGGTATAAAATACAAACATGAGAGAGAAAATTATTGAGCAGGAAAATGTAGGTGTTAAAATCCGATCCATTTCCGATCCCAATCTGATGCAATCTGTAATCTGATGGATTATATCTGATTGGACTGAAATATTTGATGGATTGGATTAGATTTGAAAAATAAAAATCTGTTAAGATTGGATTGGATGCATATTAAGCTGAAATCCGATCCACGTGCACCCCTATTGTAGCCCACTAGAGAACCCGAACCCTTTAAAAGAGTCCACAATCGGACTAAAGGACTCGACAATCAGGTACTGCCCACCCTATAGACCTCGCCTAAAAGATCTCCCCAAAGCATTTGAAGATGAGGACCATGAGGTGCTTGCTTGAAGCTTCCGCAATAACACCCCTGCATAAGATCCATGTCAACTAGGGTTTAAGGCCCCCACATCAACCTTCAAAAATACCAAACTCTGAAAAATTAATAGCCCTTATCTCCTAATGTAATGCTTCATTCTCCTCTTGAATCAGTGTTGCCTCCATCTCCATTAAATGCACCACGGGATTTTAGGTCGGTCACCTCCAACGAACTAGCACCATCATCGACAGCCACCAACCAACCAAACCAACACCGAGCTCCGACCCAACTGAAGTTCCATAAGAAAGGGCAACTTTGGGTCTTCACCCTAGATCTACAATACCATTCCTATATCCTCACCGACTTCCAAACCCGAGCTTAGAACATCCACGACAATGCCCATCGGTGCAAGCAACCTCCTCATTATTTCCAACACACGATGCCACAAAGGAATCTCATATAGCCTACATCTCTGTCTTTCCACACACGAACTCGGCAACGAATTTACTGGAGAATATAGGGTTTCGTGAACCCAAATGGATCTTGGAGAATGACGATCAGATCGTCGTTGGCGTTGACAGCGGAAAATTCTTCAGACTTGCACATGATCGCACATAATTACATAACAAAAATACATAATTAGGGTCTCATCAGAAACCCTGGAACTTGAGCTTGAACAAATCACAAAAAAATCTTCAAGAATAAATCACCAAAACCAAACCAGCTCTAATCCCATGTAGAAAACGATAATGCGAAAGCGTATCAGAGATAAAGAATAAAGAACAGTGGAAGAACAGTGGGATTTACATAGAACCCTGCTCCATAAAGAGCGGGATGAAACCACAGGAGAAGACCTCTCAAGGGTTGGATACTCTGTATTGCACCCTCTCAACCGGTACAATGGGTGTGGGGCTTCTTATATAGCCCTACAGACAGACCGGAGTCCCGGTAACAGTAGACGTGGGACTAAACATGTGGATGTGGTAATTGGAGCTTGGAGGGGATCCAATTACCCATATTTACATGTGACGCATACTCTAACACTAATCAAGGCCTTAAATGTCAGTTTCGGTCACCATTTCGGTATCGACCAAAACAGAATTTCGATGGAATTTCGATGGAATTTCGATCGAAAGTTCGGTCATTTCGGTCATTTTTTGTACTAGGACCCCCATATTTCGGTCATTTCGGTCGAATTTCGATTTCGACTGGATATCGATATTCGACAGAAATTCGACCGAATTTCGCTGAAATTTGAGGCCATGACACTAATAAGCTTGAGCAGCGAACTCTGATTAAAGATGAAGCATGTAATTAAAGGGCATGATAAAACCGACGCGAGCAAAAACATGAAGATTGACTTTAGTCGATCACCAATCAAGAGGTCATGAAAGCCAAACAAGCATAACAGAATTCGCCAGGTTCCGCCTTCTTGGTAACATCCTATGGAGACAGGTCCCCAACCCACTAGGATTTGCTATGTTATGCTCCCTCATATTCTCTCATGTTGAGAGTTAAAGGACTCAATTATTTCGTGAAAAAGAAAGGATATTTTTCTCTCTTCGCTATATGGGATCACCCCCACATTAATAGCCATGTACATAGAAGAAATATGACAACTTATAACTCCAGACGACTTCTAGAAGGTAGTGATGATTACGTCTGGTGGGTGAGGTGTAACCAGCATTGTTGGAAGTGCAATTCAGTTACCAATTTGTATGTTCCTGTCACAAGTACATATTAATCATCTTTCATAGGTGGCAAATACATATTCATCATCTTTCATGGGAGGCAGGTTATTACCATTCTTTATACGCTCGTGCGAAGTTTAATCTATCTTAACTGCTTATAGCTTTTGAGGGGATTATAACTTTTTTCTCCTGACATGCATTCTTACATGTCTAGCTTCCATTTTGATTTGTGAGGCCTTCGATTTGTGAGGCCACATCGGATCTGGATTTTTGAGTGGCCCGAACAGCTCGATCAGCAAACTTCTTAGAGAGGTCTGGCCTACATTTGTTTTCATCTTCTAGGATCCTTTCAAGTATCCAAGTCATCGGGTAACTTCGCCACATGTCGGTGTTGTTTCAATTGATGTGTAGTAGTTAGATACTTTGTTGCATTGATTTTCTCTTACTCTGTTCTTTACTTACCACATGGCCTTAATGTCCATTTCGGTATCATTTCACCAACCTCGAAGATTGACATACGTCAACACGTTGCCAGATTCGCCGAGAATGTTTGTCTACATATTGAAGTAATGATATAAAAAGTCTCTTTGAGAAACAATACAGCAAATGCAAAATGGAAGATATATCATCGAATTTAAATGAGAAGAAATATCAACAAAATGGGGGACGAAATTTGTTAAATTAAGATTATTTTCATACTCCGGGAGATATGTGACGATATTTTGGGTTAATATAGGTGAAATACTAGAAAAAGATATACGGGAGTTTGGATTCATCGTGTTGGCAAAGCAGAAATATAAACGAAATATCGCAGATATATCATAAAATTTAAGGTGATGCCGTGATGATTTACCATAGTTGAGGAGTTACCCTCCCTTAGCGTATAATATATTTGATGAATGATAAGGCATGTTCGGCATCCCAGGACAAGAACCACATATCAAGTTGGTGGATAATAGGTGATAGGTCCAATCCCCCCCCCCAATGGTGGATGACAAAATATCTCTCACACCAACAATCGTTCATATTTCATGATGGTGCTTGAAGATGGAGTTCTACCTTCAAACGTGGCCACTAATAGGACTGAGCACTGAGCATGGGTATGATAGCACCTATATGGAGGATGATAAGCATGTTTGGCAGACCACCAACCTCTAAAGGCATCCTAGCAACACAACAACAACAAAGTCTTTTTCCACGTTAAGCAGGGTCGGCTACATGGATTCTTTGTCTCTATTCAGATCTATCTTCGGTCATTCTCGAGTTTAGATCCAAAAAACTAAGATCCCTTTGTATAGTCTCATTCCAACATTTCTTGGGCCTTCCTCGTCCTCTCTTAGTCGGTTCAATATCCCAAAACTCGCACCTCCTCACCAGTGCATCAGCTGACCTCCTTTGCAAATGGTCATACCACCTTATGCGATTTTCATGCATCTTATCCTCGATCGGAGTTACACCAACTTTCCTTCTGATTGCATCAATCCGAATCTGATCTTTATGTGTGCGTACGTGTACGCATCCACCTTAGCATTTTCATTTCTGCGACTGCCATTCTCTACACATGTCTATGGTTCACAGGCCAACATTCAGATCCGTAGAGCATAGCATGTCTCATGGTTGCATTGTAAAACTTTCTTTTGTTTTTCAAAGGAATTTTCTTACCACAGAGAACAGTAGAGGCTCCTCTCCACTTTCACCAACATGTATTTATTCTATTAGTAACATCTCCGTCAATTTCCCCATCATGTTGCAACAAATCCCAAATATCTAAAAGAATCTCTCTGCTTAATGTGTCGTCACCAATCTTCATCCCGATTCATTCATCATTGATTCCATTAAAGTGCACTCCATATATTCAGTCTTAGCCCTACTTATACAAAACCCTTTAGTCTCCAATGCATGTCTCCAAACCTCAAGCTTCTCGTTTACTCCATTTCTAGTCTCATCAATCAACACAATATCATTAGGGAATAACATACACCAAGGTATCTCATCTTGAATTTGACTTGTCAACTCGTCCATAATCGAAGTAAAAAGGAATGGACTCAAATTGAACCTTGATGCGGACTAAAGTTGATGTCAAAATAGTCAGACTTCCTAAAATGTGTCCTTACACAAGATGATGCCCTACCCTATCATACATATCGTTTATGAGGTTAATGTGTAGGACATGTACTTGTCTCTCCTCTAAAACTCTCCACAATATCTCTTGTGGGACAAAATCATAAGCATCCTTCAAATCAATAAAAATAATATGGAGGTTCTTCCTTTTAGCTCTATAAATCTCCATTGTTCTCCTCGGCAAGTGGATGGGTTCAATAGTTAGGTGACCTGACATGAATCCGAATTGATTTTCTTTTACTTTGAAACTTGTCTCAACCTTCTTTCGAACACACGTTCCCTAATTTTCATAGTGTTACTCGTCATCCCGATACCTTAATTTGAACAATTTTAAATGTCTCCTTTGTTCTTATAAAGAGGCGTCACAATGCTTCTCCTTCAATCTTCAGGCATTGTCTTTCTTCGTCAAATAACATTAAATAAACTTGTAAGCCAAGACAAACCACGCTCACCTAAAACTCTTCAAACTTCTATATGAATGTCATCAGGTCCTACACCTTTCCAAGATCTCATAACCTTCAAAGCCCCCTCTACTTCCTTCCTTTGTATTCGTAAATAGCTTGCACGATTCAAGTAACTTTCACCACTAGCTAGATCTCCCAAAGTGATCTTTCTATTTCATTCCCCAACGAAAAGCTTATGGAAGTGTCGCTTCCATCTAGTCTCTATATCCTTCTGAGTAACAAGCGCGTGACCTTCCTCATCCTTGATGCATCTCACTTGAGAAAGATCTTTGATCTTTTTTCTCTTGTTTTAGCCAACCTAATATATCCTTTTGGCCCTCCTTAAGATGCTACAGCCTCCCACATCATGTTAGCACTTCCATTACAATCCCAAGATAAATCTTCTAAAACATTCTCCCTGAAACATGACTGCTTCAATTGAAGATTACACCATCTAGTTCTAGTGATCTTAGAAACTCTTCTTTTCTTTACTAGTCATTTTATTTGCACATCTATGATTAACAATCGATGTTGGGTGGTCAAACACTCTCCTGTGATTACTTTGCAGTCTTTGCAACATAACCGATCTCTTCTCCTCAACGCAAAGTAATATATCTGTGTTCTAGTCGAGTTGTTCTCATAAGTAATTAAATGCTCCTCCCTCTTCTTGAAGAGAGTATTTGCTATGAAAAGATCATAAGACGTTACAAAATCCATAACGACTTTTCCCTCTTCATTTATATCCCCGAAACCGTGTCCTCCATGAAAATTAGCATACCCTGAAGCATCATTTTTCATATGTCCATTAAGATCTCCACCTAGGAAAATCATCTCTCTTTGCGGGATTCCCTGCATTAACTTATCCAAATCCTCAAAAAGCTTGTTTAATCCTTTCATCTAAACGATTTATGGTGCATAAACTGAGATGATATTCAGATTTTCTTCTTCGAGCACCACTTTTAGCAAAATAATCCTATCCCCGAATCTTTATACCTCAACCACACAGTACTTCAAATCCTTACGAACAACCACTCCACCACCATTTATGCCCTTATCTTTACCTGAATACCAAAGTTTAAAGCATGTCTTCTCTATCTCCCTTACTTTCTCTCCACCCCATTTTATTTCTTGGAGACATAGTATCCGAATCTTCCTTCTTTCCATCGTATCTACTATCTCCATCGATTTGCCAGTCAAAGTGCCAATATTCCAACTACTTATTTGCAACTTCCTTTGCAACATCTTTTGGACTAACTTGTTTTCTCGCATGCATCCATCATGTGAGAATATTTGCAAGACTGCATCCAGACAACGATGAATCGAAACTAACTTATTTACGCGCGCGTGTTCCTCATGCAAGAACCCTTGCAAAAATTGAACTATATGTAGGCAACGATGTAGCGACCCTTGCCAACTTCTCATTGCTTTCAGGCGATGCAACACATCGCTACTAGGGAACGTACCAACGAAATCCAAATGTTTGCTATCCATGAAGAAAAGATCTGAACTGTTTTGAAACAAATTCCTAAATAGTGTTCTTAAAAAGGACACTATTTAGGAATTTGTCTCTCTTACGCTTGTTGTCGACTACTTAACGCGCAACCCTCCTCATTTTACCCAAGCATCATGGCGATAACCCATTGAAAATATCCTCTGCACTTCACCAAGGTCAGCAAGGGACACTTGAAGAGACACCTGGTTATGGGACCAAACAAATGTCCTCTACTCGAAAAAAGTGGACTCTGGAGCCTGAGTTGCGACATGTATGCGAGGAGAGGGCTTCTCCAAAACACCTCTCCTGAAGTATCATCATCGATGGCCGCCAGGAACCCCCTCACTTCCTATGGACCATAAGTACACATGCCGACCCCTCTATCGTTGTGATGTTACCATAGAACAAGAAACACATCAACATCTTAATCAATGATGGTGTTGTTTCAATGTGATCCTTTGACAACAAGCAGATGCCCAAGAACACAATATTAAGCATTATGGGTGTGCAAGAGACAGACGCCTTGCCCTATGCAGCCACCAGATGAGCTTCAAGCCTTCATCCATCCTTGTCTTGCCCGATCCATTTGCATGACAGCTACCCTACTAATGACTTTAGTCAACCAACCAACAATTGTAGTTGCCCCTTCTTCATCGACAAAGAATCATCCTTCAACGGATGACATCATCACCAGACCTGCTTGACTGGAACAATCGTGGCGACGATGCACACATGCCTCGCACCCAAAGCAACGGATATCTAAGGACGTGGATAAGCTACGTGTGCATCCTTGACAAAGAGCAAATACCCATAAGCACACCATTGAGCATTATGGGTGTGCAAGAGATAGCCACCTTGCCCGGTGCAACCACCAAACGAGCCTACGAGGTTTCATGCATCCCCTTTTTGCCTGATCCATTTACAATGCCAGCTGACCCACTAAGTTCTAACTTTAGCCGAACCACCAACAACTGTAGCTACCCATTCTTTGATGACATCATCCAGTGTTCGGAAATGCAGTCCATGAGGGTGCATATATGATACGATTCATGTTAATACATGACACGTTGATGACACATTAACTCATTTTTTTTCCGAGCAACTCTTATATCATCATTTACATTGATGCATCTTTTCATTATTCTCGTATATGTTGTAATTGGGTATATAATATAGGATATTTTTTCTCATGTCCATTTTTTCTCATTGTTCTCAACCCTTATTAATGAATTGTCTACTGCTTTTTGAATTTTCTATCTAATTCTTCAAATAAAACATGAAATAAATAATTAACAGTTTGGCACTCTACATTTTTGTGCTTCTAATAAATTTTATATGCAAGTACAATTTTCCATTATATTTTGTGTCAACGTATTTTGTCCCTTGGAGATGTATATATGCGTATAATTTTGGGTGTATGATTTGTATACCTATGATTATTCTTTAGCTTTTATTATCATAATTTGTATACCTATGATTATTCTTTAGCTTTTGTTATCTATAGGATCTATATATACATCAAAGGTTTTCTTATAAAATTCGTGTGTTCCATGTTGAATCTAAATTTGTATACGTATATATAATGCATTAAATTCAAAATACATACTAAAAATAATCAATTTATAATATCATGCTTATATATCTTATTGATTATATTATCTTATTTGAAATTTTTGATTTTGGATTTTGTTAGGTCATCAACTTTTTTATATGATCACATTTTAATGTTTATTTCATAATATTTTAAATTAAAATATTATAAACTGCATAAACCACATATACTTTCGTATACTCCTCCACATATTCGCTTACTCGCTTTAGACCGCATGACCGAACGAATACCGCATACCGCATTTCTGAACCTTCGTCGCCAGACCTACTTGACTGAAGCAATCGCGTCAATGAAGCACATATACCCTACACCAAGCAACAAATATCTAACGATGTAAATGAGCTACATACGCATCATTGTCGCAAGGAAAACAAATGATTACATATACAAAACATCAAGGTGCCACTCACCTGCACTAACCATCGGTGATGAATGACCTATCATTCATTATCTCCTTCATCACCTCGATCTTCCACATGCCCCTACGCATGTCACCTTCTCCTTCTCCCTCCCTCTCACCCTTTTTCCTCACGCTCTCCCTTTCTCCCCCAAACATCATGTCTTGCTCCCTTTCTTCCATGTGCGGCTTCATCTTCGATTTGTGAGGCCTCGTCATAACTGGATTTCTTGGTGGCACAAACTGTTCAGTCAGTTTAGTGAGCTTCCTACAGATGCATGGCCTACATTTTCTTTTAGTCTTCTCGAATTTTTCCAGGTATCCAGATCTTTAACTAACTTTACCATTTCATAATGTTGTTAGATTAGTTAGATTCTTTGGGGCACTGGTTTTCATTTTTCCACTATTTTTTATGTATCCAGATATGGGTGCTGCCCTTAATGGCACATAAGATATTTGATGAACAACAAGGCATGCTCGGCATGACAGCAATGGACCATATTTTGAGTTGGTGCTTGAGGACGGAGCTCCGCCTTCCAATAACTGGTTGTTAGTAGGATCGAATACTAAGCAACAACGATAGGTCTAATCAACCATATGATGGACAATAGACGTACCATCAGCTCAACAAGTCAGTGACAGAGTTCTATCTTCAAACAAGTGATCGTTTACAGGACTGAGCACCAAGTGATAGGTATGACAACACCCATATGGTGCACGACAAGCGTGTCCAGCATACCAACAAGAATTTCTATTTCGAGTTGATGTCACTAGATGAAGTTCCACCTCTGAACAGTTAGTCATTTGTTGGGACGACATTGAGAAATAGGTTTGACAACACCCACGTATTGGATAGTGATGCAGCCCGATAAACCAACAATGGCTCATGTTTCAAGTCGGTGCTCCTGATGGAGCCCGATATCTTACTAAGTTGTTCTTTAAAGGATAGAACACTGAGTAATAGGACTTATACCATCCCTATAGTAAACAATAAATATGTTTAACAAACGAAAAATCATTCTTATTTCGAGCAGATATCCAGGGATGAAGTCCCCCCCCCCCTCATCATTTGTATATACTAGCTAGTATGATGTATACTAACTAGGAATGGTAATATTTTTTATGGAAATATGGAGTAGTACAATAATTGGGATAGAGAAGCATCGCAAGCAACCAGCTTATCTAGATTTCTTTCTTACACATATTTAGGATTCGTATTAAACCTCTCTTTTTTTTTTGAGGCTCCAAAAAGGGGGACACACTCACAGGTGCTCACCCCAATGCATTAAAAACGGTAAAGAGATACTTACATTGGGTAATGGAGGAACAGCAAACGAAAAAACAAAGTGACGGGGGGTACCCAAAAGGCGGTACCCCCGCTATAAAAGCATCATATTACATTGAGGTCCAGTCAAGTAGAAAACCCGAGGCCGAAGAGCGAATATTCTCCAGATAGAACCGCTGCCTAGCAAAGATTGCTTCGTTTCTTCCCAACCAAAGGCTCCACAGCCGCGCGATAGGATCCAGCAGCGAAATCCGCGGTCGCCCCCTACCACGGAACAAGTTGTCACAGAACGAAGCCAAAGAGGACAGGTCGAGCCAGCCCAAGTCGTCCCACAGAGCACAAACACGGCCGCAATGAAGGAATAAGTGGTCAATAGTTTCCGTCTCCAGTCCACAGAGTCCACAGATCGGCGACGCATTAGGAAACATAATAGCACAGCGTGCACGAGTTAACAATCTTCTTTGCCGTAATAACCAAAGGAAAATACCAATGCGCTCAGGGAGCATGAGCCCCCGTGTTAAACCTCTCTTTGGGCGTGTGATTCTTTTACGTGTGCTTTATGCCAGGTCTGGTAGTGTCGTCGTCCCTAGGCTTTCTTCTAGTGGGAGACATTGAAACTCTCCACATGTGCCATAAATCCTACAATCTCAATTACGTAAATTTTATTTGATATGTAGACTCTTAACTCTTCGCAGGTATCTCGTATCTATCGGTCTTCTCCCTTTGGGTTCTCTTGGCAAGGATAAACAATATTAGGTCATAGCTCATTAGGGTTCTATCGCAAAACACCACACCTAAGGTCCTTTGCTCGTAGGCTCCCTAGTCTAGTGTCAAATCTCATAACTATCCGAATGCGGCATGCCTACGTTGGTCTGAACAATTGCCCCTTCTATCTCAGCTAAAGATAGGTGGGGTGTATTAGATGCCAAAAAATATGGAGATTGAGAGTATTGAGACGCAATTGCCCCTTCTATCTCAGCTAAAGATAGGAGGGATGTATTAGATGCCAAAAAATACGGAGATTGAGAGTAATGAGACTCCAAAAGTGAAGTTGCTTGAGATAATAGGACCAGTGCATTACCTTGCAATTTCTCCTTCATAAAGGCTCTAAATTTCATTACATGCCAAGTTTTTTTCTTAATCATGCCTTTAAACTTTACAGAATTAATCGTGAAAATCCCTTAATGCGCGATAAAAAAGGTGGTATATGACTCTTTCTCTTCTTTCATATCATTTTCATTGAATACTTTATTGAATCTTCAAGTGGTAAGGACAATTTGTGGGTATATTCTAATGCCACTTGCCGCATCCGAAATTTCAGGAAATTTTGGAGTAGGAAGAGAGGAGCTTGAGGTAAAGATGTGAAGAGCATGCCAAGGTGTGAGGTAGGGGAGAACTAACTTGAAAATAGCAATGGATGGAGAAAGAACATAAGAAAATTCAATCAAAGGAAGGTAAGTAAATGTCTAATCAATACCCGATTCCACTCGTCATGTATCTTTCTAACAATAAGAGTAACCACCTTTCATATTAACTCTACAAGTTGGTAATATGATGAAATGAAGCAACTCTAATAATGCAGATGAAAAAAGTCGAGGGTCGAGAAGATGATGAGAGTTTGGAAGAGAAGGGAGAAAGTTGATAAAATGGTTATTTTGAACAAGTATTAGTGGAGAGGTAAAGGAAGAGATGGGATGGGGTAGAAGTATTAAGGGAGCATGAGGGAGAGAAAGGACGGAATGAGACGGAAGAGTTGGAGAGAGATGGATGAGAGAGAGATGGGGTTAGAAAGAGAATGGAAAGAAGGGAGAAAGAGGTGGGAGAACAAGAAAGTTAGAGAGGGAGAAGAAATATAGGAGTAAGATAAGATTGAGAAGAGATATAGAGCGGGAGAGCCTTGATGAAGAAGAAAAGGGGAAAAAACTTTGAAGATGATGGAGTGGAAGGAGGAAGGAGAGGGACACCTTGAGGGAGGAGGGAAGAAAAGGATAAGATTGAGGAGAATATGGAAGGGAAAAATAGCGAGGCAGGTAGAGAGGGGAAGTGAAGAAATGAGAGGAAAAAAACTTTCTTTCACTCAGGATGTCTTCACCTCGTTGTTCCATTCTATTAGCCAAAGGGGCATATTTGTAGCTGAACAATACAACAGGCTAGAAAGTACAACAATATTATAGAATATTCTATACCTACAAAGAAAATGAAAAGAAAGAAAAACTTCTAAAGACCCTTCGACTTAGAGGAGGAAGAGGATTCTAGATCCTTATCCCCCCCTAAAATAAACATGAAAATGGAAATTATAGCAAGATCCTTTCACAATTAATTTTTACAAAATAGTCTCAAATCTAGATTATTCTAATGGTGGTAAATTGGATCATTAAGGCGATGCATCAACTCCCTTCACTTCAAAAAACTTAGCGCATGACGAGTTGCCTTTTCTTAATAGATGGCAATGGCAAACACTTTGTGGTCCATAAGTTTCAAGGTGATTGAGAGCTTGCTTGCAAATTTTATGTACTCGATGAATTTTCTAGGAAACTTCAACACCGAAAGGTTCCTCTGTGAATCTTCATATTTACATTCTTCTTTCATCTATGAAAACTTTAAAACTATTTTGAAATGATGTACTAGATAGTCTAGGGAGTATGAGCGACGATGACGCTATCAGCTTGGAGAGGTGGCAACGGGTTTTAAGGATCTAACGACGGAACTTGGACGAGATTGGTGGGACAACAACCCTCAAGTGTTTAGTCGTGGTGGTGCCACCATAGGATTTTCCTCCTACTTAAACTCACCTCACATGGAATTAATGGAATCCATAATTTGCACAATTTTTTAAAAATGATTCATGAATCTTAAGAATAAGATTAATGAACGATCATAAGATGGTGGTTGATATCTTCTGTTTCTTTCCACGATCAAGTAGAGCTCACAAGATCAATGAATCATAAGAACGACTCGGACGTCATACCCTGATACCAATTAATACAGAGAGATGAAGTGAAGGGTCGAGAGTTTGGAATAGAAGAGAACAAGTTGATAAAATGGTTATTTGAAAGAAGCGTTAAAGGAGAGGTAGGGGTAGAGATGAGGGAGAGGCAATGAAGGAGCAGGGTGGAGAAAAAGATCGCGATGAGATGGAAGAGTTAGAGAGAGATGAATGAGTGACAAAGAGATGGAGTGAGAACGAATGGATAAAAAGGAGAGAGAGATGGGAGAACAAGATAGTTAGAGAGGGAGAAGAGATATGAGAGTAAGATAGGGAGAGAGAGAGAGCCTTGATGATGAAGAAAGAGGGGGAACTTTGAAGATGATGGAGAGAAAGGAGGAAGGCGGAGAGCAAACCTTAAGGGAGAAGGGAAGAAAAAAATAAGGGGGAGGAGGTGGTGGAAGGGAAAGATGGTGAGGGAGGAAAGGAGAGGAAGTAAAAGGAATAGATGAGAAAGAACTTTTTTCCACTCAAAATGATTTCTCTTTGTTGTTCCATTACATTAGCCAAAAGACCATATTTATAGATGGGCCATACAACATGGTAGAAAGTACAGCAATATTCTAAAATTTCTAAACCTATGTAGGAAAGGAGAATAAAGAACAAACTTCTAGAGACTCCTTCTCCTAAAGGATGAGGAAGAGGATTCTAGATCATTGTCTTCCCTTGAAATAAAAATTTCAGCAAAACCATTTTATGTTTAACATTTTAAAACTAATTCAAAATACGGATTATTCTAACGGTAGTAACTTCAAACATTACTAAGCTGCATTATCTGTGAACCAAGGAATCCCTTGTGAAAATTACATCTAAAATATAAACAACTAAAAGAACAAAAAAAGAACAAAATACAACTCAAATAAAACAGAATTAATAAAATGGCATGCATCATGGGAGGTTGTAACAATATGGCATTAACTTTTTACTTTATTCATTGGTCTTTTGAAAATATATTCCAGATGACTACTAATCTCCCGCGGTCATCATTTTGGCATTTCAAAAGGAGCATAGCTCTAATGCTTTTAAAAAACATACTTTTTTAGGATAAGCATTCATATTATCGGTTTATAATCGTATCCCATGTTTGGGAGGTCAAAATTTTCACTTTTTTCTATATTGTATATTACGTGACTTTTCAAAGAAGGCTTACCTCCCAGAATATCGAAATTCACGCACCATCAAGGTGGCATCTGCTTTACTTTTTCAACCGCCCATTTCCATCGCCCCTCAGCTCCTTTAACTGGACAGCAGATTTATGTGTGACGTTGCGTGTCACGTCATGTTATAGTTTCCAGAATCACCAGACCATAATTTATCAAAGAAGGGTGATCAAATTATATGCTTTGTCAGGCCACCCTGGTTGACTGATTGGTAATAAGTGAAATTTAACCTCATTGATTCAGTGTGGATGGCTATGGGCTCCTAATGAAGATCAAACAACTACACTGACTTCACTGTAGTCCAATATTTAACTGCGAAAGTCGGTCTTGCTACATCCAACTCCGAATTCCAACATCAACGATTATTTTTTCAAATACCACCCAATCCACAAAAACTGTCTTTTTCCAATGTCTTAAGCTGCTGTCATTTCGATCATTCGTAGCGGATATAGCGGAGTATGTAAAGGCAAGAAAAAAGTCTCTTGGGCTCAGCTTAGAAATAGGTAAACTACAAATCAAGTGGGTGCTAATTGCACAAACAGCGAGCAACTACCAGTTCAAATAGAAGTATGCAGAAGCAATAACTAATTCGGACAGACCAACCTTTGCAGAAGAGGCATCACCGTCATGGTCGGAATCCTCGTCAGAGTACTCGTCGTATGCGAACCGAGAGTAGTGCGAGCTCTGCTGGTATCGGGAACCGTGTAGGGACGAGTCGGTGCCAAACTTCTTCTTGGCCTCCCTCCAGTCGTCGCAATCGGAAGAGCGGGCGGTCTTGACGGCGCCGGTGGAGGAGACGATGACGGAGCGGAGGCGGGGGATGGGAGGCACGTAGATGCCTGCGGGGGGTGCAGGGCGGCAGCAGGACCGGTCTTCGTCCCTCATGGGGGAGGAGGAGGGGGAAGCGTTCCGGCGGGAGCTGGTGGGGCTGCACAGGAGGTGGGCGGCGGTGGGGGGGAGAGTCATGGCCCTGCGGGGACGGGGGGAGAAGCGCGCGCAACCCCGCAGGAGTGCGGAGTAGGGCATGTTGGTTTATCGCCCCACCCCGCGTCACGTAAGGAGCCCCGACTCCATTTGCGTGCTGCCGGAGCTATTTAGGTTGAGCGCCCTCCAGTGGTCGTGGAGCTGTCGATGGGGGACGTTGGAATGGACGGAGAGGAGTGGTGCTCGGCTGTGGGCGGGGGCGCTCCTTCTAAACCCCTGCTTGTAATTGTGCGCGCGTGGGTCGTTTCGGAACGGTGATTTGGCCAGGGTAACCAGATTGAAAATTAAACATATTGGACCTAACTTGAGAGTCGTATATTTGTACCCTTTCCCTTGTATATTTATGTGTGTGTGTATATATAGGAAAAAAGGATTATGTTTTTTGGGAGCAATCAACGGGACTGCTCTTACCTTTATTTTTCCTCAAATTTTTTTTTTGGAAAATAAAAATTTGTATATTCATCACTATATCCCTCTAACATTCTATTAAAATTTCGTAAGAAACAGAGACTCCTAAGCCATTTATCCAGACGTTATTTTTTTAACGATCGCAGGATTTTTTAAATCGATCATGTTTGGATGGAGGCTGTAGGAGTCTCTGTTTCTAACGAAATTTTAGTAAAAAGTTAGAGGGATATAGTGATGAATATATAAAATTTTATTTTGCAAAAAAAATAAAAAATAAGGAAAATGGGGGTGGGAGCAGCCCGTTGGCTCTCCCAGAGAGCAGCCCCATTTACCTCATATATGTAAGGATGTGTGTTAAAACCAAAAACTCAATGGGCATGCAAATGCTTCCCAACATTACAAGGTAAAATTAGGAAAAATAAAGAAATCTAACAAAGTAGATAATTACAATACAACACCACAAAAATGAAATAATCCACAAGCATTTAGCTGCCAACCATAAGGACATCTAAGATAATAAGATCCACGATCTGTTGTGATGTAGCGGAACGGGCATGTGGACGGCGGAAGCATGCAGCATTAAGTCGCATGATCGAATCGTTATAGAATCATGCATAGTCGTCAATCAGCAAACAAGAATGATTCTCATATGGATCCATAACATCCATTCAAATTGAGAGTTTCGTGATTACATTACCAACATTGTTATGGTTGCAAAATATAAATAAGTGGTACAATAGCATATCCTTGATTCCAACCAGCATACAGATATTCACCAAAACTCATGAAAGTATTCATACCACGCTGAAAGTCTCGTTGAGTCGGTCGCTCGACCTTGAGTGCTCGGTCAAACTTGCCTTTCACCTGAAAATTGAGAAAATATAATTTTGCATGAGTTTAATGTCCAGTATGCATCGGGATCCATGCATAGGAATTCTAACAGTCCTTTAACCTGTTCATAGTTCACATACTTGAATTTCCATGGAAAATATCATTATGTGCTTAATTGTTCCCATGCATGTCTAAGTATGTTCTCTAACATATATATGTTGGCTTCTTTCATATACTTGGATATACATATGCAATATGCTTAGGAATGTATTTAACATACATTTCTCCCGTCTTCTGGGCATGTTTCATAAGATTCGTGGCATGTACGTGATTTTTTTATCATATAAATATATTTGCATGTTAGTCCATTTTAAGATGATTTTGCATGACTTACGATGGATTACTTTCTTAAACCATTTCTTATAATAACATGTAATGTTATATTCTTCTTTAAACTATTTTCTTGCATGACTTTTCAAAACATTTTGCACATAAACCTTAACATTAACATAACTACACATATGCCTATGGCATTAACATAATTGCACATATGCCCATAACATTAACATAAATGCATATATGTCCATAACATTTTCAATGTTTAGGGTTATCTCGACTAATAGATTCTTAGACAGCTTTGATGGATTTACCGCCAGCACAAAGGTCTATAAATATAACGTGACAGTGTAGCTACAACTGTAGAGGATTTTTTATCTTTTGCCTCGATCGGTTCCTTGAACCGTATGCCTCTGGAAGTCAATGGCTCCCTTTAGACCTACGATAATTAGACTCTAAAGGTGGCTCCCATCACTAGTTTAGCACTTAATTCCGCTTATCGTTATCGTACCATTACTCATGTTCAAGAAATTCAAATTCTTTTAATATCGTTTTCTTTTCCATATCATAGTGGTTCACATGAGTGGTGCAATTCAATATCTTACGATCAAAATTTATAACTTGATAACTTCAATAATCACCATTATATATTATACATTTAAAAATATTATCCTATTAATGGTGAAGTAAAATGATTATCATCATCTTCCCATTTCACAGTAACACAGTTATTTTATGTCAATGGTGTTACTAAAACACAATATATATTCTTTACCCTTAAAGTAGTCGTTAAGAGTGTCCTACATAGAGAAATTACCCTTATATTAAAGCATCGATGATGACACTCCCTCGTAAGTATTTATATGCATACACTCCAATTGCGGGTATATGTGCTACAGTGTATGGCTTAGATACATTGTCAAATTTTATAAGGGTATTACTGGAAACTCTCGAATGCAAGTTTACTTTATTCGCTAATTATTGATAATATATAGATACATCATTTATAAACTAAATGATAGAATCTGATGATAGTAAATTATTAGCATGTGGAAAATGTGTGCCCCATAATTTAACGTAAAGTTGGTTGTAAGTCCAATCCTAAAACCTAACATATGTGCAATTAAAGAAAGATGCAAATAAATATACATCATCTATTTAATTGACCCACATATAGCATTAGGAATCATCCCCTTTAACAGATCTATTAAATAGTTCACTTTTTTTCATAGTCACTTGAATGTCAAGATCCAGAATCGAATGCATGACCATGATTCAATTATAAGGATCAAAACATTCAACGATCCTCGTTATGACTACTAATGGCATACGAATTAATCTATAAAAGAATTTTAATATTTTTGTGCAACAATAAATGATAAAAGAATATCCATATGTAAGTAATGAAGTAGTATTTTAAGATCTTCAATCTTCTTTTCACTAAACCAATGTTACGAGAACCGTTTACACACACACACACTTGATCGAAGGCGAAGGAAGAACTTACATGGCTACATGCAACGAAATCCATTCTTGGCACGAGGAATATGTTAGAAAAGTAGTGAAATTGCATATATGAACCTTGAGATATATCTTTATGTGAATTAGTATTGTATTTAATGAGTCCTAAGGGTACAACATATACATATGTAGATTGTATCTCGAACTTGATCTTGGTTTATACGTAATCCTAAATCGATACATACCTCATGTCCAAAGCTTGACTCTCCCTGTCACAGTCACCGTGGCTCCTTCTGACTACGTGTATGCAGTCTCCTACTTCTCTGGTTCGACACTATAAATCTATAGATTGTATATCGAACTTGATCTTGGTTTATACGTAACCCTAAATCGATACATGCCTCGTGCACAAAGCTTGACTTCCCCGTCGCGGTCACCGCGGCTCCTTCTGATCATGTATCCGCACTTTTTTGCTTCTCTGATTCGACACCACCGTCTCCTGTGATGAAGATAATCTCTCGTGATATCTCTTTCTCTCCCCCTCTCTTCTTCTATCTCTTTCTTGCAATGGGAGGTGATGTGAATTCTCGATTCTCATAACATTTTATAACAATAATTGGGAGATAACAACATGCTTATGAATCATTTAATTGAGAATTCGATGTGGTGGTAATTAGTGAAAAAAGGAAACGCGATTGTTCCCAAGAAGCTAAGTTGTTACACGTGGCATGCTCATGCCAGCACCAATTCAATGCAGATTTTGCTCTTGCTAAATATACCAAATCGCAGTTGTAAGTGTAGTTATCCACTTCTTTCTCATTAGTAGTAGAGCATCCATGTGATGACTTAATCCATGCAAGCAATGCCAGAAGAGTCATCTCTGACGGAAAAGGGTTAGATTATAAACTGTGATTGGGATCCATGTCACTTTGCTTCCACCCTCTAAACCTACTGGTAGTAGTTATATCCAATGTTTTTGAAATCGGACTGTAGACCAAACCGAAACTTTGTCAAAAATGTTGGATAGAGTTGAACAATGGATTTAAATTGGTTCAACCAAAGGATGATGTCATCATTCTATTAAAGCCAGATTAGACATAACTAGTAAGGAAGAATAGTTGAACCCGTTGGTCAAACCAAAATGAATCAAAGTATATATAGAATATACATTTGAGAGTACTTAAAATAGATATAAATTACACAATCAATGTACATATCTGAAGGTAATTTAATTTTTTATTTTATATGCAGCATCAAAAGCTATATATAAATAGTGTGATATTTAATCTAAATTCTCTACAAAATAATACTGTTTTAACTGTATTTAAAACATATTCTGAACAAAAAATTGTGATGGAAAAGTTGGATGAGTTTAAGGGCATGAGCTCAACGTAAATGTGAGGTACTTGGTGGTTTTTATATATTATATTTGATTATATCTATGATTAGAATAAGATTTTGATTTCTTTGATTTGAAGGTGATTAAGAGTACTGCAACAAAGGAAACACGGACCCAACTCGTCATTTCAACTAAATAAGGAAGGTACGGAGATTGAGTAACCCAGATTCTCGTGATCGCGTATCATATTCTCTTTCCTCGATGTCTTTGATACGATCGATATTTTGAAAATCGGATTGGACCAAACGATTCGACCTGTGAACATGGTCTGGATTGGTCTGATTAACTGGTTCTAACCACTTTTATTCGAATTTCTTTACTTTGGTGAAATCTGGATTGGTCTGATTAACTGGTTCTAACCAGTTTTATTCGAATTTCTTTACTTTGGTGAAATCGTCAATTTAAACAGTTATTTCAAAAATGAATTGACCAGGTTCAATCGAAACTGACCCGCAATTGAATTTTAAATTCATTCATAAATAGTGGTAAGCTAAGCTATTTGAAGGAGCTTTACCTCTTGTTAAATTATTTTAGAGAATTTACTCCAACTCAACCCAACCTTATAAACAAATGAGCCCTTAGACTTCAAGTAGAGGCAGGGAAGAGCCTGATTACTAATGCAGGTTTAGGATGCACAAACAAATGCGTCTTCGAGGATGTAACATGTAACACATGGCCATCGACATGTGCAACAGTGCATTTCTCGTATTATGGATCCTTTATACAATGCATATCGATTGATATATGATAACATCCCTTGGTCTGCATATGAATTGTTTACTTCATTTTCTTGATCTTTCATGCTTAGGGCGTGTTTGGTAACTGGGTTGGGTTGGGTTGGGTTGGGTTGGGATAACCTCGTGTGGATAGTAGGTCTTTGGATGGTTAGAAGGGTTAAAGAGGGTCAGAATGATAAATGTGATGTGATGTCACATTGATTATTGTGTTATATTGACTTTTTAATGATTATAATATATTTTTATGCTATCTTTTTATTTAAATTTGGTTAAAAAAATATGATAACAAAGAAATTGCAGGGTCCACACAAAAAATCTCAACCCAGGAATGCATGGTTGGAACTTGGAACTAGGGGTATGACAGGGTACATCGGTGTACCCTGGTAACCAACCAAAGCTATCTTTTTATTTAAACTTGGTTTTATATTGGTGTTTCTTTTTATCTTGTTTCAGAATAAAGTATATGCGAGAAGGACTTAGAAAAGTATGGTGAGTGTTTTATATATCATCATGTGTTAGTAACAAACTTTCTCACAAATAATCATTTTTACATGCACATCACATGAATAGTAAAACAAGAACAAAAAAATGAACTCTCTCTCTCTCTCTCAGATTTAATGGGGTTATCGTAACTGGGTGAGTCAACTTGGCTACCCAAATCTTATTTTTGTTATTTCTTAAGTTTTTTTTGAAAAAAATCAAGGAGATTTAGTCCACTAGATTACAATATTTTATCATTCAAATTTTGTGTAAAACATGCATTCTTAACCCATCCATCTAAAGGGATCAATTTTAGCATTTTTTTAAGACCGTTAAAATTTGATAAACTTGATGACTCTGATGGGAGCCTCGAATTGATTTGAGATATGAATGAGAACATGGTATCATTTAATGATCTAAATCTCCCCAAGTGTTTTTCAGAAAACATGCTAAGAAATTTTTAAAAAATAAGGATAGGAGAAGACAAGTTGGTCCCTCCCTATATACATATGCATTCACATACATACATAGGTAAAATGAGGCGATCTCTAGGAGGAGCCAACCCAGCTACCCCACACTTTTTAATTTTTCAAAAAAAAATGTTTAAAACATTTAGGAAGATTTAGAATACTATACGACAACATGTTCCTATTCAAATTTCAATTAAATTTGATATTCTTATCTCATTTATCAAAGCATATCAAATTTTAATAGTGTCATACTTGCTGAAATTTACACCTTCTTAATGGACGGGTTAGGAATGTACATTTTAAACGGAATTTAATTGAGAACATATTATCATATCGTAATCTAAATCTCTCGTGTGTTATTGAAAAAATCTTAAAAAGGACTTGAGCTTAGGTCCCTAGTATGTTATCAACGAAAACTAGCTCTAACAACTTTTTAGTTCAGATCCAATTGAACATGTTGACAACTACCCAAAATGCTTAAGTCCAAGTTGTCCAATAGTAATCCCCGCCACTTATAACCCACACCAATACTTTGTGAGTTTTAATACTTTGTGAGTTTTAGATGTGGAACTATCTTTGGGAGTTGAGGTATTACAACCTTCCAACTTAAATTTGCAACATCCTCTTTGCGACATTGTCCATTATTTATTCTCATTGAAAGTGGCGACTGTATGCCTTCGGTAATATTTTCCTCTCAACACTTTATAGGGGTGGCTCCACCTCTTGGGTATCCCTTTCAACTATTTGAGAGAAATTGACTCTGTTACCGCTTATAGTGATATGGTCTTAAGTCCCTAGTCCTGTTATCGAGGAAAACTGATCCTAAAAACTCGTTTAGTTCGTAAGGAAGATGCACCAAGTTGGTTCTCCCCTTGGGCAACCCCATTTAACCCATTATATCTATAGGGAAAAAGGTGATACTCCCAATGGGGAGTCAACTTAGCTACATCCACTTTTATTTTTAAAGACGTTTAAGGTATTTTTTTAAAAAACAAGCGGGGATATAGATCACTATACGACACCATGCTTTTATTCAAATTCTGACTTAATTCGATACTTCTATCATATCCATCAAGTAAATCAAATTTTAATGATTTTAGAATATTTAAACTTGACCCATTTTAGATGGACGGATTAGAAACTTCTGTTTTTTACAAAATTTGAATGGGATCATGTTATCATATAGTTATCTACATCTCCGTGAGTGTTTTTAATAAATACCTTAAAAAATTTTAAAAATAAAAGGGAAGTATCCAAGCCCCCCTTCAAGGGGGTCGCCCCATTTTACTGAAAAATAAAGGTATGGATATCCATTAAGCATTAAGACTGTCAAATTTTAATGGTCTCACAATTGCTAAATTTTATCCTTTTAAGTGGATAGGTTAGGAATTTAGGATTGTCTGCTTCATACAATATTTGAATGATAACATATTGTCATCTAGTGTATGTGTGTGTATGGAAAAAAGGAACAAGCTTTCTAAAATATGCAACTTACATTCTCTCATCTCTTTTCCCATATTGTTTTATTTTTTTTAAAATTAAACATAGGGAGATTTATATCATCATGTATCACAATGGTGTCATCAAAATTCAACTTAATTCGAAATTTCTACCCCCTTCATCAAAATTGATAAATCTTAACGGTATCAAAAAATTGAAATTGACCCCCTCCAGATGGATATGTTAGATTATGTCTGTTTTACGCAATTTTTTAACACACATATTCTACTTATTATTTTTAAGTAAATCTCCTAGGGTTTTATTTTAAAAAATTAAAAATCGTGAAAAAGGCGGGAGCATACTCTTATATGCTCCCAAGGAGCATATTCATGTAACTAACTATACACACACATGGGTAAAATAGGGTTGCCCCTAAGGAAAACTAACTTAGCTCCCCCACCATATTTTCCCTATTTTTTTACTTTTTTTCCAAAAATGCTTCAGTTGATTTTCATCATTATATCCGTATATTATGTCATTCAAGTTTCGTATGAAACAGAGACTCTTACAGACTCCATCTAGACATTCATTCGTTAACGGTCGCAAAATTCTAGTCCATAGGAGTCTATGTTTCGCGTGAAACTTTAATGACATAATGCATAGATATGATGATGAAAATCCACACATTCATTTAAAATGAGAAAATTGGGGCGGGGGAGCCAAGTTAGCTCCCAAGGGATAACACCATTTTACCTACATATATACATATATGTGGAAAAAATGGGGCTTCCCCCAAGGGACAACCAATATGACTGCCCTCGTCTCATTTTCTGATATTTTTATATTTTTTTCAAAAATAAAGTCATGTATTTTCATCATTATATCCCTCTAATATGTCATTCTGATTCATCAGAAACAAAGACTCCTATGTCTGTCATCTAGAACATGTAATTTTAACGATCTTAGAATTGTTGTAATCGACCTGTTTTAGATGAAGGGTATAAGAGTCTCTGTTTCTGATGAAATTGGAATGGCCTATTAGTGAGATATAGTGATGAAAATACATGACTTTATTTTTGAAAAAAAATAAAAAAATACCAGAAAATGGGATGAGGGCAGTCTCATTTATCCCATATATACATGATGATATTTTTCAGGGAAAAAAAATAAAAAAACCCCGAAAATAGGGGTGGGGCAGCACCATTTAACCCGTGTGTGTGTGTAGAGAGAGTGTGTGTGTGATCCTGCGAGAGCCAAAATCTATGAGAGTATGAAAGGATTGATTCTGGACCACTAGATTCTGTCATCTCTCTCCTCATTGATTGCAGGAGGAGAGAGAAGAGCAGAATCTAGTAGTCCATATTCATTGCTCTCATAGATTTTGGCTCTCACTTGATCACCCCCTCTCTCTGTATATATATACATATAGTTCAATGGGGCTGCCCCTGCCCCATTTTTGAGTTTTCTCTTATTTTTTTGAAAATATCACCATGTATATTCATCTATATATCCCTTACGTAGATCATATGAATTTCATCAGAAACAGATATTCATATGGCCTCCATCTAGAACATGTCGATTACAACAATGTTTAGACCGTTAAAATTATATGTTCTAGATGGAGGACATACGAGTCTATGTTTCTGACGAAATTTCAATAACATATTGGAGAGATATATAGATGAATATACATGGTGATATTTTGCAAAAAAATAAAACGTGCAGAAAATTAGGGCAGAGGCAATCCCATTTTTCTGTGTATATATATGGTTGATCCTGTGAGAGGCAAAAACTCTGAGAGCATGAGAGCAATGAGTCTAGACCACTATATTTTGTCATCTCTCTCATAATTGATTGGAGGAGGAGAGAGATGAGCAAAATCTAATGGTCCAGACTCACTCCTCTCATGCTCTCACAATTTTTGACTCTCACAGGATCAACCCTCTTCCCTCATATATTTGTGTCTATGTAGAGAGAGAGCCAAGATCTGTGAGAGAATGAGAGCAATGATTCTGGATCACTAGACTCTATCATTTCTCTCCTGGTTGATTGGAGGAGGAGAGAGAAGAGCATAATCTAGTGGTCCAGATTCATTACTCTCATGCTCTCATAGTTTTTGGCTCTCGTAGGTTCATCCCTCACAAGGGAAGGAGCATGTGTCCATGGGCATAAACAACTTTGTGTGCCCACTAAGTTCTAAATATCATTTCTTTGGTGTGAATATTATCATGCATTAATAAATAATCAACAGCTCCTACTAAATGAAATCTATATCACTTGATTGATATGTTACAAAATTCCAAATTTCCGAAAATTTTAATACAATATTTATTTTACATTATTATTTGAGTTTAATGGATTCGATTTTTATTTTAATTGAAAAAAACTGCATTTTAGCCATGGGTACAATTCCCTCTCTCCATATACACACATATGGGTTAATGGGGCTACCCTCAGAGGGCAACTTTTCTACCCAACCTTTATTTCAATATTTTCAAGGATGTTCTCTGACATTGCATTGGAAATATAGATTACAATATGACACCATGTTGTAATTCAAATTTCGACTCAATTTGTTACTCCTATTCCACTCATCAAGCTTTTAAATTTTAAGAATTTCGGAATTGCTAAAATCGACCCATTCTAAATTAACAATTTAGGAATGTCTAATTCATATGAAATTTGAATGACAACATCTATCATCTAATGGATTAAATCCATCCAGACGTTTTTCTGAAAATACCTCCATGAATAAAAGAAATAAGGGTGGGTGCACCCACCACAACAAATCCAACCACACCCATCTTTTCCTCTCTTCCACCATGCGTCCACTACCTCCTTCTCTACCTTCACATCACTCATGTTGATCAGGCATGCTCCGTCTCCACCTCCACACCACATCCCCTTCCCTGACTCCTCCCCTGTCGAGGTCATGACTGAAATCGACAATCGCACCATACATCTTGTCTTAATCACCTCCATGTTGAGTTCATCATTCCCATCATAGATCTCACCCCGATTTATCATGAGGAAGGCATATATCATGTCTTCTTCGACTGATGAACCACTTTTCTACCTCACTTAAGAATGAAATGTTGTAGTATAGGGAGGAAGAAAATGATCTATCAAAAATCACAATCTTTGAATATTGTGGAGAATTTTTACTTGGTGAGTTTACCAAGGTCAACCATAGGGAACAATGATTTTTAGTTGCATGGTTTTAAAATAATGTAAATAATTAATGTAATGCTATATCAATTTCTGTGTCAAGATATAATGTGAAAAGAAAATGCGAAGATGCAAGTGTAAGTGCAAATAAACAGAGGGAATAATTAAGCACGGTATATGTGATGATGATTTTATCCAAATAAATTGATCAATATCCTCAAAAGAAAATCACAGATCAAAGAGAGTGACTCAAGAAATATATAAATCGAAGAAAATCCAAGCTATAGGCTAGATGATCTGCACATGTTAATTTATCAGGCTCAGAGATCAATAATATATTCTCAAGGTATTCTAGTTTCATGTAATTTATTCCTTAAATAAATATATTTTGATCATGTAACAAAAATAGCAGGGAAATAAATTTATTCCTCCTCCTCGATTGAGCCCTTGCAATATATCGAATTCCTCAAATAATTGACAATAACCACAAGAGGACTAATCATATTAAATCTCCTCCAATGAATCCCTTATAATAAAATCAGATATTTCTCAAGATAAAAGTGGTACAAAAATATAAAAGACCATCCTGCATATCAGAGATATTTAAATAATAATCTTCATAATAAGATAAATAAAATGATAGAGCATTGAAAAAGCTTTAAAATGCCATATTGTGCGTATAAATCGGAGTTCGTATGAAACGTTATGATAAATTGAAATATTGGGGACTAAAATACAATAAAAGTAAATAATATCTTCTCAAAGTAGCACCTGGAGGACTTATATGCAAATATTAAAACTTCATGAGGGCTTCCGACAATTTACTCACAATAGTACGTGCGGGGCACACGATCTTAGGATGTGGGGACCTTCTCATGATTTCTGAAATTTGGAGGGGGTCGGGTGCAATTTTCCTACGTGCGCACGCGAAGGGCATGTGATGAGTATGGCGGGGGTCTTCTAGCACTTCTCCGGAATGGTAGTGGGTGGGCATAATTTTCCACTACCGCACGTGCGTTCTACGTGTATAGTGAAGCTTGACGGAGGAGGCGGGAGGCTCAGTGGCAACCTCGAGTCTGCAATTGAGGAGGGGCACTCAAGGCGCCATGTTGCAGCGAAGGATGGTTCGGTCGACCCGAGCCTCGAGGCTTGGACTGAGGCTCGGGGAGACGACACGTAGCGGTCGTGCAACTGTTGGATCAAGGGCTTGGGCCCGATCCAACAATGGCTAGAGTTGTGATGAGAGGTAGCATTGGGAGGCGTGATGCATCTGACGGTGGAGCGAAGGAGCGGTCGGCGGAGCTCGACCGACAACGATGGTGGCGCGTGAAGAGGAGATGATGTGCCTGCAAGCAAACTTGACAAGAGCGAGCGGAAGGGGAGGGGAGCTCCGATTGTGAGGGCGAGGGATAGGAGCTAGGCTCTGACTTTTGCAAGGTCGGAGGCAGGGAGGGTGCGAAGTGGTTGGGTCGAGTCGAAGGTCGGAGACGAAGCACGCGCATGCTAAAAGTTAGTGAAATCAGAGAAGGGTGAAGAGACAGAGCTACCTTGAGGTGGAGGATGATTGAGGCAGGTGGTAATCAAACCGAAGTTGAAGGTAGAGAAGGGTGGTGTGGTTCGCTTAGGAAGGAGCTCGGGCTCGGGTGTCTTCACTCAAGGGACAGCTACGTAGGAGCGAATACAATGGGGTGAGGGAGACACCTCGAATCTCGCCAACCGAAGATACCCTTCTTGCTCGACAAAGTCGCGAGGAGCTATCACCTACCCTCGGATATAGAGCTTAAGGGTAATAGGTATGAAATGGAGGATGCCATCGATGGTGGGTGGAGGTCGAGATTTTATAGGAAAAGGGAGCTCGGGAGGGGGTTACAAGAGAGAGGGTAGGTGGACGGGCGACGAGAGGAGGAGGAGCAACGACAATTACAGGAGAAAGAGAGATACAGAGAGAGAGAGGAGGCATAGGGATGACGAGAGGAGGAGGAGCAATGACAATTACAGGAGAAAGAGAGAGAGGAGGCATAGGGGCGACAAGAGGAGGAGGTGGACGGAAGATGAGCAGGTGGAGGCAGAGACGATCGCGGTAAGGAAGGGGAGGGGGGGGGGGGGGTGTAACATGGCATGCTTGTAACATGGGAGAGGGATGAGGTCACATGACCTCGCGGAAGTGGTGAGAAGAAAAGAGAGAGGCGGGTGATGATATGTGATTTGTTATTCTAATTAGCTGAAAATAGAGCTTCATCACGAGAATTTAGGATCATTTACATGTTAACTTCATAAAATTAACTTTCATGCACTCATAATTAATTTGAACGAATTATCATTCATTCATGCATTCATAACCATCTTCATGTTTTCACCTAATTCATGCATGTTTAATTAATTCATGCTAACTCCAGTTGACCTCATCCACCTCTATTTTGTACATATCGCTAATGTTAATACATGGAAATCCAAAAAAATGCTAACTGGTTTATATGCATAATAGTCTCAATGATATATTTCTCATATAATGTCCAATTTCACTCTACTTACTTTTAAAGTAACATACATTCAAATACCTTAAAAAAGATCAACTTCATAAAAATCAGAGCTCATTTGTGAAAATTAGATTTTGGGCCTCTTTTGTGCATTGTATATTTTCGTTGATCTTGACCTATCATTTCACGTGCATATTTCATTCATTTTAATTATTTTTTTCATTAATTCATGCTTTAATAAAATACACAAAATTCAAAATTCAAAATATATCGGAAAAGCAATAAAAATGACCAATTCTTGCTTGAGCTTATTCACCTAATCCACTTGTACATAATTAACCTTCCTAATTTTCAAATCTATTTCTAACCTATAAAATTTCCAAAAAAAATATATCATTTGAGCCCATTTCATCAGTTCATAGCATGTTTGAGTTTTGCATGCATTTATCTATAATTAGACAATCAAATAAATATTACAAAATAACAAAAGAGTATTTTATATACATAAAATATCACCAAAGAAATCATATCTTGCATTCTACATTTCAGTTAGACTCGAGTCCTTCATGTACATTGTACATCACAATTATAGGCATATTTTTCATTTTGATCATTTTCCATCCGCGTCCATTTTCTATTTTTAATCAATTTATTTATGCATTTCCATGCATTTGTCAAAATCTGGTCAACGTGCCACATGGTGCATATTCATTGGGTCACTCCCCCTCATTTTCTCTCTCCTCATGTGCCTAGCACGTGAGCCATCCCCACCTCTCTCCCCACGTGCTGGGCATGTGACACTCGACAGCCCCATCACGTGTTAGGCACGTGTCCTCTATTCCCCTCCTCCACGCATGCCCACACGTGAGGACTTCTCCCTCTTCGCCCTTGCGCTAACCGTGTCCCTCGCTTCCCCCCTTCTTCGCTCAACGGTCGACCAACCAACAATACCCACCCATATCTCTTGCCCTATCATTGCAACCCAACCTGACGACTGATGAATCCGCGATTCATCATCTCAATATATTAATCTTAGCAAAATCCTTGAGTAAAATCTCAAATAAATATCCATAAAATCAATAAATTAACAAAATAACTCTTGTAAATAAATACATTAATTATTATATATCATATTGTATAAAATAAATTAACAATAAAAAGCCATAAAATAAAGGAGTTTTTCACATGTAAATAGCCCAAAACTTCATGTATTATTAATAATTTCATTTCAACTCCTTTTTGGGCAATTCTTTCTCTAACTTGTTCATAAAAATGTATATAAAATATAAAGATACAAAATAAATTCCACCTCAAAAATATACTCCTAGATCCCAAAGAGAAAAAAGCCATAAAGTCCAACTTCTCTCTTCGTATGAACTCCAAATTCTCCAAACTCACTTTTGAAGTTTAAGTTAGAAAATTATCTATCCAATGAAAGTGATTTCATTAAAATCGGAGCTCGTCTGTGAAATTTGATTTTTGAGACCTCGGTGTATATTGTACATAATGTAATAAATTTGACTTTGATTATGTTTGTACACATATTGTTGTTTCTTACATTTTATTTTGTTGATATTTATTTAAATATTTTGTAAATATCTCTTATTGAAAAATAAAAAAAATTAAAATTAGAAAAGTAAAAAAAATCTATGTACATAGTATTTTTATGGACCTACTTTTGTAAATCTTCCATTTTATTTTCTTCTTTATTTCATTCTCTTATTTAAAGTAGGCTACTATTTATTTTTATTTAATTTCCATTCTTTACAATAACCACCCATTAAACTCCAACATTCCACTATTTTTTCTAACTTCTAATTCAACTCCACCATTTTATTAACTTCCCCTCCACCACTTTCATATCTTCTCATTTTTTTCTCTTTATATAAATCCCATCCTCCCCATTTTGCACTTGATCCATCTTTATGTGAGAAGAGCCTAGTTCCCAGAGTTGAATCAGTGACAGCGACACCTCCATGATCGAGCGATGACAGCCCTCTCTCCGGTGAGATCCGTTGGTTCTTGGCCAACATCGCAGCCGCATTTGTGCGCTGCCCGAGCTCATCGCTTGCCGGTGATTTGAGCGAAGACCGTAGTTCTCATAAGCACACCACAGGTGCCCGCTTCCATCGCAGGTAATTGTCCCATTTTTATCGTTCGATGACATTTTTATATTTGCATTTTTTACATCACATCACCACCCCTTTGAAACCTTCATTTGTTTATTTCTTTTATCACACCACCTTCATCATCGCTCAATCATATTTGCATTTGTTCATTTTTTGTCTAAGAAAATTAAAAAATAGAAAAATTAAATTAAAAAATCACATCACATAACAAAAAAATCAAAAAAAATAAAAATAAAAAAACCATTAGCGACCTGGCCGCTACCTCCAGGCCACCACCTCCTTCATTCTCCGGCCACCTGTGGCCACCCGCAGGTCTGTGCCAGCCGTCCACGTCTGCAGTTACACCATCAGCCTGCCACCAGCCCGCATGCCATCTGTGACGCCCGCGCCGAAGGCCTCCATCGCTCATCCTGTCGTTCGCCGCCACTGTGCCATCCTCCGATTGCCGCCAACAACCGCCATCGCCGCCACGTCCCTCCGCGCGACCGCCGCGTCTCCACTCCTCGCATCCAGCACAACACAGCGCTGCCCTTCTCCAGTCGTTCGGTACACAACCGCCATGCTCCTCCATCGTAGCTCCCCTCCAACGCCACCTCCAGGCCGCAGCCTCCTACGCAGGCCAGCCCGCTGCCCCTCCGCCCATCATTAGTGGCGAGCAATCTCCTCCCTCGCCACCAAGGCCACGCCCCTTGATGTGCCCTAACCGCTATCGCACTTGGAAGAAGGTCTTTTTCTTTGCTATTTTTATTTTAATTTTACAAAAAAATGCAAATATGTCCCGTCAAGTTTTTGTAATTACAAAAAGATCTCTATACTTAGTTTCATTGTATGTTTTTGTTCTCATAATTTGCACGAATAACCTAATGTTAAAGCATTAATTTGGATATCATTTTGGCATCATTTTATTTAATGAAAAATGTCATTATGTTGAGCAACTTATCCTCTATCATTTGGATATTTAGTTGTATTTTTCTGAGCTTTGGGTAACTAGTTAAAATCATTCTAGTGAAAACTTGTCTATTTTACCCACTATGAGGTCTTAAATTGATATTTGATTCATGGTTACTCTAAAAATTCTTAAAAAATCAGGAATGATGCCTTGAAATATGACTTAATTGTTGTCAAAATTTTATCTTGACTGGAGTTTCTTGTGCCTTAAATAAATTATAGAGTGATTTTAGTTATCGATTTTTAATTAAATACACACACATTATGTTTGCAAAATTCCAACTCTCCTGGATTGCTAATATAAATATCTTATTGAAATAAATTGGTTTTTGTATAAATTGATAATGTGGATTTATTAAGAATTAATTACTCGTTGTCGCTCTGTTTTTATTTAAAAAATCCATAAAATTGTCATATTTTGTTAAAAATTCCAAAACAATAGCCTCATTGCATCATGTTTTAGTTTCAGTAAAATTTTCATCATTTTTGCATACTGTTTGAGTGAAAAATTACGTAACCTATAAAAAGTGTTCACTTTTCCTTGTTGCATGTTAACCTCTAAAATTCAAAAAAAAAAGTTTTGTTTTCATTACTGGATTAGGTTTCTACGAAAAAAACAATTTAGCTAAATCAAATTAGTTTCAGATTAAAATTAATTTGGCTAAGTTATATGCTTTCTTATTAACTTAATCTAGCCACATTTGCAATTTCATTTATTTTTGCATTAAAAAACAAAAAATACCATTGGAAACCTAGACTTAATTTTTCGGAATTAACCCAAAGTTGTTCCTTTGCCTCCCTATGTTCGACCCCGGGCTTGCCTGGGATATAAATTAAAGACGAGACACTCTTCATGGAGATCTTTTCCCAGTTCTGACCGATTCGCTACGTACTCGTATTACAACGAGTGCAAATTATACCACGTGTTCAGCGATCGATCAACGACTCCTTCCTCATTTTATCATATCTTCTCTAACCGTCGACCAACCCAATCATTATCATCTCCTCTGACTGTAGACCCCTCTGTTATCCCTCCATCTCTCACAACTCCCTCTCTATCCTATCCGCACCTCTCTATTTATCCCTCTGACCAAACTCTGGTCAAAGCATCTGCCAAATTCCATGAGAGATCGAGAGCTCCTTCGAGCTTCTCCGATGATAGTAGAGATTCGTCTTAGGTTGAGCAATGATCGATCCTTCTCACCTACGCAATCCAAGATTTCTCAGATTCTTGCTATAGCACCTTCGAGTTGTTGTGAAGCTCAAGCCCATCTTGCTTCGAACAACAACCTGTGAAGCTTCCCGCTTCACATCCTAGGCATCCGTACACCATAGCCAGGTAGTCACCTCTCCATGATCTTCTTCCTCCTCCTCTTACTTCTTCGCATATTCGCTTCCTCCTACATTCTTTCCCTTTCTTTTCTTTCTTTCTCCTTTTCCTCTCCCTCGATTTCCCCGATCAACATTCTATCGATCATAAACCATTCACCCTCATTTGCACGTCATCCATATTCGCACCGACAACTTCTTTGAACTCTACCACCTCGTCTCTAGCCGAAGCTCATCTAAACATCACATAAGAACATCGCTCATAGAGATTCACCATCGATCGGAGCATCATCATCGCCTTCCACACCTCGAGCCGATCCACCTCTGCATCACCATCGACCTTCGCATCAATTGCCCCTCAGCTCGCTTCTGCCCCGACGATCCACGACTGTGTGTCAGCCATCGAAGAGCCTCCGCCTCCTGAGGATCTCCAGTCATCGCCCGCATACACCTTTCCGTCAAGCATCAACATAATCAAGCTTCAAATGAAGGAGGCGATCTCCCTAGCAACGACACCATCTGACGATCCCAAATTTACCCTAATTAAAATATGCAAATTAACTAATGTATATATGTATTGTTGTGATGTAGCCAGGCAACCTTCTTCTATTTTCTTGATAGGTACTCTGACTATAATCAGGTAGCCATTGCTCCCGAGGACAAGGAAAAGACCACATTTACATGTCCATTCGGCACTTATGTATTCAGGCGCATGCCATTCGGGCTCTGCAATGCCTTGGGAACATTTCAGCAGTGCATAATAGTAGTATTTGCCGAAATGGTGGGCGACTTCCTGGAAGTTTTCATGGATGACTTCTCAGTCTATGGTGATTCTTTTGATACATGTTTAGCGCACTTGGACTGGGTCCTTAAGCAGTGTGGGGAAGTTAATTTGGTACTCTCATGGGAGAGAAGCGTATCATGTTGGGGCACGCCATCGCCAAAGAGGGAATGGAGGTTGACCCTGCCAAGATAGTTGTGATCAAGAAACTTGAGCCACCAAGCAATGTCAAGTTAGTGTGATCATTCTTATGTCATGTCGGAGCCATGTTAGATCAAAGACGAGAGGGGAAACCATACATGATTCACTATGCAAGCAAAGTTTTAGATCCTGTACAGAGAAGTTACACAATGACTGAAAAGGAAATGCTCACAATGGTTTGGGCACTAAAGAAATTCAGATATTATATGTTAGGCTCCAAAGTGACGATTTTTACGGATCACACAACAATCAAGTACTTAATGGAAAAGAAGGACATGAATGCGCGTGATATGGATCTTATTAATGTAGGAATTTGATTTGTAAATTAAGGATAAACCTGAAATAAATAATGTTGTGGATGATCACCTTTTCCGAATTGAGCATAATGATAATCCTGATATTGAACCAATTCGTGAAACTTTCCCAGACGAGTCAGTTTGCTCTATTGACTCACTCCCGTAGTATGCCAACATGGTGAACTACCTTGTCTCCAAGCAGGTTCCCCAGGATTGAACTAGGGACAGTATTGACCGACTAAAGTCGAATTCGAGGAAATACCACTAGGACGATCTCTCCTTTTCTTTGAAGGGGTGGATTGCATTTGGCAAAGGTGTATTCCTCGGGAGGAATACCAGAGTGTACTCATACATTGTCATACACTTGAGGTTGGAGGACACCATTCATGAAAGAGAATCGCGTACAAGGTACTCCAATGCGGATTTTAATAGCCGACCCTATTTAGAGATGTCATTGACTTTATACAGTCGTGCCCGATCTGTCAAAGAATGGGAGGGATTGTTGGTCAAAGAGATGAGATGCATGTACTACCAATGAATATATGTGATATTTTTGACGCATGGGGAATTGATTTTATGGGTCCCTTTCCCAACAACAATGGACTTGAGTACATATTGTTGGCGATTGATTATTTATCAAAATGGGTGGAGGCTATCCCAACCCGAACTGTAGACAGCGAGACTGTTTGTAAATTTATCAAGGATCACATCATTGCAAGGTTTGGGGTGCCAAAGGTTTTGATTATTTATGGGTGTAGCCATTTTGTGAATAGAGAGATGAGAGCATTGGTCAAGGACTATAAGTTTGAGCATAGAGTGGCCAATCCGTACCACCCACAATCTAACGGCATGGTAGATGTTTCCAATAGAGAGATGAAGAGCATTCTTCAGAAGTTGGTATGTTCTAATAGGAAGAACCGATCTCAGCTTTTGGACCAAGTTCTGTAGGCCTATAGGTCGACCTACAAGACTCCTCTTGGTACTTCCCCATTTAAGATGATCTATGGCAAGGCATGCCATTTTCCCGCAGAATTAATTCACAAATCAAAATGGGCAATCAAGAAAATCAATTGGAGTTGTCACTTAGGGAAGCTTTGCTGTAACCTGTATCTGAACGAGCTAATAGAAATCCGAAATTGGGTGTATGGCAACAGTGTGATATATAAGGATAAGGTCAAGAGATGGAATGATAGATACATAAGGCATAAGACCTTTGTCCCTGGGCTGAAAGTGTAGTTGTTCAATGCCTAGATGAAGATGTTTCATGGGAAACTAAAATCTAAATGGACAGGTCCCTATACTGTCACAGATGTTCACAACAATGGAAGTGGCGGCATTGCAGATCTCAGAGAAAACATATAGACATTTTTAGTGAACGGTCAACTGTTGAAGCATTATGTTGATTCTAAATAACAGTTAGTCCAAGTCGAGGTCATCAACTTCATGTAGAGCAAGCACTTTGATCATACATCAGATAACTTACATGAAGAAAAGCAATCGAACACCATCTGTATATATTCATCTTTATTCTTCACACATTATCTTGTTCACTCTCTTTGTACATTCTCCAGATCTCATCGGACCTCCATCCCATCTTCCAGCTTAGGCCGACTTGAGCCTAAGTATAGGGGGACCCGAGGCCCCTTGTACATACCCTTGTCTTCCACTTCTTCTCTTATCTTCTCCATTCTCTCTCCTCTTCTATACTTAAGCCAAAGTATAGGAGGGAGAGCTAGCTTCTATTTCTTTTCTTTTTCATTCTCTCACGCTTAGACCAAGCTATGGATACATTGCACTTTTTGTGCTATGAGGACATAATACTTGCTAAGTATAGGGGGTGTGTATACTTTGTATATAATTTTTACCCATAGCTCGTACTTCCACGTAAGTCTATATTTTATTTACGGGGTGGGTAACAATCTTGTTTAAAAAACAAAACAAAAACAAAAAAACCATAAAATATAAAAAACACAAAATTCAAAATAAAAAAGTATGTGCTTGCATTTCATGCATCTGCACTTCGTCCAGCACTACACGCATTCTCATTGGTGAACAACCCTTAGGTTCTGAACTGAGTTATGAGCAGAAATCAAGAATAATCTGGACTTGACCTTAATCCACATAATTTTCCGAGGAACTTCACTGAGAAATAAGATTCTAGAAGCTTCAGATATTTGACTAAATTCTTCGAGTTCTGCATGACATTGTGCAAACTTTGATTCTTAGTGTCTAACCTAGTTGCCTCATTCTGGGTGCGACTCTTGAATAGGGAGTTAATTTGTACTCTCGCACTATGCACTTAGCTCAACTCAGATGCGGTGTTGGAAGACTGTGTGAGTCTCTTTTTTGGTAGCATGGACATCTAAAGATCGGAATACGGGTTGAAATAAAGTTTCGGATGAGGGATGGACAACTAATACAATTTTCCCAAGACCTCAAAACATGAGCAGAAGAAAGATTCTATATCTATAGGGCCACAAAAGATCCATGCAGCTCAACCAAAAATCCATAACAAAAGAATCCAAGTACCAAATAAATATTTGACCAAAAAGGTCCAAGCTTCAAAACAACATTTAGATCTTGGTGGAGACTTGGCTAAACAGACCGACTTCACAAGGAGTTGTGACTACACTGGTCACCCTCCAGTTCTTTCCCCCTTCTTCTAAAAATTTCTTTCCACTTCGATCGTGAAAACAACACGACTGAACTTAGAAGGAAATACGTGAACCCCAAAGACGAGTTATTGGAGAGGAGGTTTGCATGGTAGTCCGACAATCTTGATTGGAAGAGCTAACACCCGTCACACACATGAGACGGTTATTCAATGTTCATTGTGTATGCTTTGGGAGGATGATTGATCTAAGATGACTTCTGAGCTGAAGCTGTTACAGTGATGCGTAGAACTTAGAGGCTTTTGATTTTAAAACCCTATTTCTCACAGGAGTTCTACCAAACTAATAATACAAAGGTCAGGTCTAGCTCTATTTTCACCTTTTGCTCATGATCTTGGTATGGAACCCAATCTCACTTCACCTTATTTCATCTTTAGTTTCTCGAGGATGAGCAAGGTTCTAGTATAGGGTGTTGATGAATCTGTGATTCGTCACTCTAATTAGATGAAAATAAAGGTTTATCCTGATATTTTAAGATCATTTACATGTTAACTTCATAAAATTAACTTTCACGCATTCATAATTAATTTGTATAAATTATCATTCATTCATGCATTCATAATCATCTTCATATTTTCACCTACCTTCATGCATGTTTAATTCATGCTAACTACAATTGACCTCAAACTACCTCCATTGTGTACATATCACTAACCTTAATCCATGGAACATCCTAAAAAAATGCCCAACGGTTTATATGCAAAATAATCTCAAACCCTAACTTCAGACTTGGCGGACTAAAACAATGATATCTTTCTCATATAGTGTCTGATTTCACTCTACTTACTTTTAAAGTAATATACATTCAAATACCTTCAGAACGAGATCAATATCATAAAAATCGGAGCTCATTTGTGAAAATTGGGTTTTGGACCGCTTTTGCATTGTACATTTTCATTGATTTTGACCTATCATTTCATGTGCATATTTCATTCAATTATTATTATTTTTTCATCATTTCATTTCATGCTTTAATAAAATACACAAAATTCAAAATCCTAAAAAGTATAAGAAAAGTAATAAAAAAGACCAATTCTGATTTGAGCTTATTCACCTAATCTAAATGTACATAATTAACCTCCCTGATTTTTCTGACCTATTTCTAACCCATAAAATTTCCAAAAAATATCATTTGAGTCCATTTCATCATTTCATAACATGTTTGATTTTTTTCATGCATTTATCTATCATCAGAAAATTAAATAAAAATTACAAAACAACAAAAAGAGTATTTTATGTACATAAAATATCACCAAAGAAATTATATCTTGCATTCTACATTTCATTTACACTAGAGTCCTTCATGTAACATTGTAGATCAAAATTATAGGCACATTTTTCATTTTTGATCATTTCTCCGTCCGGCTCCATTTTCTATTTTTAAACAAATTATTTATGTATTTTCATGCACCAATCAAAATCTAATCAACGCACCATGTGGCATGTATTCATTGGGCCACCTGGCCCCTAGTCATCCCCCCTCATTTTCTCTCTTCTCACGTGCGTAACACGTGAGCCATCCCCACCTGCTTCCCTCTCTCCCCATGTGCGAGGCACGTGACACCCGGTTGCCCCATTACATGCCAGGCACGTGATCCTCTTTTCCCTCCTCTGCACGTGAGGGCTTATCCCTCTTCGCCCTTATGCTAATTGTGTTCCCTGCTTTCCCCTTTCTTCACTCAATGGTCGACCAACAAGCAGTACCCATCCATATCTCTTCCCCTATCATCGCAATCCAACCAGACGACCCCTTCCTCGTCTTATACTATCTTCTACAACCATTGGCCAACCCAATCATCATTGCCTCCTCGAGTCGTTGACCCCCTTTGCTATCCCACCATCTCTCACAACTCCCTCTCTATCCTATCTCCATCGCCGCACCTCTCTATTTAACCCTCGACCCAAACTCTAGTCAAAGCAACCACCAAATTATGTGAGAGATTGAGAGCTCCTTCGAGCTTCTCCGATGACAACAAAGAATCGTCTTAGGTTGACCAGCGTCCGATCCTTCTTGCTGACACGATGCAATGTTCCTCAGAATCTTGCTACATCGCCTTCGAGATGCTGCGAAGCTCAAGCTCCACCGTGCTTCGAGCGACAACCCATGAATCTTTCTGCTTTACATACCAAGCATACGTACACCGTAACCAGGTAGTCACCTCTCTCTGATCGTCTTCTTCCTCTTCTTACTTCTTCGCCTCTTCCATTCCTCCTACGTTCTTTTCCTTTCTTTTATTTCTATCTGTTCCACCTCTCCCTCGATTTCATTGATCAATATTCTATCGATCATCAACCATCCACCCTAATATGCACGTCATCCATCTTCGAACCAACGACTGCTTTGAAATCCACTGCCTCACCGCTAGCCGAAGCTTATCTAAACACCACATTGGAACACCGCTCATCGAGCTTCACCATCGATCAGAGCAACAATATCACCTTCCACGCCTCGAGCCCTGATCCACCTCGACATCTCCATCGACCTACACATCAATCGCCCCTTGGCCCGCTTCCGCCCCGATGACCCTAGGCTGTGTGTCGGTAATCGAAGAGACTTCGCCTCCTGAGGATCTCCCGTCATCGCCTGCATCCACCTTTTCCTCAAGCAACAACAAAATTGAGCTTCGAACGAAGGAGGCGATCTCCCAAGTGGGGAGCTATAGGGTCCACACGATCAAGAACATGACTAATCACAGTTGTCTATCTTCTCCCAAATTCTAGTTGTGGGATCAAACCTTCATCGATGGTCCAGATCAAAAGGCAGCTTCAGATCCGAGACAAGTGCCTCGGGCGTTCCCAAAGCAAGCAAGCACAATCACGTGGAGGCCCGCACCAAACTGCCTCCCTAACCAAACCGCCGTCACGCACCACACACATGCCTGTCGGGGTCATTTGCATCCTCACCCTCCGAGCTTCGAAGAATTACAAGAAGGTCCTCGCCGACAAATTGCATGTGCGCCTTACATGATAACTGGGACAAATTGCTACAACACCCCCAGAGCTTCCAGGATTTACATCCATGCCCCCTTCTTGGGTAAATTGCAAAGAAAGAACAACAAAATTTGCAAATTACAAATTGGTCTCTCCTCAAGGGTCACACCGTTCATGTAGTATAGATTCATATATTATGTTTTGCATCCCGCATGGAGAGCACCAAGAAGCACTGTGTGTCTACAAAATTTACATGCATCATTTGACATGAGAGTGAGATTTCCACTCTAATGTCCACTTGCATTGCTTTTCCACCTTCTCCCTTTTACACCACATTTAGGACTCAAAAAAATTACAAAAAAATTGTGAGATAATTTGCTTTAAAAATGCTTAAAAATTGAAAATCCAAAAATTAAAACTAGAGATATGCTAATAAAAATCATAACGGACATCCTTGTTTTGGGTTCATAAATCCGTCCTTGCTTTCAGGTACATTCCAGACTGAGTGACGTGCATCCCCCTAAGGATTACAACCAAAAACCCGATCTTTGGCAGCCTTGATTATCACCTAGGTCGGCAACGTATTGGTGCTTCTATCGTACGCAGACGAGTAGGGTCTTGTAGGCAACTGTGTTCCCGCCTTATGTTGAGCATCCTACTTGGTTCAAAGTATTGATCATAGGACATGCCTTCACGGGGATGTCTGTGTCATTGTCCTGCGACCGAGTACCTCTCTTATGAGGGAAGTATTAGTTTCACCTATTGTCTTCCTTTCTCTATTCTTTGGTTGAGTAGCTTCCCAGGCACGAGAGCAAGCATGTTACAAAGGAAGTGGAAGAAGCACGGGGTACTTTCTTGAAAGTACACACACTCCTATAGGGATAGCCCTCGTAAGGAATTGTTAAAAGATTTGCCTGCAAAACACCCATACAATTGAAAAAATAAAATAGTAAAATTCTTGCGGCTTCACTTGGGTTGAGTTGGTGAATCTACAACTTGCTTGGTGTTTGTTTGATTAGATTGAAGTCAAAGATCAAGTCCCACATACTTGTGTAAATTTTACCTTTCATTTTCTCTTGTTTTAGTCTCCTTTGACCCCGCTCATTTTGAATCGTTCTACCGTGTGCTCCTTTTATTTCTTGTTGACCTATGTATCATTCATCCATTCTCGATCTTCCTTTTGATCTCGAGATGGCGACCCATGGATGGCTTGGTCTTGACTCCGCCGACACCCATATCGATTCTATTCGGTTGACCTCTCCAACAATTTGGGGTGATTCCCAAGATCATGGTTCAGACTCCATGAACTGCTCTCCAGACTCCCCACCTTCTTCAATAAACTGGGATCACTCTTGTCTCAAAATTTTCCCATTTTGGATGGAAATTTATTTCACACCATATACATATCCATCCTTAATGCAATTCTTTGTTGACCTTAACACAGAATGATTCTTTCCATCAGGTGCTTCTATTCAGAATAATCGTGGCATCAGTCCATGTACAGATCACGAGCCCGATCTGGAGCCAGAAATTATGTCAGATTCAGATCCAAGAAAGAGATGGCTCCTACTGGAAATGGAAAGGGACCTCAGCATCAACAATCGTAGATAGGCCAGCAACCAGATTAGAATGCAGTGAATGCCCATCTTCTTGCTTTCATGTAGGAAATCCAGCAATAGCTCACTGATCAAGCATTAGCCGAGGTCGCCTCTCATGATATGCTGAATGATTTGAGAAGAAGGAGAGATCAAACTGGAGGAGGAGAAGAAGAAGAACTCATAGGTGGAGCCAGTAGAGATTCGATAGATGAGCAGAGAGGAGAGCGACCCAAACCGACTCTTAAGGATACTTACAAACCCAGAGCTGTACAGATGACAAGGATTTAAATCCCAACAGTTCATGACCACTTTGAGTTGAAGCCTCAAGTCTTGGCTTTGATTCCCACCTTCCACGGGAATGCAAATGGAGAACCATACATCCATTCCAACAGTTTGGCCGCATCTGTGGAACCACACTACCCTAACATCTCGTTAGCTGTAGTCAAAATAACGACATTCCCATTAAGCCTTCAAGATTGGGCATTGCACTAGATTAATTATTTTAGGAAGGTCGCCACCACCTGGGAGAAACTAAAGTCCGCCTTCTTACACAAGTTCTACCCTCTCGGGCGGCTGAATCAGATGCGTGCCCACATTGCCAACTTCACCCAAGCCACCCATGAGTCTATTCACGAGGTTTCAGAGAGGTTTGTTGATTTGCAAGAAAAGTGTCCCCATCTTAACATCCCACATACCGACATGGTCCAATATTTCTTTGAGGGACTTACCATTAAGAGCCAGAAGTTCGTCGATCTCGCTTGTGGCATGTAACATTTTAACAAAGATGAGGACGTCGTATAACAGATTTTTTAAGGAAATGGCAGAAGGAGAAGCTTCCTTGTCATCATACAGAGCATACTAGTGCTGGCCACAGATTCACTAGTAGCCAGTACATATGGCAGCATCCCACGAGTCGGACAAGGATGAGAGCTTCAATCTAATTATCATCAGGAACCACCCGTCCAAGGTGGATTTGAGAAAATGACCACATGACCTTGAGAAACTCACCGTGGTCGAACAAATGACACAAAATTTTGACAAATTGGATCAGATAACCAAGTAGCTGGAGCTACTGGTAAGCACAATCAACACCTGCCAATCTGTGTCTGCATCAACTTTGACTCCTTAAGAGATGAAGGAGCCCTCATCGCCTCAACCTTTTCAACAGAATCCGTCTCATCCAGCTATCCAGCATGTATATTACGTGCATGCCCCTGAGCCATCATCACCCCAGTAGCCACAACAACACCTAGTTGTATACTAGCCAGAACCCCATATTCTCTCAGATCCATGCTCTCCTCGACCAACTCTATTCATAAGGTGAATGGATTTGGTCCAACAATGCACAGCTGGCCCATCCAGGCGGACCTCAGTAGAGCCAGTCTACCAACTCCTGTCCATTCCATCAATAATAAGGAGGGATATCTGTCCAAGGGAATCACCGGTCACACCACTAGGAGTCTCAACCATATCGGCAAGCATGGAGATAGAATCAATACCAACAACTGCAGTATCATCATCAACAATCCTATCGACAATATCGGTTGTTCCTTATCAGAACGCTCCTCCTCACCATCATCAACAATACCACTCTTCTTCTCAATTTCACTCTTAGTCTCCTTACTAGCAGCCTCCACACCATTCCCAATCTTAGTGTGGTAAACATGTTGAACCATCCAAGTCTATACCTGTGAACCTACCCTGGACTACTTGGCTCAACTAGTGAAGAGCCTTGAAGAGATGAGTCGGAAGATAGATGAACTCACCGTTTCCAAGACCCCCATTCCTGCATGGGTGGAGGCAAATCCCAACAATTTCAGAAAGCGAGAGCAGGTACTTTGTGATGTCCCATCCAAACCCGCAGAGTCAGATACTCATGATATGCTTTTATCTAATGTTGTTACTCTCAGGAGCGGTAGGACGTTGCAGCCTTCTACAACAATGAAGGGAAAGAATAAAGCTTCGACTGGCGAGTCATCATCTTTTTCTGCATCAGTCGGACCAACAGCTGGACCGGGTGAGAGATGAAGAAGGAGAAGAAGCACCAACAAAAATTCAAAAAAAAAATGAAAAAAAAATCAAAACAACAAAAAGAAGACAACAATAATAACAACTGAAGCACAAGTCAGCAAGCGACGAAGAGGACCACACCTGCAGCCAATTTAGAGTCAGTCGATGGAGCTCCGCCTTCCATTTTTGGATGCCCACCACAGATGGATGAAGACTCTTATTTTTGTAATCCTGCTATACAACCAGATTTAGGCATATATTTTGATGTAAATAAGAGCAATATTTCTACACTCGATTCCGAAATATTCCTTTTTCATACGCTTTACAAAAATTCAAAAAAAAAATAAAATTTGAAAACTGCCTGATTTGATCCAGATGTGGTTGAAATAATTCAGAATCTTGTTCTCGAGATGCCTCTGCTGAAGGCCATTAAGTACATGCCGAACATAAAGAAGGAATTAATGAGGCATGCACTTCAAAGAGACAACTTAGTTAGATAGAAAAAATGTGAAGCACATCCTGACTGCGACGACAGTCAATGCAATCAGCAATCTCCCTAGCAAGAAGAAAGACATGGGAGCCCCTCTCATCAGATGCACGATGTTTGATCTAGAGTTTGACCGAACTCTTCTAGACACTGGATCATCCATCAATGCGATGCATACTTCACTGTTGAAGAAATTTAGTTTGGGACCACTCAAATCAACAAGAATGACTCTACAGTTTGCAGATACATCAATCAAGCGACCTGAGGAATTTTGGAGGATGTCATCGTCACCATTTAGGCAATGCAGTTCCTTGTTGACTTCATCGTCTTGGACATGGACACCTCAGCTCCTCTTCTGCATACCCCTGTTATAATTGGACGACCATTCCTCCAAACAACTGAAGCACTAGTGATTTATGGCAGCCGACAGATCACCTTTCTCTCTAATAACGACAAGGTATCCATTCAGATGATCCAAGTGCTGAAACCTTCAGAATCTGCATCAGATGCAAGCATGCCTTCAGAACAGACTTTCTTGCAGAGATCTGAGATACAAATCTTTTTATGGATGACATTGAGACCCACAAATTCCTCTCTATCGAGGAAGGAGTGGATAGCACACTTGATTTCCCCTTTGTCTTAGAAGATGAGATTTTTGTTGATCTTCCTGAAGAATCGATTGATGGCCAACTTTCCTTAGCAGAGGCAGAAGAGACCATTGAAGATGTTTGCGAATAAGATTCTATAATTGAAAATTTTTGCACATCATTAGATTCAGAGCTTGAACTGTTAAAGGTGGACAGTATATAGTTAAAAAATCTGACACCAACAATGCCTTGCACAATCGTAGAAATTATCATTGAGAAGATTCAGACAACACCAGAGCTCAATCCACTTCTTGCTAATATGAAATATGCCTTCCTTGCGGGTGCGCCGAACATGTTTCATGTAATCATCAATTCATAGCTGACTTAGGAAAAAGAGTCTCATCTGTTCGAGGTTCTAGAGAGAAACTACAAGGCAATAGGCTGGAAAATTTCTGATCTTTGTGGGATTAATCCATCATTGTGTTCCCATCACATGTACTTGGAAGAAGATGCCAAGCATTCTTGGGAATTATAACGTAGATTCAATCTGAATCTTTGGGAGGTTGTTATGAATAAAATTATAAATGGTGTGATTCGGGCTTCATATATCCCATCCCCGACTCAAAATAGGTGAGTCCCTTACATGTCATACCGAAGAAGTCAGGGATCACCATTGTGAAGAACGACAAAGTAGAGAAGATCACAACCCGAGTTCCAACATCTTGACGCGTTTGTATTGACTACATACGCTTGAATTTAGCGACCAAGAAGGATCATTTCCCGCTTCCCTTCATGGATAAAATAGTCGAAAGACTGGCTGCGAAGGAGTATTTCTACTTCTTGGATGGATACTCTGGATTTAATCAGGCGCAATCGCCCCATAAGACCACGAAAAGACTATTTTCACCTCTCCATTTTGGGACATATGCCTTCTGCAGGATGCCATTCGGATTGTACAACGCTCCTGCGACCTTTTCAGAGGTGCATGTTGGTCGTTTTCGCATGTATGGTTGGTTGTTTTCTCAAGGTGTTTATGGATGATTTCTGGACTACGGAGACAACTTATATTAGTGCTTATCTTATCTAGATCGAGTCCTAAAGAGATGTTGTGAAGTCAACTTGGTGCTCTCGTGGAAAAGAGCCATTTCATGGTAACCGAAGGTATTGTGCTAGGCCATGTCATGTCCAAATGTAGCATGAAGCTCGATCTTGCAAAGGTGGAAGTCATTTCGAAGCTAGATCCACCTAAAAATTTGAAGCAAATCCGGACATTCCTGGGGCATGCAGGTTTTTATCATCGATTTATCAAAGATTTCAGCAAGATTGTCTGACCGTTGACTGAGCTTCTATTCAAGGAGGTATATTTTATTATAGATACTAGAGTCCTCCAACCCTTTAATCAATTGCAAGATCTGATCACTCAGGTCCCTATTCTGCAACCACCAGATTGGCCTTTACCATTTGAGATCATGACAGATGCCTCAAAGTATGCTATTGGAGCAGTTCTGAGATAAAGGAGAGACAAATTTCTATTTGCGATTCACTATGCCAACAGAAGTCTTGATGAAGAACAAAAAAACTACATAATTATTATAAAAAGCTGCTAGCAATCATCTTCACCCTAGAAAAGTTCAGATCTCACTTACTCAGATCCAAAGTTATTGTCTATACAAACAACTCTGCCATTAGGTGCTTGCAATCCAAGAAGGATGCCAAACTGAGGCTAATCAGATGGATCCTTCTGCTCCAGGAATTTGATCTTGAAATCCGTAATAAACATGGGGTTAAAAATGTGCTGGTAGACCATTTTGTCAGTCACTCCTGAACAGAGCCTGATACCGGTTACAGAAACCTTTCCGGATGCAACAATTTTGTCAGTCACCTCGCTTCCCTAGTTCGCAGATATTGTGAACTATCTTTTGTCCAAGAGAGCTCCACAAGATTGGCCAAAGCTGAAAGTTGACAATCCTTAGTGTCCTCAAACGTTGTCATGCTAGAGAATCAGAAGGACACCACTCAGGGAAGTGTACAACATCAAAAGTGATACAATGCAGCCTCTGGTGGCCGACCTTATTCAAAGATGCAAATGATTTTGTGAAAAGTAGTACTGACTGTCAAAAGATGCGCAACACCATTAGAATGAGAGACACAATGCCCCTGAAGTGCAGTTTGATCTCAGACGTATTTGTTGTATGGGGCATTGACTTCATGGGCCCATTTTCCAATAGTCAGGGATATGAGTATATTTTGCTTGTTGTTGATTATGTGAATCGTTGGGTGGAGGTTATCCCAACCTGAGCCACCGGTAGTTGCACCGTCTACCAGTTTCTGAAAGAACACATAATTGTAAGGTTCGGGATCCCCAAAATTCGGATATCTGATGGGGGTAGCCATTTCATGAATACAGAAGTGAAGAATTTAACTCATGATTACCGCGTAGAACATCGAGTAGCTTCTCCATACCACCCACAATCTAATGTCTTGGCAAAATGTTTTAATAAGGAAATTGGGATGATTCTCCAAAAGCTTGTACGTTCAAACAAAAAGAACTAGTCACAACTACTTGACTCGGTTCTCTGGGCCTATCAGACAACATACAAGTCACTTTTGGGAATGTATCCCTAGCACCTGGTCATTTCGTTATCAACGGACAATTTCTGAAGCCTTATCTTGAGCATGATACATTCATGTATGTGGTTGACTCTATTCGGGTGATCTACAATGCAGAACTTCCAGTAGCAACATCTGAAGATTCAATAATGAATCCAAAAAACATTTTTGATTAGTAATATTTTTCTTCTTTTCTTCTTTTCATTATTAATTCTTTCATTCTTCCGAAAACTTGACTCATCCCATTCATCATTGTTATACATAGGGTATACTTCATTCTAAATATAGGGGGTGAGTACCCTCGCCTGTCTCCTGAACTCTTGACTTTTTGTCTATACTTGGAGATTTTTTACCCTAAGTATAGGGGGAGACAAGCCGAGCTGCTGATTTGTTTACTCCCACCCTCGACCCTCCCTGCCTTGTGTACAATCTACTATACTTAGGATTAATTGATCCTTAGTATAGGGGATTGGTCGACTTCTCATTCATTATTCAGTCATTGTAGTATAGAATTTTCTATACTTAGTACGAGTTATGTCTTCCTTTTCTCTTTGATCTGTGAGGACATAACTCAAGCTAAGTATAGGAGGGGTCATATATACGTTGTATATATTTTAGCCATAACTCGTACTTGCATATTTTAAATGATATGGCTAATTCGGGAGAAAAATAAAATACACATCAAAGTTCTTTGTAATTATAGTTAATAAATCAATTAAAAATGTTTTACAAAATGTTTAAAAATGGTTGGAAAATTCTTTGAAAAATCTTTTGTAAAACCGTTCGAAAATATTTTTTGAAATGATTGCAAACCTATGTAAACATGTTTTGTTGTAAACACTTCTTTTCTTTGTTTGAATCAAATGTTTTGAAAATCTATTTGTAAATGGTATGGATAATGGTCGTAAAAATATTTTGAAAAATCTATACATACTGTTCGAAAAATCTTTGCAAAATAATTTTCAAATTTTATAAATATTTGTGAAAATTATCTATCTATTTTTTTTGAAAATAAAGTTTTCAAAATGTTTAAGAAAATGTTTTCAAATTATTTTGAGAACCCTATACATTCTTCAAGCAAAAATAAAATCTTTACAAACTCTGTATAAAAACATGTAACTAATAACTAACTTGTGTCAATTCTTTAACCTAATTCTTATAAATAACAAGATGCACTCCCATGTAAATATCTGCACATATTTCTTTTTCTAACTCTTGTTCTTTTGTATATCACTAAAATTTTTGTAAAACTAAAAACCCATAAAAATTTGCAAAATATTTTCAAAAATTGCTTTAAAATTTGTTTTTTTTCAAAAGTCCTATAAAAAGTTCAAAATAAAAAATGGAATCGCAAAAACATTTTCTATATTGTGCATAGCATTTGCATTTTTTGTATTTATAATGACAATCGAGCAAGTCTAAATAAAATCCGAAGATTGGAGCTCGGTTGGGCCTTAATCCACTTAATCACAGGAACCTTTAAGGAACTAGATTTGAGGCACTTCAGGTTTGTTTGAATTAATTCTATGAGACCACGAGAGTAGGTTCAATGTCATCTTGACTACCTAAGTAGAATATTTTAGAACAGACGCATGACTCTTGCCGATAATGACCTAGCTTACACACTTGCATCTTACACTTTGCTCAACTCAGTTGAAGTGGTAGAGGGTTGGATTTACCGGCATGAGACACAAGCGAATGGAAACATACGAAGTCATGATTTTGTGGCCACTGTGCCCCAACCTGATCCAGTAGCCATGAGGTCTAATGACAGAATGTCGTCGATTGCAATAATGCTTCAAAAGATGGATAGTCTAGTGGCTCAAGAGGAAAAAGTCCTTATGTAAATTATATTAATATAGTATTTAGAAAATAAAAAAATCAAAAACCCCAAAAAATATTACACAGGCAAAAATCAAAAGAAAAATCAATGCCCGTCGGAGCATGTATGTATTAAATAAGCAAGCTTGATCTTCAAAGTCAAAGACATATGTGAGCCTGCAGCTGGATGACTTGGCTACACTGGTCAATCATCCCATGCTAGGTAGCTACATTGGCTAGCATCCATTCTCTTCTCCACCTCCTCTTCTTAAGCTAGTTGTACTTGAACTTGAAGAAAATACCGTGCTTCTCGAGGAAAGAGATATTAGATAGGGAAATTAGGGTTACCATATTGGAGAAGCATGACTTTTACCGCTTCAATCGAGATGAGCTATATATTACTGACACCGCATAAGGGACTGTGTATGACATCGACTTTTTCTGACCTGACTTTTGAGGAGACTTGGGCATAGTTTTGTGATTCTCGGAGGATGTTGTGTTTCAACTCCGATTCCCAATAAGGTTCCGACCAAACTAAAAATTGAAAGGTCCAACTGATCTCCAAACTTCGATATTATGAAGACAAGTTCAAAAGTTAAAATCAAACTATGTTATTTTTTTTCTTTATTTTCTTTTCCGCACTTATAGCAATAAGTGTTTGCTAGGTACTAGCAAAGGCAAGTATGGGGGGGGGGGGGTGTGATGAATCTCCGTTTCATCACCTTTATTCTTTCATTTTGGCCTTAAATCCCTAGCTAAATGCATGTATATATATATATATCATAAATTTGTCAAAACAAACACTTGATAAACTGTACAAAATAGTGTGTAAAATACTATATATTTAATGTATTTTATTTAAAAATAAAAGAATAAAGGAATAAAAGAAAAAGAAATGAGACACCATAGGTGTTGAGTGACCCCAAACCCCGAGATCCGGTCATCATGATGACATGGTCGACAAGGAATAAAGTAGGGAGAGATAGGACAGATGAATTGTACAGAAATGTCACAAAACCCTAATTTTTATTTCATCAATAATTAAGTTTTTCCACATATTTTATTTTATTATTTTTATACCTCAAATAATAAAATCCTAAGCATGAATATTGTAGCTAAAAATACAAAGAGAAATAAAAAATTGAGTTCATATAAAATAATGCACAGTTTGCTTGGGACACAGAAAATAAAAAGTCAGAATAAAAAATTCATAGACCTATATCTTCTCCGTACTATCAAAATGGACCAAAATCACCTTCAGTTATATATAACTTTTAATAAACTATTTTATGAAGGTGGTTTCATTTAATTTGGAGTTAATATGCAAAATTTAGGTTTTGGCCCCTTTTGTGCAATATACCTTTATAGTTTTATTCAATATAATTATCCTTTGTATTTTAAAAACTCATTCATTTTTATAAAATTATAAATATTAATTAAAACTTATGTACATAATTATAATAAAACACAACCATTCAAATAAAATTAAAATACATAATACATTCAAATACATAGATAAGGTATACCTATATATGCCTATAATGTATATATTCATAATTAATTAAGTGTACATAGAAACTCAGAAAAATCCAATAAAAATATCTAAATATGTATTAAAATAAATAAAAAACATAAAATGTATATAAGATAATAAAATGTATAATACAAAATAAAAATAAAAATATCAAAGTACATGTATTTCTACCTTTATTTTACATGTAAATATTAACTCATAGTAAAAAGCATTATAAAAATAAATAAAAATATGTATAAAATACTATATTAAATTACAAACACTTTTCATGGTTTAATAAAAATTTAAATAGTTTGTTTATTATTTATTCTTGAATTTTCAAGGAATTTCCTTTAGGGAATTTTCTGGTTGGTCCACGTGGATCAACCAGAAGCCTTCTCGCGTTGACCTGGGTTTAACTGCCCCCTTCTTTCTTCATCGGGCACCAGAATGTCAAACTCCTGACTTCGTCCTTTTTTCTTGCTTGATCTAATGATCAAAATGCCTCGTGCCTTAAACATCTTCTGAGCTTTTGACCTCCAGAATTCCCGCCAGATCTTCAGATGCGATCGATCTTCCTCGATCGGATCTGTATCATTGTTTGAAGTCCTCTCTTCATTCAACCTATAAATAAGCTCCTCCAACTTCGCCACCAAGTTTGATCCCTCTCCCAGTGTTCTTAGCGCCTTAGAGCCACTCCATTCCATTCCTCTTGGTGACACCTTGAAGATTGGAGGCTCTGCAGTGAGGAGGAGCAACGGAGGAGCAAGGTCCGACAATCGCTGGAAGCCACCGCCGGCTGGTTCTTCTTCCTTGGCTTCCAAGACAAGTCAAGGCCTTGTATCATGTTCCTGCATTCAATTTCAACTTTAATTGCTTCTTTAGGTTTAATTTTAGAAAACCCCCAATTTCTTGGAGCTTGATCCCTCGGCCGATTCATCATGCATAGACGTTGATCCACCCCAATTTTCATCTCATTCTCTTCCCCTTCATGTTCTCTATTGATCGCTCCATCTTTACACCTCAGATCCATCGTGGATCTGGGAGTTAAGCGACACTTTGTTGCCGTTCGCCGGATCCCATCTCCACTCCACCTTGCTTACAGCTTCACCATTTAGTCGAGGAGATAGCCCTTGAACCAGAGAACTTTTTGGTGCAGGTCCGCAACTCCAAAAAGCCTTTTGGAACCTCATAAGACATCTAGAGTAGCTCTAGGCCCTCAAACACAGCCTTTGCTCTCTGATGTCCCTCGTCTTCATCGAAGCAACCCACTGCACACGACGGAGCACCAACCACATGTAGCCATCGTCATATCGAGACGAGGCCACCGGGACATGGACAAACGTCAGATCAAAAGTCGTCGGCCTCCAGTTCTTCACGTGTTCTTGCAACCCCCTTCTCAACCGTTGGATGAAGAACATAATCTAGATGTAATCTGGGCATCCATTTAATTCAAAGGGGTATTCAAGAGTGGCCGTTGGATCAGACATGTGGCATGCATACATTGGTTGGATGAAAAGCGTAGGAGTGGTAAATTATGCATCCAACCCCTACCTTTTTGTTATTTGTAAAAGGTTCTATAATTATTTAATTAAGTACAAAACTCTGTAGATGAATTGCATGTATGCCCTCACACTTTTTTGATTTTGCACTCCAGTCTAGTGCCATATCACCTCAACGGACCCTACGTGAGTGGACATTTTGCAGACGTACCCTTACGAGTTTTGTATTTATTATTTAATACTACAAAAAAATCAAGTTGTGTGTTAACTTTGTGGGTTATTTTCATGTGATCCACTGGAATATATTTTATTTGCAAAATATGCCCCTACCATCTTGATTTATTTATGCATTCTTTTTTTTTAAATAACTCTTGTGCTTAAAATTTGCAAAATAGGTGTAAGTGCATGATTGTTTGCTTGTTCACGTTATATATTTTATTTTCCATTTTGCTTGCATTTACTATTTATGGAAAATCAAATAGAGTTATTATATTCCTGATTTGACTTAGAAAATACAAAAAATTATAATACATTTTCAAAATTCCAAAAAATCCCTATCATTTATTAACCTATTTTATGACTCTAGACAAAATCACAAAAATCTGAAAAAATCCCAAAATTATCAAACCCTTTCCATCCCTAAAAAATTATAGATTTTTCAAATTTTCTAAAGAGATTAGTTTCTATCTCTCTAAAATTGGTTTTGATAAAATTTGAACCCTTTGGTATTTTTAATTCTTGAATCAATTCGACGTATTTAGAAGCCCCTATTTTGGTCCCTTTCTAGCTTAAAAATACCAAAAAATTACAATAATTGCAAAAAATAAAAAAAGAGAATAATCCTAAAAACCCAAAAAATATTTTATTTTGGAAAATTTGCATTTTTATAAAATATTTATAAGTAATATACCCCATATCGCCTATATTTACTCTTATAGTATTATATATAGTTTGTATTAATATAAATATTACAAATACTTAAATATATTTTTAAAACCTTTAAAAAACAAAAAAGGACCGTTCTTTTGGATATTTTTGACTTTTATATATTTATTATGTATATTCTACTATATATTACTTGTATTATATATCTTACATTATATACATTTTTATATACTCTATATACATATTTACATATTATTATATATTATTAAATTAGAAGGAATTACAAATCAAAAAATTAAAAAATATATATATATATAATTGAAAAAAGAGAAATCTAAAAATTTATTTTATATTAATTGAAAACCCACAGCATGTTGATTGATATTATGCATACTTATACATAAGTATACACTTGTATTATTTTTTATAGATAATTATACCTGCTACGTCCCTTGTTCCATGTGTTCGACACCCTACTCAGCTTATTACTATACACACATATATTGTAGGTTATAATAAAGTTTGATTCACACTTGTTTTGATTGATTGAATTGTTTGTGAGGGTTGATTGTTGATTTAATAGTTGAATCTTCGAGAGTTATCATCACAGTGACTGTTGGTCCTGCCTTTTGTGGACCACAAGAAATTTCCTCATATATTCTTGTTTAATCAGTCGCCTCAACAGTCTGGTCAGAACAAGTTCTCATACATAAATTCTGATGACAATGAATCTACTTGTACCGTGTAAGTGAAATATAGCTCTCCACATCAGAAATAACAAAGAACAACCTTCTCTTAATAATGTGACCCTAATTCCCCAGTCCAGCTGCTCTTTCCTCGAGGAGCGGGGTATTTCTTTCTAAGTTCAAGTACAAGTTGTGTCCACAATCGAAGTGGGGGGGGGGGGGGGTATATAGAAGAATAAGAAGAGAAGAGGAGTGTGGCTAGTCTCTCTGAAGTTGGACCAACGTGGTCAATATACTTATTCTTTTTTTGGAATACATTGGCAGCTATTTGGTGGAAAGAATTGTTGCACGACATTGATCTTGTTGTGCCCCTACGGATATATAATCTTTATTTCCTCACATGTTTTGGAGTTTTAGAAAATATTGTGTCAGTAGACCATCCCTCATTTGAAGCTTTATTTCAACCCACAGCTCCTATCTTTAAACGTCCATGCTAGTAGACTAGGTTGGGCCGGATTGGCCACTCAAGGTGACTGCGTATGTTTCCATTCATGTGAGTATCTTTTTAGAGGATTCTACCCCTTGCCACCTCATCAGTGAAGAGATACATGTAAAGTGCTTATCCAAGTTAGGTCACTGTTTAAAAGAACCATGCGTGTATATGAAATATTCTACTTAGACCAATCAAGATGACATGTGAACACAATCTTGTGGACCCAAAGAATTAAGTCACTATGACCTGAAAAGTCTCAACTCCAGTTCCAATACGATTCCTCTGAAATTAAGTGGATTAAGGTCTTAACCAAGCTCCATTCTTCGATTTTATTTCAGACTTATTTAGGCATCAATATCATTTCTAAATAATGTAAATGCAAATGCAAGAAATATACACATTTTTTTCAATGAAAATAAAATAAAATAAAAGAACTTTTTAAAAGATTTTTTTAGATGAAATTCTGCAAATTTTTACGGATTTAATCTTTTTCAATTTTTATAGAGTTTTGATAGAGAATTATATGCATTCCCAAGAATTTACAAGGATTTTATACAAAGTTACAAATAATTTTATACAAAAAATATATACAAGATTATAAACATTTTACACGAGATTTTACAAAAAGAATTTTTATTTACAGATTTTATGTACAAAATTTATAAGGATTTTATCTACAAATGAATTTTATAAATAAATTGTATACAAAGAATTTATGTACAAGTTTTATACAAATTTTATACAAAGGATTTATTAAAAGATTTTTACAAGTAATTACAAGAATTATTTACGCAGTTCTTACAATAAATACACACATAAATACAAATAAGTTGTTTACATACAAGGTGATAAATTAATTTTCAAACCATTTTATCAAAATTTCTATAAATATTTTACAAAACTTTTACAAAATATTTTACAGAAATATTTTTCAAAATATTTTACAAAAATATGTTTCAAAATATTTTACAATATTTTTTTTTAAAAATTACAATATATTTTTTTACAAACATTTTACAAAAGGTTTAAAAAATAATTTACAAACTTTTATAAATCAATTTTACAAAATTTTTATTTACAAACATTTTACTAACATTTTTATAATATAAATAACTTTGATGCACAATAATTTAAAATTAATTTATAAATAAAATAATTTTACAATATTTTTTACACAAATAATTCTAGAAGTGTTTTTATAATAGTTTTACAAAGATGTTTTACAAGTATTTTACAAATCATTTGTAGAAACATTTTTACAATTTTTTTACAAAACTATTTTTCAAAAATATCTACAAAAGCATTTTTACAAAGAATTTTTACAATCTTTTTACAAATCATTTTTATTCGAGTTTTATTATCAATATTATTAACAAACAAATGTACGAGTTATGGATAAGGTATATATATACAATATATATGACACCCCTCGATACTAAGCTCGAACTATGTCCTCACAGTGACCTAGAAGCTCATGCTATGTATAGAAAAGTGAAAAGAATACTATACTACAATGACTCAAAGAATAAAAAATAAAATGAATAGAAGTTGGTGATCCCTCCTATACTTAGGATCAAATAATCCTAAGCATAGAAGAATATACAAACAAGAAAAATCGAGGAAAAGAATGTACAAAATTAACAACTTTACTTGTCCTCCCTTATACTTAGGGTAAAAGATACATAAGTATGGAAAAAGAATATCAATAGTTGAAGGACAAGTGAGAAAATAGAAGAAATAAAAATAAAAATAAAAGTAAAGGAAACTAATGAAGAATAAAATGAACGACATCACTCCCCCTATACTTAAGGTAAGGGATCCCTAAGTATAGGCAACAACAAGAGTGATGAAACCGAACGAAAATGAGACAATTCAAGTCATTCGCCTCCCCTATACGTAGGATAGAGTACATCTTAAGTATAGCAGACACACACACGGAAAACAACAACAACAAAGCCTTTTCCCACAATTAAGTAGGGTCGGCTACATGGATTCTTTGCCTCCATTCTGATCTATCTTGGGTCAATCTCGGGCTTATATCCAAAAAACAAAGACCCCTTCGTATGGTCTCTTTCCAACACTTCTTGGGCCATCCCCGCCCTCTCTTAGCCTGCTCAACATCCCAACACTCGCATCTCCTAACTGGTGTGTCAGTTGATCTTCTTTGCAAATGACCAAACCATCTTAAGCAGTTTTCTCGCATCTTATCCTCGATCGGAGCAACACCAACTTTCTTTCTGATTGCATCATTCCGAATCCGATCTTTACGTGTGTGTCCACACATCCACCTTAGCATTTTCATTTCTGCTACAACCATTCTCTGCACATGTCTATGGTTCACAGACCAACATTCAGATTCATAGAGCATAGCAGGTCTCACGGCTGCTTTGTAAAACTTCCCTTTAATTTTTAAAGGAATTTTCTTATCACAGAGAACAACAGAGGCTCCTCTCCACTTTAGCCAACCTGCATTTATTTAATTAGTAACATCTCCATCAATTTCCCCCATCATGTTGCAAAATAGATCCCAAATATCTAAAAGAATCTCTCTTCCGAATGTTATCATCACCAATCTTCACCTCAATTCCTTCACCATTGCTTCCATCAAAGGTGCAGTCCATATATTATGTTTTAGCCCTACTTATACGAAATCCTTTATTCTCCAACTCATGTCTCTAGACCTCAAGCTTCTCATTTACTCCATCTCTAGTCTCGTCAATCAACACAATATCATCAGCAAATAACATACACCAAGGTAACTCATCCTGAATGTGACTTGTCAACTCATCCATAATCAAAGTAAAAAGAAATGGACTCAAAGCTGAACCTTGATGTAAACCAATGTTGATGTCAAAATAGCCAGTCTTCCCAGACGGGGTCCTTACACAAGATAAAGCCCTATCATGCATGTCCTTTATGAGGTTAATGTATAGGACAATCACTTGTCTCTTCTCCAAAACTCTCCACAATATCTCTCGTGGGACAGAATCATAAGTCTTCTCCAAATCAATAAAGATCATATGGAGGCTCTTCCTTTTAGCTCTATAAATCTCCATTGTTCTCCTCAGCAAATGGATGGCTTCAATAGTTGAGCGATCTGGCATGAATCCGAATTGGTTTTCTTTGATGTTGGAAACTTGCCTCAACCTTCTCTCGATCACATGCTCCCAAATTTTCATATGTGACTCATCAGCTTGATATCTCTATAATTTGAACAATTTTAAATGTCTCCTTTATTCTTATAAAGAGGCACCACGATACTCCTCCTCCAATCATCATGCATTTTCTTGCTTCGCCAAATAATATTGAATAGATTCGTAAGCCAAGTCAAACCGCGCTCACCTAAAACTTTCCATACTTCTACAGGGATGTCATCCGGTCCTACACCTTTCCCAGGTCTCATAACCTTCAAAGCCTCCTCTGCTTCCTTTCTTTGTATCCGTCTATAGCTTGCACGATTCAAGTAACTTTCATTACTAGCTAGATCACCCAAAGTGATCTCTCTATTTCCTTCCCCAATGAAAAGTTTATGGAAGTACTGCTCCCATCTAGTCTCTATATCCTTCCGAGTAACAAGCATGTGACCTTCCTCATCCTTAATGCATCTCACTTGAGAAAGGTCTTTGGTCTTTTTTTCTCTTGCTTTGGCCAACCTGAATATATCCTTCTGGCTCTTCTTAGAGTCAAGATTTTTAAACAAAACTTCATAAGCTTTCGACTTAGCTTTGCTTACAGCCTTCTTTGCCCTTCTTTACTATTTTGTGGTTTCTGACAGTTTACTCTGTTCTATCCTTAGACATAGATTTAAAGCATGCTCTTTTATTTTTTAGCTTCTCTTGCACCCCTGCATTCCACCACCAAGCCTCCTTTTGACCTGGGGCTCCTCCCTTTGACTTGCCTAGCATCTCTTTGGCTACCTTTCGGATACAAGATGCCTACTGTCTCCCACATCTCATTTGCACTTCCACTACAATCCCAAGATAAATCTTCTAAAACCTTCTCCCTGAAGCTCGATTGCTTCAGTGGAAGATTCCACCATCTAGTTCTAGTGATCTTAGGAACCCTCATTTTCTTTACCAGCCCACACACACACACACACGGGAAAAGAGGTGAATTATAAAAACAGAAGAAGAAAGAATAAAATGAAAGGAATATATACAAAAGAATATCAGCTCATTTATTAGATGTAGAAGTTGTCAAAGAGTCATCATCTAATACCACATGGATGGAATCAACTACGGACATGAATGTATCATGAGCGAGATATGGCTTCATCAACTGTTCATTCATTACAAATGGTTGTGCATCAGATGACAACTCAGATATGACAATACTACCATTGCCACATACAGCTCTAACATGAACGATCCTGACCATTTGCTTTTAATTTTTCCTAGAAAGAACTTTGATTTTGCATCAAACAACCACACCTTCTAATCAGGCTTGAAAGTCTTTCTCCTAATGTGTCTATCATGCCAACACTTGACTTTCTCCCTTATGCATCAGGGTGTTGTCATAAGTAAAATATCGGAATTCCGGCAATCTGTTCAGATCCTCTTTCCTACTCTGGCCTGCTCTCTTAAAATCTAAATTGCAAACACGGGTGACCATAATGATTTGTGTATCAACTCAACTGGCAAGTGGCAAGGCTTTCCATAAACCAATTTATAGGGAGACATACCCAATGGAGACTTGTACGTTGTCTGTAATCCCATAGAACTGAGTCAATCATATGGGACCAATCCTTCCTATCTGGACATACAAGTTTCTGAAGAATTGTCTTCATCTCCCTATTTGAAATCTCAACCAAGATGTTAGTCTGTGGATGGTAAGTATAAGCAACACGATGCGTAATGTCGTACTCCTTAACTAATTTTCCGACCTCTCTGTTGATAAAATAGCTTCCCCATCTAAAATGAGAATCTTGGGAATCCCGAACCATGCAAAAATATCGTCCTTAAGAAAGTGACAGACTGTACGATTATCAACGACCTGGGTGGGGATAGCCTCCACCCAACAACTAACATAATCCACGACAAGCAGGATGTACTGAAATCTCTGACTCATAAGGAATGGGCCCATGAAGTCTATACCCCAAGCATAAAAAACATATGAAACTGAATATATGTCAGGGCATGGTATGTTTGGAACCGACGGTTCTCGGAGTCAGTACAATGCTTCACATAATATGTAGCATCCCTAAAAAAGTTGGCCACCATAGGCCACATGGTAGAACCTTTTCTGTTGTGCACTTCCCTGAATGATATCCACCTGCTCTAATCTATGACAATGCTCAAGAACTCTGGTGTATTCCTCCTGAAAAATGCACCTCCTCCATATACAATCCACATCCATACGAAATTGGTACGGATCCTCCCATTAGTAAAAATGAATCTATAGAAAACTATCTACCTTCAACTTAGGCCAATCTTGTGGAACTTTCTTGGAGATAAGATAGTTCACAATATCAACATACCATGGGAGTGGGGGCAATAAACATGATAGCCTCATCTGGAAAGGTCTTTGAAATGGGAAGTATTAGATGCTCAGGAGACTCTGCATCTGTAATCCAAGAAAGATGATCTACCAAAACATTTTTCACTCCATGTTTATCTCGAATCTCTAAATCAAACTCTTGAAGAAGAAGGATCCATCTGATAAGGTGTGGTTTGGAATCCTTCTTTGCATGTAATTATCGTATAGCAGTGTGATCCATGTAAAAAATGACTCTGCAACCCAATAGGTAAGATTGGAAATTCTCTAAAGCAAACAACACTGCTAGCATCTCCATCTCTGTAAGTGTGTAATTGCGCCGTGCCTCATATATAGTCTTACGAGCATAGTGTATGTCTATGCTAGTAAAGGCATATATCTAAAGGCTTAGGTTCTAAAGGGATAATTAAAGCTAGTCTTCTCATGATCATTAGGAGCGATTGCAACCTAGTTATATCCCGAATACCCATCCAAGAAACAATATGGTCAATAATATGGTCAATAAAGGACATCGGAAAGTGATCTTTCTTGGTCGTTGATTTCAGGCACCTGTAATCTACGCAGACACACCATGAAGTGGGTCCACGAGTTAGAATCTCCTTACCACGATCATTCATCACAATTTTAATCCCAGGTTTCTGTGGGAGCGCATGTAACATGCTGACCCAGCTGGAATCCGAAATGGGATAAATAAATCCTGCATCACACAATTTCCTGATCACTTTCATGACAACATCCCATACCATAGATTAGGATTTAGACATCGCCGAAACTCATAGGTTGGTTTGCTGTCATCTCTAAGTAGATATGATGCGAGAACAAAACTAGACTAATCCCATAGAGATCCGAAATATTCTAGCCCATGGCCTTGCAATTTATCTCAAGAACCTACAGTAAGCGAGACTCCTGATCGTCAGTCAACTGCAGATGGATGATGATCGGAAACATCTGGGGTCATCTGCAAGGAAGGCATACTTTAGCGTTGATGATAAAACTTTGAGCTTAGGTGGGGTCTGAATCTGCTCTACAACAACCTCTGCAACTGCACTACTAGAATGTGTATGATCTACACTATGTGGAATGTCCACTGTAGCTACTGTAGGCTCAACATGTAAAATCTCGTATCGATATGAAATGAATGCTCTCTACTCAAAATGGGATGGCTCATCAGGACTCTCAAAAATCTTAGTATACTCATCAATAAGCAACTCAGAAATTTCATTAGTAATGTCATTAGAATATATCTCACAAAACTCAGTAAGATCATCAGAAAACAACTTAGATAGTCCATCAGCTAATAACTCATAATGATCAACAATGGAGCATGATCGACTATGCTTTCCAGGTTTTCCTTTCAAGAAAGGAATTCCGAGATATCCATGAAATCTATAAACAAGTCAATGTCTCTAATCTCAATAAGAAAATCACAGTCCTCAAGGTCTGCTGTAACCGTCTCTTTCTCATCTGCTACTGGCGGTGAAGGTTGTGGATCCGGAATTGTCTCTATAGTAACCTTTTCACCGTGGGAGTGAAAGTTATATCACCAGTTCCATAATCAACTATTGCTTCAGACCAATTACGATTGAGGTATGGCTCCAATTCCCGAGGGTTATAATTTCTAAAAATAAATCAAGTCTTTTTCTTTTTCAACTTTTGGTGTTTTTATGGATTTTTATCTTTTTTGTATTATTTTATGAATTTTCATTTTATATTTTTATATGTTATCTGATTTTGATTTTTCTAATTATTTTTAATTTTGCAAAATTTTGTATTTTTTAAATTTTTAAAACAAAAAAATAAAAAGAAAATGAAATAAATGAAATAAACTAGCTCTTTTTTGTATTTTTCAAATATGGTAAAAATATCCAGAAAATTCAAATAAATTTTTTTTGTGCTTTGATGATTTTTTTAAATTTTTTTTGATTTTTAAGAATTTTTAGATTTTTAAGATTTTCAAATGAATTTAAAATAGGAAACTAATAAAACAGAAAATAAATACATTGTTTTTGGGTTTTAAAATAGAAAATAAAAGTAAAAATAAGGAAAATATGCACACACAAGAAGAAGATTTTTCAAGATTTCTCACAAGCTAGTTTATATATTTTTGGAAATTTCCTATGATTTATATTAATTTTTTTAGTTTTTTGTATTTTCCTATTTTTTAATTTTATAAAGATTTTTCTAATAAAACTTGTAAAATAAGTAAAACAAATCAAAACAAACACACACACATCAAATTTTATAGAATTTTCTAAACAATTTTTGAATTTTAATTAATTTTTTATTCCATATAAGACATTTTAGGTGATTTTTGAATTTTTAAATAATAAAAATAAATATTTTTGCTAACAAAAACTAAGGTTATACACGTTATTAGCAAGAATTGATAGAAATTATTAGAGAATTTTTAATCCCGATTCACGAATTATTAAGCCTAATTAAGAAGCAAATAATTATTCTACAACATAGGGATTGTAATGTAAAAGAAACTTATTTAATAGACCAAAGGAATAACAAGGAAAATAATGGGGTGAATGTGCAATTTAACCACTAAAAGCACATGCGAGCGTACGTGAGTCGCTCTAGCATAGACTTTAATATTATATTTTATTTTAAAGGGATAAATAGTAACAAAAATGTACAGGTGCTTTACGCAATATCATTAGAAAAGCACGTACAAAGCACATGTTGCAATTCAAACTAGACCACAAAACAATTAAAATAACAACCATGACCTTTTATGCAATTATCCAATCAACGATAACATAACACATGTATTAGGTAGATTTATTTACAAAATTAGAAACAAACATGGGCTATGGTATAAAAATCACCGAGGTTGTGTATGCCACGTGCAGATCCAAGGGCTATTGTAGCTTTGATCGATTGTCTCAAATTTAGGGCATCCTCAATGGCTTGGATTGGTTCTGGTGCTCGTCGTTCTTGATCCGACAGCAACGGAGGAGGATCGAAGAACAAAGATGAATGGGAGTGTCGAAGAACTTTGATCATCCACTTCTCGGCTGATCTCGGTTGAAGTCTCCTCCCGAATGATGCTGAAGGATCCCACTAAGCTCGCGCATTGTCTAGATGTGTAACTGAAGCTCGACGATGATCGATTCTCAATCTGGAAGCCCAGGTGGTCTGCGGCTGAAAGATGAACTCCATATGATGGATCCAAGCTCCAAACGATGGCTTAGAATCAATAAGCTATTTTATTGCTCAGAGAAAGGGCTCCGATCTATTTATTAAGCAGAAAACATATGTAAATGGGGTGAATGGGAGTCTCCGGCGAGGGGTCATCAGAAAGGAGACAGAAATCCATATCTCGACCATATCTAGGTGGTCAAGTGTGGGAAGGAGGCAAAGAACATGTCGATGATGGTGAAGCGGAGTCAGAAGTGAAAAAATGAGGATGAACGGGCCCCGATCGAGTAGATCGGAGCTGGATCTAAGATTATCAGAATTAAAAGATGAAATTAATCGACAATTACCTAAACTTAACCTACAGATGGATGTGGATTGATATGGGTCTCGATCCACTATGTGAGGAAGGGACTAAACGTCACCGATGAAGCTTTGACGTCGTGCGTGGATCGAGATCTCCAGGTGCTCCTCACGCTCCTGACTGTGGAGAATTGAGCCATGACATAGTTCTTTTCACCAGATCTCAACCTCGGGCGATAAAGCAATGGAAAACAGACCGGAAGGGGTGGAGGAACCTGGAGGGGTATATATAGACGATGAGGTCCGATCAAATTTCAAATGCATGAAGCACACGAACTGAGGCTTGAGGCGTGAATTTCTTATTCGGGCGAGTATTATTTTTATCGAGGCAAGACAATTACAAGGGGAATAGGGAATGGAAGGTGATGGGATCAGAAGCAAAAAAATCTGAGAAGAACAACCGATCATGTGTCTTATTCAGGCGGGTTGGAGGAGTAAGGAGTTGACCCAGGCCAACAGACCCTGGGTCCGGCCAATAAGGACCAAGTCCGAATAGGACAAAACCATTAGAAGACAAAATAGTGTAAAATATAAAATAAATTTAAAATAAATTAGAAAGTGAATTTAAATAAAATAATTATATAAATAAAAAAGCTAGTAATCAAATAAACTTAAATTTAGGTTATTTTTAATAATTTAAATAAATACACAATTAGGTGAAAATAATATTTACCTTTATTCATATGTATATATACCTATATATACAACACTTAGTTTTTTTTAATATTTTTTACAAATAAAGATATAATTTAATAATTTATTAATTTAAAACATAATTTAAGAATTTAAAGATATTTTTAGTTTATTTTTATGAATTACTTTACTAAGTTAAATAAATAGGAGTATTTACAATATAGGTATGTGGTACGTATACACTATATACAATATTTTATTTTTAGTTATTCTGACTTTGTAATTTTTATTTGTATTTTATATACATCAAATACACTTTATACAAATATTTTAAAATACAATATGTACGAAAATAAACGAAAATAAATACAAGAAATAAAATGACACAATATACAATACCGATAAATTACAATACACCCCCAAAAGCCCTTTTCACACCTTAAATCTGATTGTAATCACCCTTAAATCTGATTGTAATGAAGCCACTTTCATTTTAATGCTTATTTAATTTGGTACACAATGAAAGTGAGTTTGATTAATTTTTAAGTGTTTGGAGAAGATATTGATCTAATAACTTTAGTTTTGCAGCCTTTTCAAAGTGCTGTATTTTAGCTTTGTACATTGATTCTTCTTGCAATTATTTTTAATATTTACAATTTATTTTTTGTACAAGATCCCAGAAGAAAATATTTATGGAATATATACAATGATGGATGGTGATGGATATACTTGTGTGATGAATATTTTTCTTGATTTTTCTGATGAAGGCCTTATCTCCTCCTACTTCATTCCTTGTCGACCAGGTCAAGCCTTGACCTAATCTCGGGGTCAGAATTAGCCTATATTTAGCGTGTCTTCATATCTCTGAAAGCATAAAGGCATGATTTTTTGGAGGGATGTAGACCCTTCATTGGTCTTGATGGCTTCCATTTGAAGGGGAAGTACTTAGGAACACTACTACGAGCCACACCTTTGGATGGATCCAATTCATTAGTTCTTGTAGCATTCTTGATTTTGGAAAGGAAATAATTGTGACAAGAATTATTCACGTCTCATTTGAATGATGCTATCGGATTTGGTAATAGTACTAAACTAGCCTTTATATCGGATGCGTAGAAGGACTTAGAATTGATAGTGAAGACTATCTTCCCACAAGTCAAGCATATGACATGTATGTGCCAGTTGTACAAGAACTTCAAGAACAAGTTCCGAGTTGAGGAGTTGGATGTAACATTTTGGTCTCTCCGCAAGAGCATTCGATGCTAGGCACTACAATCAATGTATATCTAAGATTTAGAAACACATTATTGGGTGCATACAAGTACTTGTCCAATGTAAAGAAGAATTGGAGTCACCACCAATTTGTAAAGGAGCAAAGTGCCATTATCTAACAAATAATCTGATTGATTCTTTAATGTGTGGATATCCCCGATAAGACACATGCCTATTTATGACCTTATTGGTTGGATAAGGGAAAAACTTGACGACCACCACGAGGAAAGACTTTGAAAATCAAGGAGCTTGGAAAGAAAATGTGGTACCATCGGCCTTGTCCTACATGAGATCAATACAAGGGACTTGAAAGGTTTCATTTTAAGGAGGGATGGCTATTGCAATGTGGAAGTGGAATCTCCATCTTGGGGGTACGAATTGACCTTTAAGCTCGGAGTGCGCGTGTAGAAGATGACAAATCTGTGGCCTTCCATGCATACATGCCGCAACACCATTTTCCAACGTCAGAGGAGTGAGGTGGGAGAATTAAGGGATGACTCTACTCTGACTTCATATTAACTATATCTGACAAGTGCAAGTGGTTGTTGGTCAATCTTCCATGCAAGATAAAACCATCTCATATCGTAATATCTCTTGGGAGACTGCAAAAGAATCGTGTTGGGTCACGGGACGAGAATGAGAGCAAATCAAGGCATAAAGTAGGTGTGGCAAATTCGAACACCAATATTATACTTGCAAGGAGACAATCAATGCACCTGCGTAGACCATGCAAACAAGTTCACATATACCACAAGACCCATCGATGCAACCTTCTTCAATCACACAAGATTTAATGGTAAACCGAGATTACCCACTAATAAAATTTTTACCAATTTCCATGGTTTCTTTACTTGCAAAGTAACTCCAAGCTAACCACTTGTTGGTTTAGTAGAATTAGGCGTAGTTCATGTACTTTTGGACAAGGGGAAGATAAGTAAGAGGCCAAGCTACACAAGGGCATGGACAAAGAGAACTAGAAATGTGGAGGTCTCCTGGATGGACGTCCATGCCCAATGACTTCAGCATAGGTACGATAATTGTGATCATTTTTTTATGATTGAGTTACAGTTGTTGAATGATATCCATGTTTATCAGTGTAGGAGAAGGCATCGATGGAAGATTTTGACAACTTTTTGGCAATTGAAGTACCACTGATCTTGGGTTGTAACCTAGATTTGGAGTGCTTGTCAGCGCTTCAAATTTTTTAAGATATTTTAATGTCAGTCGATACTTTTGTGTATGGATGTATGAACAAGTAATTACGACATGTCGATTTTTTTGTTTGTACCACAAAGACTATTTCATTGAAAAGAATATAGATGGTCGTTTCAGTGATTTCAGTGTGTTTGGGAATTAATCGCGACATTGTCTATTTTGTTTGTAACATGAGTTACTATTTCATTGGAAAGATGATGGTTTCCGGTAATTTCAGTGTGTTACCAATGTGTCGGAATAAAATGTTGCGTGCACGATGAAAATCAAATAAGATTGTGGTTTCCAGTAATTCAAGGTACATCATGTCTTTCATTTCAAACGACGTATATGTCATCAATGCGACAATGAAAAACAAACTAATCACTTTTGTTTTCAAGGAATAACAATATTGATCTCAAGTTAGACAATATTTATTAACATGCTCTTCCAGAAGTGACCTTTTTCTTGTACATTGGCATCGTATTTGATCGTTAATAACATTGCTTCCATTTCCTTGTTCTTGTATGCACGGTGAGTTGACGGCTGATCCATCCTCTGAAAGAACACAAGGTTTGGAGAAGCATGTGAAGAATCTAGCTCCTTTGCTCCACAGCTCCCGGAGGTCTTCAAAGCAGCCTCGATGCCACAAAGGTAGTGCATTGGATGATGACTCGAAGGACTTTGATCGTATTTTCTATCACATTAGTAAATGTATGCAATATTAGACAATATGTAGTATATCAAAAATATAATGTACCTAAAATGTATACAACATTTGCATTTTTTACATACAATGGAAATGAAATATTTCATGTATTTATCGGTGGCATCAACTCTCCCCTGAAAGTTTGTCCAGGTTCATGGTAGTTTCCTCTCCTTAATATATAGGATCATCCATGGGGGAGAAGACCACCAATGCTATATTTCTAGCCGTTGGGAGGTGGGTCCAAGATCCACTCCATTTCCCAACCCACAAATGCATGAGCATTTTCGTCCACCTTAATGGTTGTCCCATAAAGGCCAACGACTCCTAACACATGGTTATAGGGTGTAAGAGTTAATCATTATACATTGGCTTCTCATGTAATTCACTATTTACTCGGAGTTATGCATATAAATATCCTTTCTTGTAACTCTTGAGTTGATTTCTGTTGTGCTTTCCATGGTACGTCAATCTACACTTGTCCATCATTATCATTTCACGATGTTGTTATTATTGTACACCATCTCTAGGTGTCACACATGTCCCTTGGGGCCATGCCATCAATTGTCTCTTGTAGTTTGCCATCGTTTTTTCCATGGAAATTGTATTCGACGTCTTTTTACATTTTTTTTAGATAAACGTTTCATAGTCATTCATCATAAACCTACGGTAATTGTTAGAGTTTAAGTTTACTACTGGCCCAACAGAAAAGGGGGGATTACACAGTGTCCCCATTCGCAAAAAAATTACAGCTGGGAGATAATGTTCGAGAATCCAAAAAATTAAAACAGAACAACACAATAACTATAATGATGTCCAACAAAAACCATTCCTGGGCCCTCGTCACTATCCAAGTGCGTCCTTCATGTCATATGGCACCAGGTCGTGGAGATTTCAGACTTCCGCTAGGTACGCTTCGAGGATCGGGTTCCTGGTGTCACTGCTGAGCTATCCTTAGCTGGATGATATCAAAGTTATGCATAAGTTACATAATGTTAGTTCATAAGACTATCACGAGTTAAGAGAAGCATCTAGTATAATTCTAGTATAAAGTTAATTGCTGATCTTGTCCCTACGCTGTTAGCTTGTACCATAGATCCCTTCTTTCGTACCCATCCTTGTCTCGCAAATGGTGAATGCTTCCAAGACTAATTTTTGTTTGTCTATAGGTATTCCTTCAAAGATGAGTCTACATCGACTCTTCCAAAGTAGCCACCAGACCGTAATTTTAAAACATAGAAGTCTCCACTCTTTATCCGTCAAAGCGGTGTTGTGGTTCATATATATCATGTTGAGTAGTTCCTGGAAGTTTGGTTCCAGATCACATAACAGAAATATATCCCTAATTGTTTGGCATTCATCGAAAAGGTGTCTGTAATTTTTCAGCTCACGATTGCATAGATAGCACCTGTTCACCCAAGGAATTTCCGTTTTTCGAAATAGTCTTGTGTTGTAATTTTATTGTGCGCCAACAACCATATGAAATAGTAAGCTCTTGGTTCCAAAGGCCACTTCTAAATAATGAATAAACTATGGATCTGCTACCCCATCTGTAAGTAGATAGTATAATTGTTTTGTTATTGAGACCCTTTTGTTTGGAGAGATGGTGGGAAATATTGTTGTGTCAGCTTCATCCCTGTGTAGATCTTGGAATATATTAGTCAGTGCAGTTTTCAGTCTATCTCCCTCAGTTGAGAGTGCTGAAGGTAGTTTGTTTTGTAATGCTTTAAACCAGTTGAATCTCGCTAGCCACGATTTCAATCCCCTCTGTACCAACATGAAGCGTTTTTTTAATATATGGCATGAGGAGTGGGTAAGATTGTTCTAGTGGAGGGGAGTCGCATAGTTGGTCTTTCCACAGTGAAGAATGAATACCATCTCCCAGTTTTCTATAGAGAACAGGTAGAAGCGTTGTGAAACCTTAATATGGGATTTCCATACAAATGAGTGCGAACGCTTAGGGGCAGAAGAAAGTGTTATGGACCACCTCTGAAGTGAGATGAACTAATAGATGATGACACCCATGGTCATACAAAATCTGCAATGCGAATTGCCGATTTTGTTAATAGCGCATTATTGATAGATCGAAGGTTAATAATTCCCCAACCACCATTTAGCTTAGGCCTAGTTACTTTTGACCATGCCACTTTAGCCTTAGTTTTGAGATCTTCAGTAGCCCCTCATAGAAAGTTTCGTCTAAGTCTGTCAATTTTTTTCACAATACCATTCGGCATCTTAAGACATGACATCTCATGTATGATGGTCGATGTTAAGTCTGAGTTAAGCAAATTGATTCTAGCCGGAAGTGGAGTATCTTGGATTTCCATTCCTGAAGTTTTACCGCAAATTTGTCAATGGTGGATGACTAATCTTTCATGAGCCTCCTATGTTTCGATATGGTGAATCCTAGATAATAGATAGGGAAAGATCCTTCAGACCAATTTAGTATTGCCTTTACCTTAGCATTTTCCTCTCCAGACAAGTTTAGCGTATAAAAAGAACTTTTCTTTTCGCTAATGCGCGGGCCCGACATTTTGCCAAAGATTTTTAACGTGGTGATGACGTTTTTGAGGTCCTCATCTTTATATTCCAGGAAGATGAGTAGATCATCAGCAAACTGGATATTTGTGATCTGGGTTTGCATTCCGTCTCTCATGAATCCCTTGAATTTCCCTTCCTTTGCTAATTTGAGTAGCATCGCATCAATGATTGACATTGAATGTATGAAAAGAAAAGGTGAGAGTGGATCTCCTTGTCTTACTCCTCGCTTCGGATGTATGAATCCCGAGGAAGTTCCATTGATTTTAAAGGAGACACCAGTAGTTTTTAGAAGTGCAGTAATCCAATTTATGAAAACGGGTGGATAGTCTGCCACCCTCAAAGCCTCCAGGATGAAGGGCCATTTTAAAGTATTAAATACTTTTTCGGAAGTCTATTTTCAATACAAGAGCCTTAATTTTCCGTCTACTCCAGTCATGGACAATCGAGGATGTAACGAGTAAGGCATCCGCTGCGGATCTGTTCTTCAAGAAGGCACATTGGGATGGTGGAATGTTGCTTGCAAGGAAGGATGCCCATCTATTGGCTATTGCTTTCGATATTATGCGTATCGGTAAATTTATCGAGCTAATTGGTCGATAGTTTTCTATGTTTTCCACTCCACCTTTCTTATAGATTAGTGAGACTAGGGTGTTATTTAAATATCTGAAGTCCGAGGTCTTGAATCCCTCACTGTGTAGATTTGATACTATGTCCATGAAATCATGTTTCAGCAAATGCCAGCATTTCTTGACAAACTCAATTGTGAGTCCATCATGTCCCGGTGCTTTGTTGTTTTTGAATGCATTATAAAATATGTTTTTGACAAACTCAATTGTGACGTCCTTTTTACATGCATTATAAAATATGTTATTTGATCACTCTATAAACTCCTCTCAAAGACGAGCATTACCTTAAAACCACAAGATGGAACCCAAGTCTTAGATATCACTAGTTCGCAGTCGTCCTGAAGATAATCTAGAGAGACCTTAGAACAATGTGACATGTATGATAGTATCGTTACCTGATAACATCGTGATTTGTCCTCACTATTGCAAAAAGCATTATTAACGGTGGCCCATCGTCTGTGTTCTGCAAAAAATCACTGTCAGAGTTGCCAATGATAATTGGTAATGATAATTGTGATCATCAGCTGTTTTGCCCACTGCCTTTGATAACGAGCACCGGTCGCCATTACCTCCGAACCAAACACATTGGGTTTTTTAATATCATATAACTGAGTGGGAAACACATTGGGTTTTTTAATGTGGATTGGTTTTGAGTAATTGCTGTGGCGGCCTATGAGAGGGGATGTGACTGGTGGAGGTGGTGTCATTATGTAGCAAGGTAGTATGTGAGTCGTCGAGTGTTGTGATCTATGGGGCTTGCGGTCAGTGAGTGGAATCGATGAGTGAGGCCTGTAAGTAGAGGTGTTGTTGGTAAGTGATTGGAGGTTATAAACGTTGGTGGTAGGGGTGTGTTCACTGTGTTGGTCTGTTAGTGGTGCGAGTACTGGTTTGTGAGTGGGAGATTGTAAGTGTAGGTGGTGGGGGTGTCGATCTGTGAGTGAAAGGTGTTTGTCTGTGAGTGGTTGTGAGTTGTGGGTTTGTGGGAATCGATGGGTTTGTGGGAATCGATGGGTTTGTGGTAGGGCTGTTGTGTGTGGTTTTTGTGGCATGTGAAGAGTTTTTATGAGGTGTGATGTCGGTTGGGATGGATGGTTGGGGTGCTGGCTGAGGGGTTGTGGGCAACTGCTAGGGTGGTTGTTTGTCTATGTTTGAGTGGTTGTTGTTATTCAAAAAATGTTTGAGTGGTTGTTGCGAAATGCGTTGCTGGTTAAGGTGGGTTGTTGGTATGTGTGTAGGGGCTGAGTATTGGGGATCTTGGTCAATGTGCGAGGCCTTTAGGTGTGCTTGTGGTTTGTGAGTGGGGATACGAGGTGTGGTGTCGGTTGGAGTAATAGCGTGCCAGTGGTGGGGGTCTTCGTCTATGTGGGGGTTGTAATTATACATTGTGTTGATCCATATTCACTCTTACTATACTTACTTTTATCCAATACCAACAACCCCATCACCCTCACCAAGGATTTCAACCAAAATGAAAGAATAAAGATGATGGATTACGGATTCATTGGTCTGATATGTTAAATGACATTTTAATCAACTCAAGGTTTTATACTGGTAAAGTAGATTGCACTCCGTTATTAAAAGAACATGTATTGATCTTTTAATTGCTTCGATTTATGTTGATTATATTATATTGGTTTCTAAGAATGCATCCCGTTGCGAAAGCTTTCTAAATGTATGCAGGAATAGTTTCATATCAGTGTGATAGGATAGGAAATTTTTCTTGGATTACAAATCCCTCAACTAGATTAATGAATTTTCTTATCACAAAAAAATGCACGAAAGGGTTTCTAAAGGAAAACATGCAAAAGAAATTAGGGGATGACTGATGCTATAACACAATGAACTCACCTTGATAAAGACGAAGCTATCTGAATTGTTGATCAAAAACTAAATAGAGGCACTATTATTCGTTTTTTATTTCATCTATTAGTGATTAGACATGATATTCTCTTTAGCACTTGCTTAGTTGCATGTTTTCAAATGATTTCTAAAGAAATTCACCTTAATGTAGCAAAGGATCTTTCACTATTTAGTTTCTACCTCAAATTTTGATTTTATCCGAAGATGCATTGCATGGATCTTTTTTCATGTACCAATGTCGGTTATGCTAGTAGTTGTACAAACAAAAAAGAACTAGTGGCACCGACCAGTTTATGCAAAATACCATGATAACTTCGTTTTATTAAAAGCAAATTTATATTGCATTATCTACAACTGGAATGGAATATATTGCATTCGCATTAATTGTCTATTTTTCCTCGAACAAAGGTCCTCACATGTATATTATGTTAGTCGCTAAGAAGAACAAAGGTTCAACAAGATACATGATTAGTGTATCTGCTAAATAAAAGAGGGCATTGAGTTGATTATCTTCACTTCTTGTTAGTTATTATGAGTGGGAAAATTTTGAGGTGCTCATGCTTCATCATTTACCCAACCAATAATGATGCCATTTTCGAATCATGAATCATCCCAGCTGCCCGAAGCGTGCAACGACAACTATTACTAATAATACTTGATGGCTCATATCGTAATGAGGACATTCAGAATCTAAGTGTGGGATGTTGTAACACTCCAACATAGTCTCAAATCGGATACTCGTGAAGTGCTATAGTGGGGTACAAGAGTACGGGACTACTACAACTTGAGCTTAAACATTTTGGATGGTTGTTAATATGCTCATTTGGACTTGAACCCAACCAGTTGTTTGGGCCAGTTTTCCCAATAATGGTACGTGGACCTAATTTGAGGACATTATAAATGGTGTCAAATTGGGTTAGTAAAATGCTACGTGAGGTGGAGCCACCCCTATAAAGAGATTGGAGGAGAAGGATACCCAAAGTGTGCAACCGACACTATTACCGAGGAATAAGTGATGTGTCATATCGTAACGAGAACATTGTCAATATAAGTAGGGGATGTTATAACACCCCAACCCAAACATAGTCCCACATTAGAAACTCACTAAATGTGAGAGTGGGTTATAAGAGCGGAGAACTACTACTTGATAACTTGAGCCTAATCATTTTGGGTGATTGTCGACATGTCCAATTGGGTCTAAGCCCAACATGTTGTTAACGAACACATGTTTTGTGAGGGTCTGTTTGAACACCAGTCGATGAGGAGACCGCTCAATAACCCAGATCAATCAACAATCAACCCACAATGTATGATAAATCAATGCAAATACGTGAGTTAAATTTTATTTTTATTTTAACTCTACAAAATATGCGTATAATGTATAAGTATGTAGAGTATCATACCATAGAGTGCAAACGATATAGATTGAGAATTTAATAAATAATTATTTCTAATTATTATTGATTTCTTGTTTATTTTCTTTTTTGGTAGTTTTTTCTCTTTTTAGATTTTTTGTGGATTTATAACTATATTTATTTTTATTGGTTTTTAAGTGTTTTATATTTTTAGACTTTCAATTTTATTTTAAATTCCTTTTTAATTTTGCAAATTTCTATTTCTTTTTTATTTTTAAAATATAATATAAATTAAAAATAATAATGATATTATATGTTTTATAAGATGTAGAGAATATATTATATAGAGAGTATTGAATTTTTAAGTACACATAAATCTACTAAAAATACATAAAATAAAATATATTTTTTGATATTTTAATCTATTTTGGAAATTTTTATAGATTTTTGCTAATTTTTATGTAATTTAAAGTATTAAAAAATTACATAATATTACACTAAATAAATACCTGAAATAGTTTCAAGTCTAATAAATGTAAATAAGTCAAAAATTAACCTAAACTATTTTTATGGTGGTAGGGGTGTGTTGGTCTGTTAGTGGTGCGAGTACTGGTTTGTGAGTGGGAGATTGTAAGTGTAGGTGGTGGGGGTGTCGATCTGTGAGTGAAAGGTGTTTCTCTGTGAGTGGTTGTGAGTTGTGGGTTTGTGGGAATCGATGGGTTTGTGGTAGGGCTGTTGTGTGTGGTTTTTGTGGCATGTGAAGAGTTTTTATGAGGTGTGATGTCGGTTGGGATGGATGGTTGGGGTGCTGGCTGAGGGGTTGTGGGCAACTGCTAGGGTGGTTGTTTGTCTATGTTTGAGTGGTTGTTGTTATTCAAAAAATGTTTGAGTGGTTGTTGCGAAATGCGTTGCTGGTTAGGGTGGGTTGTTGGTATGTGTGTAGGGGCTGAGTATTGGGGATCTTGGTCAATGTGCGAGGCCTTTAGGTGTGCTTGTGGTTTGTGAGTGGGGATACGAGGTGTGGTGTCGGTTGGAGTAATAGCGTGCCAGTGGTGGGGGTCTTCATCTATGTGGGGGTTGTAATTATACATTGTGTTGATCCATATTCACTCTTACTATACTTACTTTTATCCAATACCAACAACCCCATCACCCTCACCAAGGATTTCAACCAAAATGAAAGAATAAAGATGATGGATTACGGATTCATTGGTCTGATATGTTAAATGACATTTTAATCAACTCAAAGTTTTATACTGGTAAAGTAGATTGCACTCCGTTATTAAAAGAACATGTATTGATCTTTTAATTGCTTCGATTTATGTTGATTATATTATATTGGTTTCTAAGAATGCATCCCTTTGCGAAAGCTTTCTAAATGTATGCAGGAATAGTTTCATATCAGCGTGATAGGATAGGAAATTTTTCTTGGATTACAAATCCCTCAACTAGATTAATGAATTTTCTTCTCACAAAAAAATGCACGAAAGGGTTTCTAAAGGAAAACATGCAAAAGAAATTAGGGGATGACTGATGCTATAACACAATGAACTCACCTTGATAAAGACGAAGCTATCTGAATTGTTGATCAAAAGCTAAATAGAGGCACTATTATTGGTTTTTTATTTCATCTATTAGTGAGTAGACATGATATTCTCTTTAGCACTTGCTTAGTTGCATGTTTTCAAATGATTTCTAAAGAAATTCACCTTAATGTAGCAAAGGATCTTTCACTATTTAGTTTCTACCTCAAATTTTGATTTTATCCGAAGATGCATTGCATGGATCTTTTTTCATGTACCAATGTCGGTTATGCTAGTAGTTGTACAAACAAAAAAGAACTAGTGGTACCGACCAGTTTATGCAAAATACCATGATAACTTCGTTTTATTAAAAGCAAATTTATATTGCATTATCTACAATTGGAATGGAATATATTGCATTCGCATTAATTGTCTATTTTTCCTCGAACAAAGGTCCTGACATGTATATTATGTTAGTCGCTAAGAAGAACAAAGGTTCAACAAGATACATGATTAGTGTATCTGCTAAATAAAAGAGGGCATTGAGTTGATTATCTTCACTTCTTGTTAGTTATTATGAGTGGGAAAATTTTGAGGTGCTCATGCTTCATCATTTACCCAACCAATAATGATGCCATTTTCGAATCATGAATCATCCCAACTGCCCGAAGCGTGCAACGACAACTATTACTAATAATACTTGATGGCTCATATCGTAATGAGGACATTCAGAATCTAAGTGTGGGATGTTGTAACACTCCAACATAGTCTCAAATCGGATACTCGTGAAGTGCTATAGTGGGGTACAAGAGTACGGGACTACTACAACTTGAGCTTAAACATTTTGGATGGTTGTTAATAGGCTCATTTGGACTTGAACCCAACCAGTTGTTTGGGCCAGTTTTCCCAATAATGGTACGTGGACCTAATTTGAGGACATTATAAATGGTGTCAAATTGGGTTAGTAAAATGCTACGTGAGGTGGAGCCACCCCTATAAAGAGATTGGAGGAGAAGGATACCCAAAGTGTGCAACCGACACTACTACCGAGGAATAAGTGATGTGTCATATCGTAACGAGAACATTATCAATATAAGTAGGGGATGTTATAACACCCCAACCCAAACATAGTCCCACATTAGAAACTCACTAAATGTGAGAGTGGGTTATAAGAGCGGAGAACTACTACTTGATAACTTGAGCTTAATCATTTTGGGTGATTGTCGACATGTCCAATTGGGTCTAAGCCCAACATGTTGTTGACGAACACATGTTTTGTGAGGGTCTGTTTGAAACACCAGTCGATGAGGAGACCGCTCAATAACCCAGATCAATCAACAATCAACCCAAAATGTATGATAAATCAATGCAAATACGTGAGTTAAATTTTATTTTTATTTTAACTCTACAAAATACGCATATAATGTATAAGTATGTAGAGTATCATACCATAGAGTGCAAACGATATAGATTGAGAATTTAATAAATAATTATTTCTAATTATTATTGATTTCTTGTTTATTTTCTTTTTTGGTAGTTTTTTCTCTTTTTAGATTTTTTGTGGATTTATAACTATATTTATTTTTATTGGTTTTTAAGTGTTTTATATTTTTAGACTTTCAATTTTATTTTAAATTCCTTTTTAATTTTGCAAATTTCTATTTCTTTTTTATTTTTAAAATATAATATAAATTAAAAATAATAATGATATTATATGTTTTATAAGATATAGAGAATATATTATATAGAGAGTATTGTATTTTTAAGTACACATATATTTTTTGATATTTTAATCTATTTTGGAAATTTTTATAGATTTTTGCTAATTTTTATGTATTTTAAAGTATTAAAAAAATACATAATATTACACTAAATAAATACCTGAAATAGTTTCAAGTCTAATAAATGTAAATAAGTCAAAAATTAACCTAAAACTATTTTTATTATATAGTGTATATAATATAAAAAAATCGGAAAACATATAGATATATTTTTAGATTTTTTAAAATATTTTTTTACTGATTTTTATAAGTTTTTATGGTTTTGTAATTTTAATGGTTTTTATTTTGCATTTTTTACTTATTTTTTGGTATGCGTTAATATATAATATAATGCATGTAATATATTTTTTGGTAATTTTTGGTAGGAGTTTATAATTTTTTTGGATTCTAATAAACAACCATGGGATAAATGTGTATTTTTGTATTTTAATAAGTAGGAGAATTAATTAAAATGTCGTGTGAAAATTATATGTCATTCAGCTAGATGTCAGTCATTAAATAAATTTTTCCATAATTGTTAGAGTAATAAAATATTTATAAAGGAAAATATACACAAAAATAAAAGTTATAACTTACAAGGACCTATTTGCAATTAAAATAAAGTATCATAACATTTCAGAACAGGTCTAGAAATTGTAGGATATAAAGTGCAATTTTTCCAAAAAAGGTTCCTCACGTAGGATGGCACGTGAGGAGAAGTAGACGAGGGCTAAAGTGCAAATAGAATAAAGTTTAAGGTCCTTAGTGTAATTTATATAAACTATTACAAAGCAAATGAAAGATTTAATACAAAATAGAAATTCCAAAAATACGAGGGGTATAAATGCAAAACAACCCTAATCATGTGTGATCTAACGATGCATATGTGATCGCTTAGACACGTGGCGCTCTGTGGACAATAGACGACAGTTCGACAATCGAAGAATTAGATCAGATCCTTAGCTAGATCTGACGGTCACTGCAGCTCATAATCGGATGATCTTCTTTACAATTGACGGGGAGAGTCATCAGATAATTATGGTGGTCATTGGATGAACTCGGAAGAACAACACACCATGTAAACTTCAGTTAGTGATATCTCGCGACTCTGGCATTCTTCAACTTTGCTACGATGCTCAATACATTCCTGCTAGTCCAGGACCCATCGATGGTTCCCTAGAGGCTCGAGAAAGTTCAGGCACCTCGGGATGCTATTCTTGGATCTAAAACCCCTCAGATGGGGTCTTCCAAGAGGTATACCTGCATAAGAAGACAACTAAAACTCATGCAAAGCTATATGGACCTTTATTGGGTGGAATCAGGCAGAAATGGAGTGAAACGGGGCTCTCCGGCAATGGATGGCATAGTGAGAGCCGAGGACTTAGATTCGTGAAGGATTCAAGGTGACTAGGCAGCACAGAAGATGGAGAAACGACAAGAGAAGTTGATGGGGTGTTAGTAGAGGTCGGTCACAATCGATACAAGGATGAACCATTGTTGGAGCTCTAGAGCTCTGATGTACTGTGAAATTGGGAATCTAAGCTAAAGCTACAACGGATCAACAAATAAAGTATGTAATTAAAATGTTGTAATAAAAATGCACGAGAATAAACCTAGTTAACTTTTACATCCTTATTTATTAGGTGTTAACTTTTGCAAGTATACATATAGGTATATTTATTTATGTTTCACATATTTTATTTTTATTTTGTATTTTTATTTTATCATATATATTATATATTTAAAGTATAACTAAATACATTATTACATATTTTTATTTCCTTTTATTGATTTTATTTACATGTATAAATAAATATATGTACAAACATTATAGGTATAATATACCTTTATATTTTATTATACTATTTATTTTAGTGTATTTTGAATTATTTTATTTTATCTTTTTTTAATCAATTTAACATGTTTCAAATAACATTCACAAGTATTTATAAATATAAGAATAAAAAGAATATAAAGAATAATTTATATAAATAAAATAAGCAAGTGTATAATATAATGGGATCCTAGAAAGTCAGCTTTTGCATCTTAACTCTATTTTTAATAAACTACCTACATTAAATAAATAATTTGATTTAGAGTTCAATGGAAGTGAGTTTGATCAATTTTGAGTTCATATAGAGAATATATTGACATGTGAAGTTCATTTTATGACTTTTTCATCTGTGTGTCCCAGTTGCATAGTGTATTATTTTCATGTGCAATTATTTTTATAAATTTCTATACATTAATATGTACAAGTTTCATGTTGAACAAATATTTATTCGAGGTGTATAAAATGAATAATAATATAGGTGAAATAATTGCTAATTTGTAGAATGAAACTTAGGGTTTTATATACAATTTTTGCCCTTATCCCACCTACTTTATTCATAGTTGACAAATCAATATTGACATGGTCTCGTGATTTAGGGAGATTCAGTATTTTCAATACTTCATTTCTTTTTCTGTTCCTTTATTCTTTTATTTTCGATTTAAATATATGTATTTACATAGTATTTACATGTTAATTATTGAATGTTATTTCATGTATTTTAATGCTATTAACATGCATTTTCTAGGGATTTAAGGCAAACATGAATGAATAAATGTGATGAAAAGGAGATTCATCACCCCCTATACTTGCCTTTGCTAGTCCCTAGGAAACACTTATGATAATGAGTGCATTAAAAAGAAAATAAAGAAAATAAACAAGTTGGGATGATTTTGATTCTTGAACTTGTCTTAATAAAATCAAAGTTTGGAGCTCAGTCAGACCTTTGGATTTTAACTTTAGTCGGAACCTTATTGAGAGTCATACTTGAAACTCAACATCCCTTAAGAACCACAAAACTCTGTCAAAGTCCCCTCAAAAGGTAGGTCAGAACAAGTCTAAATCATACACATCCCTTATGACTATGAGTCTATCTTGTACAGTGTAAGCGATATGTAGCTTCCCACAGGTGAAATAACAAAGAAACTGATTTCTCCAACATGGTGGCCCTAATTCCCAGTCCAGCAAATCTTTTCTTGAGGAGCGGGGTATTCCCGTCTAAGTTCAAGTACAACCAGCTCAAGAAGAGGAGGTAGATATGAGAATGGATGGGACCAGTGTAATCACACATCCGAGGAAGCTTGACCAGTGTAGTCAAGTCATCTAGCTGCACGCATCATGATATCTTTGACTTTAAAGCATAAGCCTTGCTTATTGAATACATACTCCTATGAGAATTAATTTTTCTTTGATTTTTCTCATATATTGTTTTTGGAGTTTTTTATTTTGCATTTTTTACTATATACAATAACATTTACAGAATGAATTTTTCCTCTTGATCTAGTAGACTATCCCTTTTTTAAAGCTTTATTGCAACACACACACTCTAGATCGGGTTGGGGGCACTGTCCACATAAAATGTCTATGCATGTTTCCATTCACGTGCATCTCATGCCAACAAGTCCAGCCCCATTGAGCTAAGTGTAGGTGCAGGTGTCCAAGTTAGGTCACTGTCAACAAGAGTTGTGCGTGCGTCTCGAAATATTCTACTTATGCAGTCAGATGACACATGAATCCAGTCTAGCGATCTCGAAGAATTAAGTCAAGTATACTTGGAGAGTCTCAATTCTAGTTCCTAAAAGGTTTCTTTGATTAAGCGGATTAAGGTCCAACCAAGCTTCAATCTTAGGATTTTATTTAGACTAGTTCAATTATCATTATCATTCAGAAAAATGCAAATGTAAATATTTTTGTGAAGTGCATTTTATGGAGTTTTGAAAATATTTTTTCAATGTTTAGGATTTTGGGATTTTGCACATTTTTATAGGATTTTGAAAACAAAAGAGTTAGCATATTCACAAGGAATTTTATACAAGGAATATACATGTGTATAAGGAATTTTATACATGTGTATTCATGTTTTCAAAATAATTTCAAAACATTTTGTCAACATTTGTCAAATATTTCGAGAACTTATTTTTCAAATAATTTTACAAAGAAAAATATTTTTCTTTCTTTTTTTCAAAAATATTTTTATAGATTTGAAAATCATTTTATAAAGCTTTTCCAAAGGTTTATATATATTTTTAAAAGTAGTTCAAAAATATTTTACAAATCGTTTGTAAAAGTAATTTACAATAGATTTTATTCGAACAAAATTTTATCAATATTTACAAAAGAATTTTACAAAGGTTTAAAAACATTTTATAAAACATTAGTCCAAATGGTATAAAAATATTTTCAAGATATTTTACAATCATTTTTCAAATCATTTTGTAAAACATTTTAAAACCATTTTATTTATCATATTTATAGAGAATGTTGAAAAAAATATACATATTTACGGTGTATTCTTTACCATTGACTTATTATATTCCTTACCGAATGTAGAATATATTAGCTATATTATTAAAAATACGAAAGTATGAGTTATGGATAGTATATACAATGTATATACGACCCCCTATACGTAGCACAAACTATGTCCTCATAGTGATCAAAGAGCAGAAAGGAAGACATAACTCATATTGGATATAGCAAAATCTATACTACAACGGCTAGAAGAATGAGAAGTCGATCGTTCCCACTATACTTAAGATCAACTAATCCTAATTATAGCTGACTTTACAATAAGTGGGGATGATCAAGGGTGAGAATGAACAAATCAACAGCTCGGTGTATCGCCCCTAATACTTAGGATAAGAATGCCCTAAGTATAGAACACATAAACGATAGGTGAGGAGACAAGCGAGGATCAAAGAACGTAATACAAAAATAAAAATGAGAAAATGGACACAATAGCCTTATACTTAGGTTAAGAGATCCCTAAGTATAAACAACAACAAAAGTGATGATAGAGAAATAAAAAATAACAATTCGGTGTCTACACTCCCTATACTTAGGATAAAATACATCCTAAGCATAGACATAAATATACGATGAAAGATCTAAGATGTAGTCAAATGAAAGAATAACGAATAAAAGACAAAACGTACACACACACACACACATTATATAATAAATATATATAAGAGATATGGAGTGTTGAGGTGCCTCTCAATGAGCTCTAGGTTTTACGCCCCTAGCCAGGTGCACAGTTTAGAATAACGGTATGTCAAGGTTCAGGATGACATATGTCCAGTCGAATGTCATACCTCTGGTCATCATCTCAGAGTGAGAACAATGACTAAATCAATAAAAAGAAGAAAAATGACACCCGAATATACATTCAAGTGGGTGTTTGCTATCGGGAGAAGAGTATCGAAAATTAACCCATGATCCGATAACATGAAAAGAATCACGGGATTATACGAATGGAGTGCATGATCAAAGACGACAACATCGAACATTAAGAAGGATGGATCAATAATGGAATCCTCTACGTTAATCATAGTCTCAAAAAGATAGGAAAAATTAGGATCAGGAGACTCACTATAAAGCTCGATATCCAATAGACATAATGTCGAAAGATCAGAGTAATAATCAAATATCTCTAAACATGGCTCATCCTTGTGAGGGTCGTCAAGGAGAGCAGACTCAAAAGAGTTACACAAGTTAGAAGACTCGGTCCCGACAGTCAACAGATCGAATGCAACATCAGAGAGTGAAACCGAGTGCAAAGCCAATTCAAAAGAAAGAAAATAAAATGACTCAGAGACTGAAAAGAAATGACCACTGAAGACTCAAATAAAGATGAAACACAATCAGATTCAAAAGCAATAGCCAAACAGAAAGCAAACTCCAAATTTTTACCTGCTCAACACAGTGAAGACCATAAGAGGGGGATCGTTATCTTTTCAATTTTAGAGTTAGGTGATTCAACCAGTTAATTATTATTGAATTTGCATTTCATCACATTTATTCTTTCATTTTAGCCTTAAATCCCTAGCTAAATGCTCATTGATTTGTCAAAATAAACACGTGATAAAGTGTACATAATACTGTAAAAATATATTATACTTTTATTGTATTTAATTCCAAAATTAAAGAATAAAGGAAGAAAAAAATGAAACACCATAGGTGTTGAGTGATCTTGAACCCCGAGACCCTATCATCATGATGATTTGGTCGATAAGGAATAAAGTGGTCCGAGATAAGGCAGAGGAATTGTACAGAAAATACACAGAAAACCATGTACAAAATCCTAATTTAAATGCTCATATATTGCTTTTTGGGACCTCTTTTATTTAACTATTTTTACACCCAAAATAACAAAACCCTTTATATTAATATTGTAGATAAAAATACAAAGAAAAATATAAAATTAATTTCACAGAAAAATAATGCACAGCGTGCGTGTTACATACAAAATAAAATTTCAAAATAAAAACTTCACAGACCTGTATCTTCTCCATATTGTGTCCAAATAACCAAAATCATCTTAATTGCACATAACTTTTAATAAGCTATTTAATGAAGGTGGTTTAATTCAGGTTGGAGTTAACCTGCAAAAGTTAGGTTTAAGGACCATATCGTGCAATATACAAGTATATATTCATTATATTTATTCATTATATTTTTCAATTCCTTTTATTTTTATAAAACTTTAAATATTATTTAAAACACATATTCATAATTGAAATAAAATAAAATCAACAAAAGACAACAAATTAAATAGACCTAATATCAAGCATAGATGAATTATGTAGTTATATACCTATATAATAAACACCCTTATTTAGTTAAGTGTACTCAACACCTAAGAAAAATGTAAGAAAAATATCTTTATCTATAATTAAATAAATTAAAAATATGTAAAATATCTATAAAAAGTTATAAAATATAAAATTCAAAGTAAATATAAAATATATATAGGTAAATTCACCTATGATTTTACATGTAAATATTAGCTTAAAATCAAAGACTTCTAATAAATAAATAAAAATATATGTAAAATACTATGTAAAATTAGAAACATTTTATTTTGTAACCATAAATTAATTATTTAATCTTCTATTTTTTATTTATTTTATAAGCATTATTTACTTCTCTATTTCCTTTTAGTCTACGTGGACCAACTAGGACCCTTGTTGACCTGGCCGTCAACTGCTTGCCCTAAGTTCTGACCTATGTCAGAACTCACGGGAGGGCTCTTTTCTCCGAATTCTTATGCCATATTGATGCTTGTCCTCGCCTCGAGCTCCTCACTCCTACACACCCTCCATCTCTATCCTCTCTGTTGGTCTCTCCATCTCCACCAACCCCTCTTCCTTCGCATGCAATGTCACCTCGAAATCACCCAACCACCATCCTATAAATATGCACCCTCTTCATCTTTTTGGGTTTGATCCTCTGTAGGTTCTTCTTAGCACCCCAATTCATGTAAAAAGGACATGCCTTCGTGGCAGGGAGCAGATCCATCTGATTTACAGCGAGGAGGAGGTCACTTTGGGAAGATCCATCCACCGCCAGAATTCCTCTCAGGCCGGTTCAACCTCGTCAGCTCTCAATCGATGTGAGGCCCCATTTCCTGCAATTCGAGGTAATTGTTAGTCCCTCTTCTATTTTAGCAATTAGTTTTGTTATTTAGCATCAGGGTTAGGTTTATTTCATAACCACTAATTTGACCTGGAGCTTAAGCTCCATGCCAAATTACCCATTTTATATCCCATCGAGTTCTTCATCATCTCCACCCGTTGCTTATTGGATCTCGCACATATCTGATGAATCAAGCTCCACCTCCTCCGCTACGTTGGAGATCAGTCGCCCGACTCATCCACCCCATTTTTAGATTCATGGACGAGTCGAGGGAATAACCTTCGTTCTTCCGAATCCTTTTATGCATGTTTCATGTTTTGCAGACCCTCCTGGAGCGGTTGAAGTACCTAGATGAAGATCTAGGTCACATGGAGCAATCAGGGATCTCCGAGCCTCATCGTGCCCTTCTGGTCTCACCCGCAGATGTAGAGGCATACTAGTGACCTATAGCAACCGTCGGAGCACAGAATAGATGTAGGAGGCTGAAGCAATCAATGGACGAAGCTCGAGCCGGTGAAGTTCTTTGTGGTTCTTGAAGACCCCTTCCCTAACATCAGATCAACCACATGGCTCGGATCTAATTCGGTCCATCCAATATTACGTCTCCCAGGCCATCTGATCAATACACTTGACACATTGGTGACAGCCCAATCAGCGGGCTGATAAATCCCAGATTTATCGTCACTATTTATCAATATCATTTCTCTTGTAAGTTAATCACAAAGATTCAATAACAAATAACACTGATTACTAATGTATGTGTTGTATATAAATGACATTACATCATATCAATAATCTTATTATGGTGTAATATTTTATGTATTTATTTCTTATTAAAAAATAAATAAAAAATTAGAGTAAAATTGTATATAAATAAATTCACATAAAATAAAATTAAAATCCAAAAAATAAGCAAAAGAAAAATAAAAGAAATTTGTTTTATATTATTTTAATAAGTATTAAATTTTTATTTATGTATAAATGACCTCTGATATCTTTGACTTCTCTCATCTAGATCTACAACTTTCATGTTTTGAGTTTTCTCTAATTCATTCTCTAACTATTTAATTACTATCTTATACTAATTTTTCTAATTATAAATTATTCTATTGGGCTACGTGGAGCAATCTGCTTTGACCACATGGCCCGCTCTTGGCTTGCCACCCGTCTTCTCCAGGTTCGTCTAATCTTCTTTTCTAATCCCATCTCATACATTCATATGCGCCTTCACCGCAACCGTTGGATCATTTGATCCAACGGTTCTTGTGTCACCCCTAACCTCCAGCCAGTTCCTCTACTCTCTGGAGAACCGCCTAACTACCCTATCGTCTCCCTATTTTCCTAGCCGCCCACAACCACCTTCCAACCAACTTCCTTCACCAACCTCTAGCCCTAACATTTGCACCCCTCGCACTACCCTTAACTGCCTTCAAATCCTAATTCCTATTCGATCTAAGGCAGTTAAAACCATCTCAAAACCTTCTTCAACCTCCGCCTTTTCCTCTTCAAATACCCCACCGTCGCTTCAAGCGGCGGTTATCAAACCTTGCGAGAGCCCTAACCCAACCCTTCTCTACCTTTTTCGTGATAGGATCATGTGGATCGAGGAGGCTATGACGACTAGTGGCACCGTTGCGACCCATGGCTGAAGCAGCCATGCCACGACCATGCTCGGTCATTTAAGCTTTTAGGTATGGCTGGCCTATTGGAGCGAAGACCCCGAGGTCTGAAGAATCTCGATCCCAAACCTCAATCTCCATCCATGGTGAAGCTCTTCAATGTACCGTTTCTATATCTTGCTATTTTTGTCAATTTTTCACCGCACGCACATGTACCTTGCTCATGATTTGATCATGTTCCAACCTTCAGTGTACATCAGAGATGGATGCCGGAGGTCGACATTACCATCTACCTTCCTCAATAACCTCAACACCCCAAGCTTTCTTCTCTGGTAGAACTGGAGAAGAACTCACTCAAGGGCATCACTTTCTCTGCTTCGACGCCCTCTGTGCATTTCCCCCATCACTCGTGCATTCACTATCTTCTAACATTGCAGGTATTCCTTCTTCAATGATCGGAACCCTCGAAGCAGCTCCATTCTAGAATTTCTGTGCCGATGAAGAAGACATGATCCAACCATTCTGTCATCGTTGGGTATCCATGCAACTTCATGGATCTTCGCGAGCTTCTTGGGAACAACATTTGATCTCCAACTTTCAAGAAGAAGCTCACAGGAGATTTATGACGTTCACCGGAGCCCAACCAGCACCGCCATATGCAAGGTGGAGGATGGCTTAGCTTCTCGAAGCAGATACTGTCCGATTTGTTTGATTGGACGATCTAGGTTTGCCCCCAGATTTGGCACCTCCCAAGAGGTTAGACGGAACCGAGCCAACATCCGAGGCACGTGACTCTCTCCACGTGGTTCCCGCACCTACGACCGATCGAAGCCTAAACTCAAGCCTAGGACCTCATGCTTCTAACGTGTGTGAGCCTGGGTAAATTGCAAGATTGCCTCATCAGTTTTCCTTAATTGCAAAAATACCTCCGCCTAGGGGTATTTAATAATTTCGCCAATTAATTTTGATTAATTGCATTTAAGTCCCTCCAAGGACATGTTTGTCATGTTTGTGTGATATTATTCTCATGTTTTTCTTGCGTTTATGCCCTCAGATTCAAACTTAAATAACTTGAACATATGAACTCCAAATGAAACAATTTCAGTGGCATTTTAATCCCTATTCCATTATCTTTCGTTTGGCTGTTTATTCTCTGATTTGAAGCATACTGATCGATTAATTTATTACAGATAATTAAGCTTCTTAAAGTCTATTAAATGAAACCTGGTTTGGATTAAATTGCATACTTGAATCTTGATTAGTTGCCTGAGTTTGATGAATTATTAGGTCATAATTATGTGTGCATTTGCATGTGCTATCATTTTGTTCATTACATCATTATTTTCTAATATGCATTTATAAGTTTCATCATCATAGTTTGTCTCATCCATGCATGCATTGGTGATGTGCATTATCTTGCGTTGCTTGCCTGCTTTGTTGTCTTTATTTTCACCTAGATTATTTATCAACTACTTAACCTAGATATTTAAAAATCTAAGTGATTGTATTATGGCTCGTGTCCTTGTGTTCGACCATGGACTTCCCAGGTTATAAACTAAAGCCAAATCCTCCTCGCGGAGATCATTCATTTGGTTCTTTATGACACATTAAGTGCCCATGCTACAACAGATCCATTTTAATACATGCATTCAGCGATTCATTACCTACGTAAGTGGTAAAATTTACAAGGTCCACCCTTTACCTTTGTATTAATTAAATAGTATTGTAAATATTTTAGTTATTTCAAAAAGTATGGGATAATTGCATGAAAGCCCCTAAACTATTCATATATTGCAAGAGCCCCCTGACAGATCAGCTCAAGTGGGTTCCCACGTGAGTTGGATAAATTACACTTGTACCCTCCTACTTTATGTATTTACTATTAATGCATAAAATCGAATCGTAGTGTAAAACTTTTGGTGTTTTGCACATATCCCCCTATAGATTATTGCAAAAATACCCCTACTAATTTAGTTATTTTTGTGCATGATTGTATATTTTATATAAATATCATTTGCTCCAAAAATCACAGAAAAATAGGATTGTGAGCCTGATGCATTGTTATTCCACGTTATAAATTTTATTTTGCATTTTATGCACTTTTTCTATTTATTAAAAATAAAAAATAGCACATTTATTCCTTATTTTCCTTGAAAAATAAAAAATGTAAAAACATAATTAAACTTTCCAAAAAAGTACCTATTATTTATTATGATATTTTCTATTTATAGATCAAAAATCACAAAAAATTAAAAGAAACTCTAAAAATTAGCAAACCCTTGCTTACACAAAAAAAGTATAAAATATTCCCAAAAAATAGAAAATATTAGTTTCTATTATATATATATAATTATCTACATATTAAAATTGTTTTGAGATATTTTGACTTTATTTACTATTTTAAATCTCAAAACATTTCAACCTATTTTACGAGTCTCTGATTTTTTATAGTTTATACTTTAAAAATACCTATAAAGTATAAAAAATTCCCCAAAAATCATAAAAACATTAAAAAATATTAAAAACATAAAAATATTTTATTCTATATTTTTTATTATATTTATCTATATTTATAATTATAATCCTCTATATTGTAGTATATACCTCCTCTATATTGTAGTGTATACCTATATAAATACATATAGTTTATATTTATATTAATTATTATAATTTTTTTAAATCCTTTAAAAAAATAAAAAGGATTGTTCTTATTTATATTTTCTGATTGTGTATTATTATATATATATATATTATATTACTTATATTTTACATATTACATACATATAGTTATATATATATCTATAATATATATTAAAAAGAAAATAAATTAAAATCAAGAAATTATAAAAAGAAAATAAAATTTATAAAATAATAAAATAATATATATAAGAATCATTTTATTTAATTTAAAACCTTCAAAAACATCAATTGATTAGATGGTCAAATATTGTACAAATACACATTTTTTATCCATTATTTATTTATAAATAATAATCGATGCTACCACGTGTCGTTCCCTGAGTTCGGCACCCTACTATACTTGTCACTATACACATTTCATTGTAGGGTTATATAAATTTTGATCCATTTGCACTTGCTTTCGTTGGATAATTTCTATATTGTGTGGGTTAATTGTTGTCTTAGCCAAAGGTCTTTGAGAGTTGTCATTATAGTAACTTAGTGGTCCCTCCTTATGTGGTCCACAAGACAGTTCCTTAGATATTTCTAGTTATATAATTATTCATGCTCACAGATGCAGTCACCTAGAGTGACTATGCCCGAGTCGGTATACGACACCTACTTGAACATAAGACACTTTGTCTACAATCGGAGGCAAGTGCTTGCAGCAATAACATGGTCCAAGTGCTACCTCAAGAACTTAGGGCACTATTCCAAGGATGGGGGCTCTATTCCTTATGGGTGTGTGCCTCACTCGATCTCAATGGTACCTGTGTCCAATGTGGGAATTGCTCTTCCCAAGATAATGAATCCAATTACATTTATTTTTAGATCAAGTGGAGTTAGAAGTCCTGATTTTATTTTGACTATCACTTTTTGATATTTTTTTTATGCAAGATGCCTAACGAAGTTTCAATTCTCTTAGTATCCTAGGTGATTAAAATCTGAGGGAGGGATTGGGGAAATCAATGCAAGCAGAAATCGACGATGAATGCTAGGGAAGAAGTGCTCACCTTGCTTCCCAACGCTCTCCATGTGGGATGCTAAATAAGAATTGAAACTATCCCATATGCAATGCAATCGATGGAATCACCCTACGTCAGAAATTGATATTAGCGTGAAGAACAATTTGTTGACATGCTCAGATTGGATACCCAAAGTCCAATCTTGGAGGATCATTGGTGTCTGACAAAGCGGATTTGGCAAGCGATGTGTCGATCCTCTCACAACACTCGGTATAAGATCTGGACAATCAACCACAATTTGATTTGATCTAAGTCCAAGTGTATTAGAAAACTATAGGTGCATGTAGGGCTGTGGACCTTACATCAATCAAGCCATTCCTAAAGCTAAGGGCTTAGTCACACCAAATAAATAAAAAATGTGAAAAACTCAAAGCATGAGAAACAAATAAAAGAAAGAGAAAAATAGGGAGGAAGAAAGCGAAGCGAAGGAAACTGATAAAACTGGTCAGGTCCCTCGGGTGAACAGACACCCGATGAAATGGACCTGTGAGTGTTCAAGTATCTCAGAGTTTACTTAATTATTATAAATTAAAATGAAGCCTCACTCTCTCAAGAAAATAAAATATATGCTACACTATATTACAACTGCTTGAACACTGCTCTTGATCATCTTCGGCCGCTCTCTCTTGTTGGCCTAGTCTTAAAAAGCCAACCTCCACTTTACGTGGGTGCTCAGGACTCCTAAGATCTCCACCCTCAATCCGCGATCGCTCACAAAAAAGGCAAATAAAGAGATATGCCAGAACAATTCTATATAGATAAAAAGAAATACAACCAACCAAGTAAACAAAGCAGACAAAAGAAGAAGAAAAACAATCTATACGATGTTGCTACTCGGCAATGGCGCCATTTGACGAATGCATGTTTTGGAGGGTCTAATGTTCCAACAACACTGAAACACTAGTTGTTGAGGTGATCGCTTGAGAATAGGGATTAGTCAACAATCAACCCATAATGTATGATAAATCAATGCAAATGTGTGGGTCAAAATCTATTTTTATTTTAACTCTACAAGATAGGTGTATAGTGTATAAGTATATCGAGTATCATACCACAGAGAGCAAACAACATAGATTGAGAAATTAATAAATAATTATTTCCAATTATTATTGATTTCTTGTTTATTTTCTTTTTTGTAGTCTTTTTCTCTTTTTAGAATTTCCATGGGTTTATAATTAGATTTTTATGGAATTTTAAGTGTTTTATATTTTTAAAATTTAAAATTTTCTTTTCTTTTTAATTTTTGAAAATTTTTAATTTATTTTGATTTTAAAAAATATAATATACATTTAAGTATAAATATAATAATGATATTATATATTATATAAGTAATATATATAATATATAGTATATATAAAGCATTATATTTTTAAATATACATAAATATAATAAAAATACAACAAATAAATTGTTTTTTTGTGTTTTTAGTATTTTTTCTATTTTTAGGGATTTTTATAGAATATTTGCTAATTTTTATATATTTTTAAATAATAAAATATAAAAAACAGGGCACATAATAAAAATCTGAACTAGTTTTATGTTTAATAAATATAAATAAGTATAAAATTAACTAAAACTTTTTTAGTATATAATATATGTAAAATAAAAAAATAGAAAAAAAATAGAAAGATATATTTTTAGATTTTTCAATAATTTTTTACTTATTTTATAATTTTTAGGGTTTGTAATTTTTAAGGTTTTTGTTTTATATTTTTAATGATTTTTGGATGTGTTAATATATAATATAATATATTTAATGCATTTTTTGTAATTTTTGGAAGAGGTCATATTTTTTTGGATTTTAATAAGCAAACAAGGAATAAAAGCATATTTTTGTATTTTTTGATAAATGGAAGAATTAATTAAAATGCCATGCAAAACTTGTATGTCATTCAACAAGATATCAAGCACTTAAATAAATTTTCCTATGATTTTTGGAGCAACAAAAATATTTATAAAGGAAAATATACATAAAAATAAAAGATATAACTTACAAGGACCTATTTGTAATTAAAATAAAGTTTCATAGCATTTAAAACATGTCTAGTAATTATAGGATATAAAGTTCATTTTTTTCGAGGAAAGGCGCACACGTGGGTTGGTATATGAGGTGATGTGGATAAGGACTAAAGTGCAAATAAAATAAAGTTTAAGGTCCTTAGTGCAATTTATACAAAATTCTTACAAAGTAAATGAAAGATTAAATACTAAACATAAAGCAAAAATATAGAGGGGTGTAGATGCAAAATATCCCCTAACCATACGTGATCCAACGATGCAGGTGCGATCACTTAGACACGTGGTGCTTTGTAGGCAGCATGTGACGTTCAACGATCAACGGATTAGATCAGATCCTCAACTAGATCTGATGCTCACTATAACTCATGATCGAACGGTCTTCATCACTATTGGAGAGGGGCATCATTGGATGGCTACTGGGGTCGCTGGATGAACGAGGAACAACATCACCCCAAGTCATCTTCAATCAGTGATATCTCGTGTCTCCAGTGTTCTTCCACGCAGCTAGATACTCAACACGTTCTTGCTAGTGATCCAAAGAGATTGGTGCCTTTAAGAAGATCCATGACCCATTGATGGTGCCTTGGAGGCTCAGAACACTTCAGGAAACTGGGGATTTAGTTCTTGGATCTAACCTCTGAGATGGGGTCTTCTAGAAGCTTTACCTGCATAAGAAGATGGACAAAGCATGGGTGAAGCTATCTGGACCTTTAGTGGGTGGAATCAGGTAGAGATGGAGTGAAATGGTGCTCTCTTGCGATGGGTGGCAGTCAGAGAGATGATGACTTGATCCATGAAGGATTCAGGGTGACTAGGTGACTCGAAAGATGGAGAAATGACAAGGTAAGAGAATGGGGTGTTAGTGGAGGTCGGTCACAATCGATACAAGGATGAACGATGGTCGGAGCTCTAGAGCTCCGATGTATTATGAAATTGGGAATATAAGCTAAAGCTATAGCAAATCATTAAACAAAATGCGTAATTAAAAGGATGGAATGAAAATGCGAGAGAATAAACCTAACCTAAACCTTAACATGGCTTGAAGAGTCCTGGAGGTTCCTTGGCTGGAGTTAGGTTCCAAGCTTCATTGATTAACGCCTCTGGCCCCTTTTCCTCATTGTGGAACAGTTGAGACCTCCCTATCAAAAAGATCACAGGAGCTTCTAGGTTCTTTGGGGTTGCAGGATACCATTGACGGATCCAAAACCAAACATGGCAGAGAGGTTTTTCTATACATATATGAAGAGGCTCGTTTTCAAGTGAGATTGCATCGAAATTGATGAAATGATCGATTAGATCTAAAGAGTGGGTAAGAATTAGAGGACTCTAATCAACATCTTCTGTTCATAACTCCAGGTGAGATGGTCATTGCATCATGCAGGAAAAAGGGAGGAAAAGTGGGAGGAGATAGGTTTGACAGGTGCAAAGCTCCATGAGAGGCCCCAGGTCAGCGTAAGACCACACTTCATTCGTCCACGTCAAACAAGATGAGGATAAAATAGGGGAAAATCCCATATTAATTCAATAATAAATAATAGATTATTTTACTAATTAAACTCAAAACATAAAAATGTTTCTTATTTTATGTACTATTTTAAGTGATTTTTATTTATTTTAAATCCCTATTTATCATGTGTTAATTTTTACAAGTACGCTTATATGTATGCTTACCTATTTTTCATCTATTTTATTTTTATTTTGTAATTAATTTTATTAGTATTATATATTTTGTATATTTATAATATAATTAAATATATATTTACATATTTTTATTTTATTTTATTGATTTTATTTACATGTATAAATAAATATATATATGTCCATACACTGTAGATATATTATACATATTTTTTTAATATACTGTTTATTTTGGTGCATTTTGAATTATTTTATTTTTATCTTTTATTATTTTTTAGTATGTTTCAAATAATATTTAAAGTATTGAAAAAATATAACAATAGTAAAAATGTAAAGAATAAATTAAATAAATAAAATATGCCGATGTATAATACAATGGGACCCCAAAAAGCTAGCTTTTGCATATTAACTTTATTTTTAATGAAACCATATTCTTCAAATAGATAATTTGATTTAGATTTCAGTGGAGGTGAGTTTGGTAATTTTTTGTTTAATATGGAGAAGATATTGATCTGTGAAGTTCGATTTACATCTTTTTCATCGGTGTGTCTCAGTTGCACCGTGTATTATTTTCATGTGTAATTATTTTTATAATTTTCTATACATTAATATGTACAAGTTTCATGTTGAACACATATTTATTTGAGGTGTATAAAATGAATACTAAAATCGGTGAAATCATGGCTAATTTGAAGAATGAAAAGTAGGGTTTTATATACAGTATTTGGCCCTTATCCCCCTACTTTATTCATGGTCGCCGCATTAGTATTGACCTGGTCCCGGGGTTTATGTCTATTCAGTATTTACAATACTTCATTTCCTTTTCTTTTCTTTCCATTATTCTTTTATTTTGGATTTAAGTATATATACTCACATAGTATTTACAGGTTAATTATTGAGTCATGTATTTTAATGCTATTAACATGTGTTTCTGAGGATTTAAGGCTAAAATAAATGAATAAAGGTAATGAAATGAAAAATCATCAATTGTAGGGGCAAGTTTTCCTTTATAACGATCCAGGGGTCTAAGCATGGGAAGCTGCAATCTAGTTACTCAACAATAACGTTATTCAATAGTAAAAGCTAACCTTAAAAAAGTAAGTGGAGTAAAAAATATTATAGATAAGACTCAACTACTTGTAATTCATAAATAAAAGTTTGCATTAAATGTATAACAGACTATCTCAAAATTTTATTCATTTTTATGTAAATCAAGATAAAATAAGTAATCAAAAGTATTACTAAACTTCTTATGACTATATTGGGGCAAAAAGTGACCAGTAGCTAATTTGTTGCCGACTCTGTGGTATCACAACGATACCTATTGGGATTTCAGAAAATATAGAAATGGAGTGAGAAAGTGCACAACAACGACAAAAAGAATAATAAATATTTGTGAATAAAGTTGCAATGGGAGAACCATTTTTGTATGCTTATTAATTTACATACATGTTGATGGTTTGAAAACCTTCTTAAGAAAACATATTTGAAAACTAATTGTGAATCGACTGAGCCAATGTGATAACGTAAAAGTAAAGCTTAATGTAATATCCAATCTTAGATATCCATAACTCAGGAGTCCATAGAAGGTGAGAAAGTATTGTAGCATGCACTAATCAATGGCATGAATTAGAATATTTATGAGTTAGTAAATAAAATATTATAAATAGATAAATTTGTAAAAGGATTTTCACTAAAAATAAAGTGAATAGATTTACAACTTTACTCACTTATTAATTATTTTTTGTGTGATTGAGCACGTGTTCACTCCTTTCCTATATCTATACAATACTTGAGTTCCTCTCAGCTTACTATCACGTTGATAGGCCAACTGGCTATCCTCCCTGCCCTCCTTGCTTCTCCTCACGATGGGACACGTCACACGTGTCCTTCCCCACTCCCCAACACTTCCCAAAGCTAATGCTCTCCCCCTCTTTACCGCTCTCTCTTTTCTCTCTCTTCACTCATTCTCTATCTCTCCTCCCTCACTCTCTTTCACTCGTTCCCCTCTTTCTCTCTCTCTCTCCCCATTCTATGAAGATTCACCTCCATGCTCTTCTCAGTGTTGATGCTTTGTGGAGTGCAGCTGAGACTACTCCCATGGTTGAGATCCCATAGGTCGAAGAGAGTCCGGAACCATCTGCTCGAAGACAACAGACCCGATGAACCCCAGAGAGCGATCTTTCATGTGCCATATGGAGAAGGCATTCTCTGAGCAATGAAGATATTCAGACGACAGAACCAAAGTAAGATCAGGTATCATCATCGTCCTTGTGTTGATGATGTTGTGGATCTAACTCAAAGAAGATCGGAGGCTGACTTAGGATGGAGCTGCCACATGCAGCTCGGCTCACCCGAGGGATGATGGTTGATTCACAAGTAAAAGAATCAAGGTCTTTGGGAAGGGTTGCAATTGTTGATCCTGATCAACAAGGGACCGCTCTTCTTCAGCTCTCGCTGGTTGACTGCAGCACCAAGGTTGATTTGGGGGTATTGTGGGTTAATCCTACATTAGGGAGATGATTGATTGGCTGAAGACAATGGTCATTCTTGCACATGTGTTCATATTGACGGCAACGATGTTGATCTGAGGACACAGGGTAGAGGTTGAAGATGAAAAGGGATCCTCAGTTGGCTTAGGACAGAGATCATGAGATCTGAGTTCATCCAAGATGATGGTTGGTTGGACCATATGAAGACTCCCTGATAGAATTCCTATCGATGTTTGCTCTCAAAGGACCGGTCCGAAGATTGAGTCCCACAACTAGAATCGTATCGACTCAATAAATCAGATCCAAATGTTACAAAAGAATAATCGAATGAAATGATTCAAATTTTTTCAAAAATTCCAGAACCCTCAAACCAACTAGATCTTGAGAAGATAAGTACATGGTTGCTAACAATCCTTTCTGATTCTCAAATCAAACTCATATTTCTTAACATATTAACCCTCATATATTGGACTAAGAAAATATCAATGTATAATAATTCATATTTGATTTCCATAATTATCTTTAAATATTAATAATATAGATCAATACTTTGTTGTGTGTCTGATATGTATCTGGGTTTCTTTCTTGGTCCATGTGAAAAATAGGCTACATCATGTTTCCATTTATGACTTTTAAAATAAACATTATGTTGCGTGAAGAGGCAACTTTTAGCAATTGTTGCTGCAATTTTTTAAACTAAAGTGTTTGGATTTCCTTTTGGCTTTACAAATAACACTGAACAATTTTGATGTAGATTTTGTTTGTTTTTGTAATTGATATCATCACTATCGTTGTAAGTATAATCAATTTTGACTTTAATTAGATGGGAAGTTGTTATTTATTCTCCATCTTGGGAAATTTGTTTAGTTCATTTTATCTTCATGGTGTCTTCAGATTTTAATTTGCAACATAATCTGAAATGATATTCTCCTCATGGATTTTATATTGTATTTTTACCTGATTTTTATATGATATCCTTACTTAAGTATACAAAATAGTTATTGTTGTTAATTAGTTTATCAGTTGTTGTTAAAGTTGATTTAACCAGAAGGATTGATTTTTAAATTGAGGTGCATCTTATCAATATTCTACACAGACACATCTTTATTTATGCAAGAATTGATTTGAGATTTATTTGAGATGCTACAATTATTCATTTCGTCAATTATAATTATCCTCTATATAGATACACTTTTCCCTATGCAATTACTTTTACCAAATGTAGCTAATATTATTTTTTCAAAAATAAATCTGATGAACAATATTATGTATTCTTATGACGTCCAACTGAGTTAGTTAATGTTCATTATTTTTGATCTTTTACTTTGCCTGATTTTTTAATATCTTATATGATTTTCGACATCTGGTTTTATGGGTAACTTCTTTGTTGGGAGAATTTACTACTAATGTTACTGATGTTCGTTTCATACCCTAATATAGATGATGTTTGTTGTTTTTCCTTAATAATTAGGTTTTTGATATGTTGCTGCTAAAATTGTTACTTGGGATACGAGGAATTTGAGATGTTATTTGGACTTCAAGAAACTTCTGTTCCATTGGGATCGATTATCTATGAGATCATTGATCACCGATAACGTACATATATATACATGTTTATTTATAAATTACTCTTATTACTTAAGAGAGACAATGCTGAATATTCCACTCTTACTTCATGTTAAGAATTATGCAATCTATTTTCTCCATTTATATTTTTGGTTTCTTCAATACCAGCAGTTTTTTAACATCTCTTCTTGGAATTATTTATGTTACAAATTATTTCATCCATTATTTTAGATGAAAATTGCACTCTTTCATCTCAAGATATTTTCATCTCAAAACACAGACCACATACCTAGAATGAAACGAATGAGTGATGATAACATTAGGTAAGTGTAACCTATGAACTTATCAAAATCCGAGCCTTTATTAATTTTGTATAGTATTTTATTTAATAAATATTTGATTTCTGTGGTTATTTTTTCTCCAATATTATTTAACTGTTTCTTTATTGTGCTAAATATTACAATATCTGTAAGACTATTATCTGTGTTTCCCCTATAAATATATACCTATATTATTTTCTTACGCTTTTGATATTATTGTCTATAAATTTTAATGTACTTACATCATCTCACTGCATTGAATTGTATTACAAGAAAAAGAGAGCAAGTAAACGAAAAAAGAAAATATACATCATCAATTGTCTTATGACTCGGTTATTCCAAGTGAAGGAATATATGAAATCATAGAAAATATGTAAGATTTGTTTCTTTTGATAATAGTTGTAAGACATTATTTTTGTAATAGTTGTACTTATTCAAAATTTTTCTCGATAAAAATTATATTGGATACTTTTACGCAGATCTCATGATAACATTATTGAAAGTTTTAATTAAATTGTATTTTAGGTAATCTTTTTCCCTGAAAAATATAAAAAATTTCTAATGTTTGATGTACGACATAATTTTTAGTTGTTCATGTGATTTATAATTGAAATAAACTATCTGTATATAATGCAACTGAATAATTTTAATTTGTTATCAATAGCCTTATTTAGTAGTGCTAGCATATACATAATATTTTTTAAAAAATATAGTTGCATGTTATAATAAATGCAAATTTGTTGGTTTTATAGTCAACAATTCATAATTGTTCTATGTGAATTGATCTTCCACGATATTAATAGTGATGTTCCAAAGATGTTTTATTCACTTGTCTATTTTGTAAAAAAAGTTGTAATCCAACATATTGCTTAGTTTCCATAATCTTTAAAATATTACAAATTGATATATTTCCTCCAACTCACCATGAAGCGCTGGCAAATACGCTAGTTATCTAAAAAATTAACATGCACTTTGTGAGCCATTACAACGTCAACAGTCATTCAACCACTAGTCATTTATTCTTTAGGTAGTTTAGTAGTTGTTTATCATCCCTTTTTTTCATCTTGATATACATGTATATGGATATAGTTTTTGAGATACTTTAAGCACCATAAGTCAATTAGCCATATTTTCCTTCACAATTACATATTATACATCATCTCGTCTTCTTTGTTCAAAGTGAAAGCATTTTTGCAATCACGTGGCAAGGCAAACACACAAGAACATAGTACAGAAACTATGAGCAGTTTCCTGGCAATCATGCAACTATGAGCAGTTTCCTGGCAATCTAGCATCTCTTCCCTTCAAATCGTGTACATAGACGACCTATGAGACATGCAATATGTAGCCTTGGGTGGAAAGCGAATCAAGAAAGCTAGAAACCATACGAAAACATTGAGCAAAGGAGTAATGCACCTAAACATCGAACCGTAATCTGACAAATCAACTGCGGAGCTAAAAACCTGAGGTTTCACACTGTTTCATGAGCAAGTGAACATTAGGTCATGTTTGCCTACGAGGGAGGGCAATTGTGAGTCAGAGAGTATGAAGGTGTGGTCTCATGCAAGGCAGTGCCGTCCCTGACATTTCATAGGCCCTGGGCAAAAGGAAAAAAAATGGGCCCTTATAAATTTCAATGAACAATGCGCCCTTGTATAATTCCATGACTTTAGCATTGAGTTGTTCACTGAAATTTCGATTCTATAAGGGCTCATTTTTTTACGAGTTATTTCACCAAAAAATCGATTCCATAAGAGCTCATTTTCTAACAAATTGTTTCCTCGAAAAATTCGATTGTTCATTTTTCGGTGAGTTGTTTTACTAAAAAATTGATTTACAAGGTCTCATTAGGACATACAATATTTTTTTCTAAATTAAAGGATGAATACATGTAAAAATAGACCACTCAAGTTGATGGAGCCCTGGACCATTGCACTCGTAAACTACCCCCATGGACGACCCTGATATTACCATGAGATTCACGCTATTATTACCAAATAAATACCTTACTAGACAAAATCATTCTTAAGCGAATGGTTTACTATCCAAACAAATTCCTCCCTTCAATTAATCTTCAATGTACAATTGCAACACTCAAACAGTCCCTGCTATTGTTTTCATTATCTCTTTGGAAGAAGGAAAATAATGGCCTAAAGTCATCATGCTATAAGGAAATACAATAACTACGTGGGTATTTGAACTCACTCTTATTTATGAATACAGAGAGGATATATATAGTTCAATATAGCATATGCCTCGTTATCTTTTATCTATAAGTATTTCACGACGAAAGCAAGAGCCAAATTTGTTCGTTTCCCAATGCAGAATATGTTATATATTACCTAAATTTATTACAATCTATCTCAACTTTAGCAGCATCCAGAAAAATATAGGAGACAGATTAAACATAAAATCACACATCTTCTATCCATTATTGATAATAACACAATTATACTTATTCGCATGCAATTAGCCACATTGAATCTCAATTAACAATCCGTACGATACAATGAAATTTATCCCTCGATGTACAATGCACGTGTGTCCTGCTATTGGTTAACAATAAATCCCTAAACAAAGCCACAGTCCCAAAAACTTAAAAGAATTCCAAACAGTGAAATAAGTAAAGAATAGAAGATTTAAAAAATATGATAACATAATAACAACAAAAGAATTACCAGTGTTGTTCCTATTCGAATTTTTCGGGAGAGAAAGACCGAGAGAACATAACAACAAAGATATTGAGAAAGAGAGAGGTGGTGATGAATTAAATTAAGAATTGCTTAAAAAGATAAAATGTAGCCATTGAGTAGAGGATTTCATGGAAAGAGCAAACATCTTTTCCGTAATTGGGAATCTGACAATAGAAATGTTGAGGTAGATGAAGATCTAAAGGGCCTATTTTTTAGATTTTTCAACATGCAAGAAAATGGGCCCCTTAAAGCTCATGGGCCCTGGGCGGTTGCACTTCCAAACAACCCCCAGGGCCGGCCCTGATGCAAGGTTGAGAGAGGTTGTGAGTGCTAGTTTGCGAGGGAGGAACTTAGTTCTAATTCCATGAAAGACATAAATGTTATTAGATTAAGTAAAAAAAGGAACTTGGATGTCTTTTCTGCAGGAAATACAGTGGTAGAACCCTGCACAATTGCACATATTTTCCAATTATCTCGTGGCATTGGATTTACAGTATGGTGCCGAAAGTGCCAACTAGCGCACACCATTTCATATGTACAATCGCCGAACCAAGTGAAGTCCTTTGCAAAAGGAAGGAAATTCAACAGGTCTAACATATAGATATGATTCAGATCATTTGTTATGAGTCACTAATCGATTCCATGGATGACTAGGCTGTTGCGCATCATGGGTAGGCTTGTTCATCACTGATGATGAACATCGATTGTAGCAAACAAAGGAAGAACGTCGATTGTAGCTCGGGTGGTTCCGGAAGATAGTGAATGAACTCGAGAAGCTGCACTTCTGGAAGAACTGAACTCTAGGAAGTGTATCTTCTGCAGAATAATTATCTGATACGCATAAAATAAATGTTTATTCGGAGGGCTTGGGAAATTTGTGTGGCTGCTTTACGTTGGGAGAAGATAACAACTGGTGGAATTCCACAGCCAATAAAATGTCTCGGAATCATCCTTAGCCAAATCCAACATACAAAGTTATGTGAAGTCGTTGACAGAAAAATGCTATATATATAATACAGTTAACATGTACAATCAACATGCAGCAACATTTAGGCTATCTCACAACCTGTTGAAGACGTTCCCGATGGTAACTCACAGCTGGCATCTTCTCCCACATTGTAAACCAGGACAGAATCCCGAAATCCTTGCATATCCAGAGAAGAAGAAATTTAACAGCATTCGCAAAAAAGTATCGATGCTATCTTCCAACTCCAAAAAGTTCACGGGGTTATATTATTATATTCCTGCATGCAGCATTTAGGCTAAGAAAGAACAAGTTTTTTTTTGCAAAAAGAGGGAAAAAGTTTCTCGGAAGCCTTTCTCCAATGTTAACTATCAGAGCCAGGTTTCAATCCTGGGATCTGTGGGTTATGGGCCCACCACGCTTCCGCTGCGCCACTCTGATTTGTTGCTATCTGACCATAAGGATATATATCTAACCAAATGATAAACTATCCATCGTCTCAGTGTTAATCCGTCCTATTTTCATGAGCGGTATAACCTGTCCCCACTGCGAGATCATCAGCCATAGACAAAGAACATTCATGTGGAAGTAACCACTATATTAAGGGACGTTCGTTGGACTTTTAGAAGGGCTAAGAATCCGAAACTTCCCATGGGAATTCAAATGTTTGGATTGCTATTTTAATCGCATGGATAAAACTATTGAAAAGTTCACGAAGCAATCTGTAGCAAAATATTTGAAATTTAAGACCCGAATTGACTGGCTCGTGCTCCAACCGAACATTGACCCAGGAAGCAGGAGAACATGTGTATCGCTCCTCCAACCCCTCTTTTACTTTTTTTTTTTTTTGCAAAAGCTGGAGAAGGATTCATATATGAACCCATCAAAAACTTGAAATGATGTCATGCACAAATAAAGTTCAAGGTCCTGGAACGGGAGGATAAAGAGCATTCATGTGGAATATAGAGGGGAATGTGAGCCTCAAATCCGTAACCACTTTATTAAGGGACGTTCGTTGGACTTTTAAAAGGGCTAAGAATCCGAAACTTCCCATGGGAATTCAAATGTTTGAGTTTAAATTAGTAAATTACACAGGTTTTGGGAAAGAATGAGAAGAAGGAAGACCTGCTTTGGTATTAGTAGTAGTCTGTCTCCGTGGACTATTATTAAGTCGAAGCCTTAGTTGTCTTCTTGATAAACTATATAAAATAATGCTCTCTCATTGGATTGCCATATTAATCGTATGGATAAAATTATTGAAAAGTTCACAAAACAATCTATAGAAAATTATTCGAGATTTAAGATTTGAATTGACGCTCTCGTGCTCCAACCGAACATTGAGCCAGGAAGCAAAACATATGTGTATCGCTCCTCCAACCCCTCTTTTACTTTTTTATTGCAAGAGTTTGGAGAAGGATTCATATATAAACCCATCAAAACTTTGAAACGATGCGATACACAAATAAAGTTTCTCTCTCATGCCAGAATCATGATTTCCAATCTAACTTGAGCACATAATCGTTCGTTTCCACTCAATATTATAGTTCCTTTGCACTTCGACCTTTGCTTGTCCATGTCTGATGTTGCAACATATTCAAGAAGAAATTGGGCATCGGTCCATATTCGATCACCTCTATTTTAATTGTCTGGGCACAGATATCCAAAAATAACCATAACAACTACATACAAAAATATTCATAACATAAAAAAAGAAAATACAATATAGCGATATTCACAGTATTATTTACATAAGTATCATGACACAATTCTTTATTACATCATGCTACAACATAGATAAAATGAATAAATAAACTAAAGACTGAATCTTCTATGTTTTATTCATCATCTACTTGTGTACTCGCTCCTTCAATCATCTACTTGGTTCAACCTACACACATGCAACCTAGATGGAAAATCAAGGGGTACAATGAATGAGCCAAAGTGGTCCAATAACGAAAAAATGTATAAATTGCATATAAACTATATATGGTGGGGGGACTTCCAGTAGAACATGGTTCTTCATGAGTTCATGAAGGTCACCCCATTTTGTAAAAAAACATCGTAAATTCGCAAAATAGGTAAATATTTTGTATTATAATTGTACATTGTAATGCAAAACTGCACATTGTAATGCAAAACTGCACATTGTATTTTTTTACTAAAATAAACATCGAAACTTTACAATATAATACAAATTGCTTACCTATTTTACAAGTGGATGTGCCTTGTATCTGAGGCATTCACTGCTTGAGATTCATGACTTTTCTCTTGAAGACTCATTTGCAACCAACGACCTTTCTTCCCTTTGGCAACTTGACATGCTCCCACGTGTGATTCTTATGAAGAGACTCAATCTCCTCACCCATAGTAGCAATCCATTGCTTAAATTATGCCCATGCTATAGCCTCCCTGTAAGTGGAGGGCTCTGGAGTCTCAGCCTCCTCCACAAACTATAATGCAAATGCAACCATATCTTCAAATCCAAATCTCTATGGCAGGTGTATCTCTCTATGGGGTCGATGAGTAGGAACATATGGTTGCCTCTCCTATGGTTGCTTAGCTCTAGGTTGTTCAGCAATAGCCTGATCAAGAGTGGTGTGATCAATCGTGTGATCACTATTTTGTACCAGTTCAAACTCCACATGTTCGTATGCATCATCACCTATCCCTGCATCAACAAACTCACTACTAAGTGAATCATGGAATTCTCATCAAAAGTAATATTCCTGCTAACAATAATTCTATGCTCAGAAGGGGATTAGATTCTATACCCTTCTACTCCCGCATTTGTTTTGCAACTCCGTTCTGTTGTGGCATTTCTCTGACGGTGAGGTGTCTCGTAAACCCTCCTCCTTATAGAACTCATTGAACTCTGATGAACAGAAATCCATTCCATTATCTGTACGAAGATGCTCCACCTTCTTAGAAGTCTAGTTCTACACCAAGACTGGCTACTGCTTGAAGGTTTGAAATGTCTCGCTTTTGTGCTTCATCACGTACACTCACACCATCCTGAAGTAATTATCCATAATAGATAGAAAATACCCGGCACCTCCCAAAGATCCCGTGAAGGGCCTCATCAATCAACATGGATGTAATCGAGCATCTCCTTCGTTTTGTGGATGGATTTACTGAATTGCTTCATGTGTTGTTTTCCGAACATGTAATGCTCACAAAACTCTAGGTTAGATCCCTTGGGATCTCTGATGAGACCCTTCTGACCGAGGATATTCATCCCCATCTGGCTCATTTGTCCCAAATGCATACGCTACAATTCCGACTCTGATCTCACGACTTGGTACGCCACTGCAATAAAACTGATAACTGTAGACCCTTGCATGACATGTAGGGTCTTCTACTTGTTTTCCTTGATGACAACCTGATGAATATTCATTCCATTACCTTTATTCTTTCATTTTGGCCTTAAATCTCTAGTTAAATGCACGAATATAGTATAAAACAACACTCATTATTTAGCCTATAAATATTGTATAAATATAGCTATTGAATTCCAAAAATAAAAGAATAAATGAAAGAAAAGGAAAAAGAAAATGAATTGTCAAAGACACTGAATGATCCTAGACTCCAAGACCATGTCAATATTCACTTGTTTAACAAGGAATAAAGTAGAGAGAGATATGACAGATTAATTGTATAGAAAACACATAAAAACCCTAATTCAATTCACCAAAAAATAGTTTTTTGGACCCTATTTTATTTCCTACTTTCTACATCTCAAATAATAAAAGCCTCAACATGAAACTTGTACATAAAAATACAAAGAAAAATACAAAATTAATTGCACGAAAAATAACGCACAGTGTGACTAGAATACACAAAACAGAAAGACAAAAAGAAAACTTTACAGACATGTTTCTCCTCCATACAGACTCAAAATTGATCAAACTTACATTTATTGTTCATTAAATTTAATTATCTATCTAATGAAGGTGGTTTCATTAAAAATAAATCTTAGATGCAAAAGTTGACTTTTGGGTCCCTCTTGTATTGTATACATGTATATTTGTATATACTTGAAAATATTATTTGAAATACAATAAAAACATAAACATAAAATAAGAGTGTTAAAAACATTAAAATAAATTAATTAATACAATATATAGGTATATTATACCTATAAAATATATACATCTATTTATTTAAGTAAATAAATAAAATAAAAATATCAAAATATGTATTTAAATATATTATGAATATATAAAATATGTGGATATAATAATAAAATACAAAATACAAAATAAATACACCAAAAAGAGGTAAATATACCTATGTATATACATGTAAAAATTAATGCCTAATAAATTAGATTGTAAAAATAAATAAAAATCATGATTAAATGCTACATAAATAAATAAACATCTTTCATTTTTTGACTTTTGTTTATTAAAATCGATTACTATTTTTAAATGAATTAACAATGATTTTATCTCCAAGATTTTCCAAATTGGTCCACGTGGACCAATAAGGTGCCTTGGACTGTTGACCGCCCGATCAACAATGTTTTAGTCTCCGCCCCCTTTGTCAGAGGTCATGGGACCTCTAACTTGTCCAGTTTTTGGCATTGACTCGTGGCCCGATGGACCTGGGAACCTTTATCAAACCTCTGCCCCATACTCCCTTCCATCTCACCATCACCAACCTTTCACCTTCTTCACGCAATCACCTTACCCTTTTTGCCCTTAACCTATAAATAATTATCCACACCGACCTTTCTTTAGCTTTTTCTTTAGCATGTTATTCCCACATCTTAGATTAGGTGTTGGTTTAATTCATTAGTTGATATCTTAGTGTAATTATAGATTTAAGTTTACCGGAGCTTCTTTCTCCATCTCAAAATCACCGTCAATTCCTTGCCCCGACCCGCCATTCCACCTCATCATCGCTCATTTTCACCTTCTCCATAATAGCCCTCATTAAACCACCCTAGATCTATAAGATCCACGTCCATCGAAGCTCGAATTCTTCCACCACCTGAAGCTTCATTACCCCACCTACTCATTATCCTTTCAGCTTCAACAAGTAGTCGATGCACTTCTCCTTGAGACAAGGAGTATTTTGGTGCAAGTGCCAATCCCTGAGGAACCACCTGGAGCTCTATCGACTCCTATCTTCTACTCCATGTGGTGTTGATCTATCGAAACCCCTAGGTCCCGTTCGAGAGGGACATGAAGCTATTGGAGAGGTCCTGCAGACGCGGTCAGCCTCTTGGAAGTTGTTGAGCCTTCCAGGAGCAGAGAAGGTGGCCCGAGATCGATGATAAAGCCTATCGAATGTCACCCCAAGTCAGATTCTTGGTGTCCGTCCACCAAAAGGCTATGGAAAAAACCTTAAGCGCATCACGAAGGCGTGATGATCGCATCCAATGCGATCAAGAGCGACTAGTCATTCTAGTTGTCCAAGGCAGCGGAATTTAAAAAAATTAAAGAGATGAAACCACATGATTTGAGAACACTTATCGAATCATTTCATCAAATCACAAACAAGATAAAGGAGTACCTCTTGAAGAGTGGTTGTGATCAAAGTTTATAAGCAAAGAGACCGCCAGTCTCAAGTCCGGCCCGATGGAGGAGACGCTTGCGAGTGCGTAGATGAGACGCGGGCTTCTCGCAATCCAATATGAATATCCGAGCCTCAAATCTCCTGATTTTATCTCACAAAATCGGACATCTTCTTCACAAACTAGGAGCACCGAAGAAGATGGAGATCCATGAGCCGTCGAAGCAGCATCACAACGTTGTAGCGATGACGGCGATTCTCTCTAGTACAAGGGGTGGAGCAGCCACACTTGAGAGAGAGAGAGAGAGTTGGGGCATGAGAATGAGAGAGAGAGACTTGCAAAGTATTGTAAAAGAAGAGCTAGGGTTGCCTCTTCTTTTATAGTATTTTGGGAGTCCATGGATCACAATCCATATGCAATACAAAATCAATGGTTGACATTGATTTGTGTTTCTATTCAATAGCCATGATTTTTATTGCATAAAAATACAACAACAAAATTTAAATCAAATTAAATATAGATATATTATCAATATAATTTAATTTGACTAAATCAACTTCTAATAATGGATATGCAAGGTGGCAAGCCACCTTCCATATATGGAGGAGACCATCACCTTGAAATAATAAAGGGTGGTCGTCCACCCTCCATATTAGGAAGGTGACCCCCTTTCCAATTATGTGAGATTATTATATATCACATAATCCTTCATTTATTTAAAACAACCATTTGTTGTAAATTAATTCACAAAAATAATTCCAAATTAATTTTGTGAATATTTCAATCATGCCACTAAACAATGTGAATCATATTCACACATCCAAAATGAAATGTAAACTGTATTTTCAATTAATTATCCAATGTAAATCCAATTCACATCACCAATTAATTCATAAATACTTTTACAATTAGCTCTCACTAATATATTATAAATCACATTTATAATATATTTGATTAATATGGATAGTGCTATCTACATATCCTTGATAATTAAATCACATTTAATTATCAATTTCTCAATGCTTAGATACATAATTCATCAATGGAATTAACTATTTGAAGAATAAAGCGCTTCCTCCGCGGATACTTGGAGATAAGGACATGGTGATTGTACATTCTACGTATAGTGACTTGGATATTGAGATCATATCTCTAATCCAGATGTCGAGGAACTCTCATAGATGTTTGATCAAATCAGAACCGTAAATCTAATCTTCTCATTGTATATAAATCGTACCCAGATCAATGTCCAACATTTGTACTAAGACTAGATTACTTCTCAATTAAGAGGAGTCACTAAAATCCAAACATGTTTCATCACTCTCTCGAAATGGGAGTGTCATGGTTATACAATCGTTAATGATCACATCACCTTCGAGTATTCCTAATACCCGTGCATCCTACATACTGGAAGACCCAGTATAAACCTGAAGTTTTTAGATCTCTTTTAGACTGACTCCTTCAGGGTTTTATCATTAGGTTTCTCATTTGGTCAAGTGGAGTTGGTATCGATCATATGCTTTCCAAAGCATATATCATACCTACAAATTCTTGTCATGCTTTCGAAGAAAGACAACCATGCATGGAATTTGATGGATCCCAATACCCCATGAGTTAGCTCATGTCTTCTGGTTCAGTACTGAACATGTATGATCCCTTAGAGAGATTGTATTACTCATATGCCCTCATATGTATACCATCTCATTGGTTTATAGACCTTGAATAGGTTATCAACCTATCAGTGTACCAAATATACATACTCAGTCATATAGTAACACATTTGTAACCGATCAGAGGATGCACGCATATATCGTGACAGCATACGACATAGGTCTTGGTTATCTCGATCTCGTTAAGTCAACTCTTTGACCTAACTTATCTAACACCTCCGAATCTCTATTCCTATGCAGAGGACCTGCATCAAGAGGTCAGTCATATATCAGCCTTTAGCCAACTCCTTCTCAGGATGGAGATCATATCTTAATAATCATTTGATGGTGCTTGATGAGTCCTCGATCTAACTCTTTAGATATCATCCAAGCACCAGCCTCTATTATTCAAACATTGAATCAACAAATGTATGATCATCAAGATGGCCATGGAATAAAACCCTAATTATAGTGATGGATCTTATAGTGCATTCATTCATTTAATCTCATACAGGGAGTGACAATAGATCAGTAGCTTTTATTGATATAACAATGATTACAATAACATCTATTGTAGGAATTATTCGCCTCATGCTCACATTGCTAACAATCTCCCGGTAGCTCTTAGAACCATTCAGCTACAATCCTTAAACCTATGCTCATTACATGCTGGTCGAAAAACTTTTGAGTCAAAGGTTTGACAAGATGATCAGCAACGTTGTTGGCAGAGGCAACCTTGGTGATGACGATGTCATCACGCTTTCGAATCTCCCGAATGATGTGGTGTTTCCTTTCTACGTGCTTGCTCTTTTGATGTCATCTGGATTCCTTGCCTCATCGATGCCTCCCTTATTATCACAGAGTAGCGGGGTGGGAGTATCATAGGAAGCCACGCCAAGTTTCAGGATGAACTTGTGCAACCACATCGCCTCCTTTGCAGCATCCGATGTGGCAATGTATTTGACTTATGTGAATGAATCAGTTGTAGTATCCTACTTCTAGATTCTCCAGCTCATAACACCACCATTCAACAGGAACACAAACCCTGATGCCGAATTTTGATCATCAATATCAGACTGGAAGTTAGAATCTATATATTCTAAGACTTGGAGATTACCATCTCCATAGATCAAGATGTAATCTTGTATCCATCTTAGATACTTTAAGATGTTCTTTACTGCATTCCAGTGTTGCTCTTCATGGCGGGAATGGTGACATCTTACCACTTCCACTGCATGGTAGATATCTGGCCTTGTCCACTACATGGCATACATTAAGCTTCCTACAGGTGATGCGTAGGGGCACCCAGCCATGGCTTTCTTATCCTCAACACTTTGAGGAGCCATCACTTTAGATAGGTGGATATCATGTCTTAAGGGAAGGAAGCCTTTCTTGGAGTTCTCAATATGAAAACGCTCTAAGATCCTCCTAATGTACCCATGTTGTGACAATCCCAAGATCCTATTTTCTCTGTTTCATAAAAGCTTCTAACCCAAGATATACAAGGCTTCTCAAAGATCTTTCATCTTGAATGTATGGGACAACCAAATCTCAACACTTGTTATCATCCATATATTATTCCCAATGATAAGGATGACATCTACATAAAGCATGATGAACACAATGGTGATCCCACTAAGCTTCTTGAACATACATGATTCATCAAGATTCTGAACAAAATCATCTCTTTGTAGTTTTGTCAAATCTGATGTTCCAACTACGACAAGATTGCTTGAGCCCATATATGGATTTATTTAGCTTGCATACTTTGTCCTCCTTGATTATGAAGCCCTAGGGATGCTCCATAGAGATATCCTCCTCGAGATATATATTGAGGAAAGTTGTCTTGATGTCCATCTTCCAGATGTCATAGCCAAGATGTGCTGCTATAGCTAGCAGTGCTCTGATGGACTAAAACATAGCCATAGGAGGGAATGTCTCATCATAGTCGATGCCTTCTCTTTGTGTAGCCCTTGGCTATGAGTCGTTCCTTGAAGGTCTCTACCTTCCCATCAGGTTCCTTCTTTCTCTTGAAGATCCATTTACAACAAATGGGTTTTATCCCTCTAGGTGGATCCTCTAGGGTCTATACATCATTCTTGTGCATGGAGTCAATTTCTGACTTCATTGCTAGCATCCATATATCCATGTCATGATCCACGAGTGCTTCATCAAATGAAGCTATATCATTTTCAGTTTCACCTAACACATGGAAACCATACCTTTCAGGTGGTGCAACCACCCTCGAACTCCTTCAAAAAGGCATGAGTGTTTCATCTTCATTTACATTTTTAGTTTCTGGTTCAGGAAGCTCAATATCCTCGTGGGATTCAATGAGTTCCTTTACTTCATTTTTGTTTTGACTCATAAGGAAGTAATCCTCTAGAAATATCACATTTCTAGAGATGAAGACCTTTTGAGTCTCGAGGTCATAAAGTTGGTATCCAATGTTGTCCTTTACATACCCAATGAAGTAGCACTCTCGAGTGTGATATTCTAGCTTACTTGCATCCACGTTCTTTGCATGGACCAAGCAACCTCAAATCCTTAAGTGTCTAACACTGGGTTTGGTTCAATATCAAAGTTTATGAGGAGTTTTGGTTATGGGTTTGCTAGGAATCTTATTCATGATATATATTGTAGTATCTACTGCATATCCCCAAAAACTAAGTGGTAAATGTGCCTTACTCATCACTGAATGAACCGTGTCCATGATGGCCCTATTGCGTCTTTCAGCAACACCATTAAGTTGGAGAGTTCCAACATGAGTGAGATTGGAGACACTTCCTTTCTCTTTGAGATATTGCTTACATTCATCTAAGAGGTACTCACCACATCGGTCAGATGGAATCCATTTAATCTTCCTATCTGTTTGATTCTCAACCAAAGCTATGAACTCTTTGAACTTTTCAAAAGTTTCAGATTTATGACGTAGTTGGAAGATAAACCCGCATAGTGAATGGTCATCGATAAATGTCAAATAATATCAATATCCATTTCGGGTCACGATACTGAGGGGACCACATACATCAGTATGTATTAGGTCAAGAATACCCTCGCATATTGTAACCTTATTACGGAAAGGTATCCTTGTCATTTTACCTTGATGTTCACAGATAGGTAAAGATTGGATCTGTAGAAAATCTAAGGGTCCATCCTTTATCAATCTATTGATCTATCAAAAGACAAATGAGCAAGACTTTGATACCAAATCATGTTAGAATGATTTCCTTCTCCTCTGATTCTTTTGGGATTTTTATCAGTAGTAGTAATATTCATGGCATTCTCATCAAGGCACATTTCATAGAGTTCACCCGAAGTTAGAACACCATCCGCAATATAGTTATCATAATGACTTATGAAAAGTTTATTATAGAATAGAAACAAATATCCATTTCTAACTAATTTATATACCAATATAAGGTTCCTTCTAACACCTGGAATATAAAGGCACTCTATAAGTACAAGGACTCTTCCACTAGATAATGATAGTCTCCAGATCCCAATGATGACTACTACAAATGTTGCATCAGATCCCATCTGGATGATTATCTCCCCTTCATTGAGACTCCTAGTTTCCTAAAACAGATGCAATAAGTTGCATACACAAACAGAAGCACCAGAATAGATGATCCAACTTCCTTCTTGTCCTACGAGAAAATTAATTTCAATTATGAAAGTAGATATCGTACTTGTTTGGGTTTTACCTTTCTCTATAGATTTAAGGTAACCTAGGCAGTTACGCTTCCAGTGCCACATCTTCTTGCAATGATGACATACATCAATCTTCTTTGATGCCAATAGTGTAGAAGCACTAGAAGATGAGCCAACAACTTGACTCTTCTTCTACTTCTGGGTCGGAGCCTTCTGAGACCCTTGCTTCCGACTACGCTTCCCTTTGACATGTGCGGTCATTACACTGCCAGAGGGATTCTCTTTCTTCATTATGTCTTCTGTAGAATTTAATGAAGTTATGAGTTCAACGTTAGTTAATGCCAATTTATTCATGTGGTACGATACCACATAATCTGTGAAAGACTTAGGAAGAGACAACAGAATGAAGATGGACGACATGTCTGCGTCCATCTCAGCTCCAATAGTCTCCAGCTCTGAGTGGTAACCAAACATTTTGACCACATGCTCTCAGACCAAAGTCCCTTCCTGCATTTTGCAGCAAATTAGTTCTTTCATGACATTATAGCGTTGTGTGTGGTTTACATCATCGAACATCTCTTTTAGATTATGCATTATTTCCTGACAATTATCCATCTCCACATATTTCTTCTGAAGCACATTGGAGAGAGATCATAGAATATAACATCTGTCCAATGAATGATCTTCATCGAAATTTCCATTGTACTTGATTTCTTATGGTGTCTTAGGGTTTGCATGATTGTTCTTGGATAATCCAAATTACGGATCCAATCCGAGTAATTTGGGTGGATTAACGTTTTGACCTCCAGGAGCCTACTGAGTGGGTTCATGGACTTCATTATCTAAAATAAAGAATGCACTATATTAGAACATATAAATAATTATATATATATATATTCAATTTTAAATTCTTTTATTAGGATTTTTAATCAAATTAGTCTTGCCTTTTCAACTCTGAAAATTCATTCCATTAATCACTTTCAAAGCAAGAGATATACTTACCGTTATATCTCTAGCAATAATTGGGATCTCCTTTTTGCCTTTGTTACATCCCAATAATATAATAAATTGTAACTCAGATAAAAAGAAGCACGAACACATTCCACCTCGCAAATCCAACTTGCATTTCAATTTGATCTTTAACACACGTGCCCACCATCCCTAAGGTGATGTTGACCCGTCGTTAATTAAACCAACCATCAACATGATTAGAACTCGTTATGCGCAATCCAATGTCGCCCAAATAATACGAGGAACCGATATTAGGGTCACTACGCATACGACCTTACTCTTTTGACAAGCAAAGATCCCAATCCATGTGCGCTTGTATGCAAGAGTTGTCACTTTAGACAAACCTCTCCTACATACAATCCATGGCGACAGAACCCTACGCCTTGTTAGGAGACCGTGTATGTCACTTATGTGATCCTCCATATCATGTTCAAATTGTAATGAATTATTATGAATTATATTCACATAATTATTTATTCCAAGGAAAATACAACTCTGTCTATAATAAAGTGTTGAATTTAATCATATTAAATCAATTTTCAATCCAATTCAATCAACCAACAAAACAAATAGAGTTTGTTGATATTACTATATAATATACATCCTTACAAGTACGTATTGTTTTATATTTTAATAATTAGAGTACTACTTGACTTACTCATATTATTCTTTCCTAAAAAATAGATCCGGCTAGTGCACTCGAGTTATGCTAAGAGGGAGCATTTCCTTGGCATGCAAGTAGGGCTGCTAATCGAACCGAACATGTTCGTATTCGATTAGAGTTTGTTCGATAATAGTTCGAAAAGTGTTTGTTCGTTTCTAAGCGAACTAACATGAATGTCAAATTATAGTTCGATAGCTTAATGAACCAAACACGAACATAACATATGTCCGTTCGATAAAAGTTCGAGTTCAATATATGTATATATGTGTGTGTATTTGTATGCGTAACTTCATATTTATATACTTGATAAATTTTGAGGTTGAAGAAATTATGGTGTTTATTGGGCTTTGTACCACTTTAATTTGAATAATTTTTTATTTTTACTGCTTATCGAACCTTATTATCGAACTCCAGTTTCGAACTTGTTCACGTAAACAAGTTTTAGTTAAGTTAAATTGTTAACGAACTGTTATCGAATCGAACTCGAACGTTCGTTTTCTAAATGAACTCGAACTCGAACATATCCTATCGAACATTTATCGAACCGAACTTGAACTCGAACTTTCGAACTTCCTTATCGAACCGAACTCGAACATAAGTCTGTTCATTACAGTTTGGTTCGATTAGCAGCCCTACATGCAAGGCACTAATTAGTAAACCAAGCCAGCATACCCTGACTATACTTCAGCATTCCCATCGAAAACAACATAAAATAATACAAATGTACTTGCAGTTTTAACAATCATTTGATAACCTGCATTATACTATATAATAATCTCTTAAAAATCTTAGTCATCTTAAAATATTGTTGAGATCCTACTTTTCTAAGCTTATCAAGCATCCATGTTTTGCATGTAAAATTATCCTACAACTATTGTAGGCTAAATTAAGGTTTTCATGGAACATACATTCAATGGCTAATTACGATTAACCGATTATTTTCATAATTATTAGGCATCATAAGTGATCAAGGAAAATTCATAATTTCCATGATTTCCATTGAATTATAAACACATTAAACAAGATCATTTGATGATCCAATCATCATCTGACCCATCTCCACTAAATATGGAATATCTAGGGCAAAGTCGAAGTCTGAATCGCACGAAATAAATTCAAGCAATTTGCTGGTTTGATTCTCTACTTAATCCAAGTGTTTTTTCATCTTTCACGACGGTAAAACAATAAGTAAAAAATATTTTCTTACATATTCGTGAATACATGCAAAAATAATTCCGTAACAGGAACTCTTTGAATTTTATTCATGCACTTTTGATGCCAACAATTGGCTACTATTTTTGGGACATGTTAAGGCATTCTAAATACATTTTAATAACCAAAAAAACACACCCAAAGAGTACACAAAACAATAGGTTTTATTTTAGCAAAAACTAATTCGAATCTTGTATCCAATGCAAAAACAATGAATCTCGCTCATCCAAACACAAAACTTGTTCACCAAGGATTTTGGATCATATCCAAGACCTCAACCAAGGCTCTGATACCACTTTAAGACTATGGAAAAAACTTTAAGCACATCACAGAGGCATGATGATCACATCCAATGCAATCGGGAGTGACTAGTCATACTTGTTTCTCGGGGATGTGGAGTTTGAATAAATTTAAAGAGATGAAACCATGTGATTCGAGAAAACTTCTCGAATCATTTCATCAAACCACAAATAAGATAAAGGAATACCTCTTGAAGCGTGGCTCTGATCAAAGTCTCTAGGCGAAGAGACTGCTTGTCTCAAGTCTGATTCGATGATGGAGAAACTTGTGAGCACGTTGATGAGATGTGGGCTTCTCGCAATCTAAGATGAATATCCAAGCCTCGAATCTCCTGATTTCATCTCACTAAATCAGACATCTTCTTCTCGAGCAAGGAGCAGCGAAGAAGATGGAGATCCACGAGCAGTCGAAGCGGCGGCATGACGACGTAACAATGACAGTGATTCTCTCTAGTACAAGAGGTGGACGACCACACTTGAGAGAGAGAGAGAGAGTTGGGGTGTGATAATGAGAGAGAGACTTGCAATGTGTTGTAAAAGAAGAGATAGGGTTGCCTCTTCTTTTATAGTATTTTGGGAGTCCATGGATCTCAATCCATGTGCAACACAAAATCATTGGTTGAGATTGATTTGTGTTTCTATTCAATGAACATGATTTTTGTAATATAAAAATACAACAACAATTAATTTAAATCAAATTAAATATAGATATATTATCAATATAGATTAATTGGACTAAATCAACTTTTAATAAAGGATATGGAAGGTGGCTAGCCACCTTCCATATATGGAGGGGACGACAACCTTGAAATAGTCAAGGGTGGTCGTCCACCCTCCATATTAGGAAGGCGACTCCGTTTCCAATTATGTGAGATTATTATATCTCACATAGTCCTTTATTTATTTACAACAACCTTTTGTTGTAAATTAACTCGCAAAAAATCCAAATTAATTTTGTGAATAGTTCAATCATGTCGTTAAATAATGTGAATCATTTTCACATATCTAAAATAAAATGTACATTGTATTTTCAGTTAATTATCCGATGTGAATACAATTCACATCAATAATTTTTTCGTAACTACTATTTACAATTATCTCTCTCTAATGTATTATAAATCACATTTATAATATATTTGATTAATATGAATAGTGATATCTATATTATTCATATTCTTGATAATTAAATCATATTTAATTATCTTGGATCATCACTCTCATGCATCTAAATAATATGAATCACATTCACATTATTCATGGTAATTAAATTATATTTAATTATCAATTTCTCAATGCTTAGAAACATAATTCATCAATAGAATTATTCTTGAACTCTTTCAAGAATAACGTGCTTTCTTTGTTAATACTTGCAAATAAGGATTGGGATATTGTACGTTCCACATATAGTGACTTGGATATTGAGATCATATCCCAAATCCAGATATCATAGACTTCTCATTGATGTTTGATTAAAATAAAACCGTAAATATAATCTTCTCATTGTATATGAATCGTATCCAAATCAATGTCCAACATTTGGACTAAGATTATATTACTTCTCTACTGAGAGGAGACTAAAATCCAAACATATTTCATCACTCCCTCAGAATGGAAGCGTCATGGTTATACAATCGTTTAATGATCACCCTCGAGTATTCCTAATACCTATACATCCTGCATATTGGAAGACCTAGAATAAACCCGAAGTTTTTAGATCTCTATTAGACTGACTCCTTCAAGGTTTTATCATTAAGTTTCTCATTTGGTCACTGGGAGTTGGTATCAATCATATACTTTCCAAAAGCATATATCATACCTACAAATTCTTGTCATGCTTCCGAAGCAAGATGACATGCATGGAATTTGATCGGTCCTAATACCTCATGAGTGAGCTTATTTCTTTCGGTTCAGTATTGAACCTATATGATCCCTTTGAGAAATCGTATTATTCGTACGACCTCGTATGCACACCAGCTTGCCGGTATTACGACATAGGTCTTGATTATCTCTATCTCGTTAAGTCAACTCTTTGACCTAACTTATCTGACACCTCTGAATCTCTATTCATATGTAGAGGACCTTCATCAAGAGGTGGGTCACATATCAGCCATTAGAGAAGGATTTTTATCTCCTTCTTAGGCTGGAGATCATCTCTTAATAATCATTTGACGATGCTTGATGAGTCCATAATCTAACTCTTCAGATATCATCCAAGCACCAGCATCTATGATTCAACCATTGAATCAACAACTGTATGATCATCAAGATGGCCATGGTACATAACCCTAATTGTACTGAGGGACTATTGAATCTCCATTTCATGACCTTTATTTTTTTATTTTGGCCTATAAACCCTAGCTAAATGTATGTAAATATCATTATTTTACAAAAATTAACATCTACTATTCATTGTGTAAATATTGTATAAAATATTGTATTAAAGACAAAATAAAAGAATGAAGAAATAAAAGGATATAAAATAGCAATCGGTATTTTATGACCCTAAACCTCGAGACTTAGGCTCATGATGACTGGATCGACAAGGAATAAAGTAGGGGGAGATAAAGGTCAAAAATACAATAAAATCCTCTGTATTTATTCATCAATAAGTCTATTTTGGGACTTATTTTATTCTTTATTATTTATACCTCAAATAAAGAAACCTTGTACATGAAATCGTAGATAAAAATACATAGAAAAATACAAAATTTATTTCACATAAAAATAATGCATGTTGTGCATTCTACACTCAGAATAAAAATCTTAAATCCAAACTTCACAGACATATATCTCCTCCATATGAACTCAAAATGAACCAAAATAATTTTTAATTCATATAGCTTTTAATAAGATATTTAATGAAGGTGATTTCACTTAATTTGGAGTTATGATGCAAACATTAGGTTTTGGACCCCTATTGTACATTATACTTGAATAAAATATTTTATTTTATTTATTTTTTTATATTTTTCATTATTTTATATTTTTACAATTTTATAAATATTATTTATATTATAAGTACATATTTATTATAAAATAAAACCATTGAAAATGTACTAAATAAATAAGTGTATAAAATACATAGATGAATTACATATATACATCAATTTATTAAAGTATGAAAATAAACTCAGAAAAATACAAAAAATACATTTATGTATATTAAGATATAAATTTATAAAATATGTATATAAAATAATAAAAAAATAAAAATAAAATACACATAACATAGGAAAATATACCTGTAAATGAACTTCTAAAGAGTAACTTATAATTAATCGACTCATAAAAATAAATAAAACTCATAGCAAATACTACATATAATAATAAATATTTTTAATGTTTTAATGAAAAAAATAATAAGTAGCTTCTTATTTTTTAAAGATTTAATAAAGATTAATTTTGTAGTTTTATCTTCTAGCGGTCCTTATTGGACCAATAGGATGCGCCTATTCATTGACCTGGGGTCAACTCTTCTAACCCCAATCGTAGTCGTGTCAGAGTGCCTACACCCCTCTCTTCTCGATTTTCTACACCATGGTACAAGGCTCGAGGAGGATCGGCCGCTTCATGAGATATCTCCGTTGTTCATCCCTGATCCTCGTTGACACTTCGCCTAGGGTTGAGTATCTTCAATTCACCTGTGATCCCTAGACGAAGATCCTCCATTCGTCACCATGTATATAGTCTTCCTCTCCTCCACTATTTGATTTGGTTCCCCTTTTGCTCTGCTTCAACCCCTCAGATTGTGCCCTAGGGCTAAAGCCTTTTGATAGGAAGCTCACTCAGCCATTTTGCAGTGAGGAGGGCAGTGTAGGAGGTATTCCAAGCAATCTCTAGTGGAGCTCCACCGTGAGGTCCACCTTCTTGGCTTCGACCAGGTTGAGGCCCCCTTTTCCATCATTTTTAGGTATTTTTAATCATTGCATTTTGTTTCTCGTTTATTTTTTTCTTTAATCATTTGCATTAGCTTTGGTCTAGGATTTAACCTCATTGGAG